>VWZV01010737.1:36224-290809 GCA_013397155.1 Irena cyanogastra | reverse complement strand
TTATATTTGTTGTACTGTGTGTCCCAGTACAACATCTTTTGTACAATTAATAACCTGAAATGAAGTCTGAATTTTGTCATCTTAGAGCACTTGTGAAAAGTACATTTGTGACTTGCTATCTGGAATAGATATAGAATAGATCTATAATAGATGCCCAGGGGATGGTACATTTGTGTCCTGAAATATAGGCAGCTCTGTAATAGTTGTTGCCAGATCCAGCAGTCTGTAGGTGTACACTGATTCACAAGCAATTATTTATACAACACGTGCAACAGAGAAATTTAAGGGTTGCTGTTACAGATCTCACTATGATTACTAGTGAGACTAGTAATCATAGTGACTAGATCTAGTCAGGTACCCTTTTTAGATGTTTTCTGTGCTATTCAAATTATATAAGAGCACTTTCAAGGCTGTTATTTCTCCTTATTTTCAAAATGTTTCTATTAATACAGTTAGAACGAGTTGCTGAGATAATATTTTAGTAGAAAGTGTATGGTGGTACTATGGTTGGTCTTAATTGTCTGCATTAGGTAATTTCCAGTGTGAAACAAGAGAAACATCAATTGGCACAGACTCTAGTAAAACAGATATATGCTATTTCAGTAATTGTTCCAATTTGTAGAGGTTTATAAGGATACATTTATTCTGTGACATTCATACCTATTTCATGTTTGCAGTTTAAAAATAAATAGAATCCAATACAATATCCTATTATAAGCACCCTAATGGATTTAAATAAAAAGGCAAAAAATAGTTTCCAGCATAATTAAATTTAGTGTTGTGGTATTATACTGGAAATGCTCAGTAGAATTTGAAGCACATAGGAGAAATATGCCAAAAGCACAGCAATTATGCAATAAATCTCTTAAAATATCTACATTATTGGTGCTGGAGAGGGGGAATAAAATAAAACCCCTCTCCCACGGTGAGGCCTGGAAATAATAAGTGTATGCTTCTTTTAAAGCATACACTCTCATTTGAACAAGAATTGGGCATTAGGACACTGTTTTATTGTAGTATGATTATTACCCATGCTTTTTTACCACTTTTTTCTTTATTAGGGGGAAGAGGGTAGCAACTTGTGCGAATGACAGTACATAGAAAGCACTGTTGTATCTATTCAGGAGAAATGTAAGCATATGAGATTGTAGTTTTAGAGGTAGTAGCATATGTCATTGTACATATATTGAGGAAATCTCTAACTGAAATAAATATGCAATGAAAATAGTTTGTGTTGTTGTAATTAAGGACCATTTATAAGAAATCTTGACTTGAGACTGAATTTAGATTGCCTTGGCAATCTTTATTGTTGCGTGTCAACTTCTCAGAGTTGTGTTTTGTCCTTGTCTCTGTGATCAAGAAACAAGCTATGAAAACCCTGTGACACTGGTGTGTGGAGCCAAGTAGCACACCAGCATGAGAGAACTGGATTCAGCACCTTCGTGGACTAGCAGTGTAATTATTCTTTTTGGATCAGGCTTTTTAAACTAAGAATAATGAACACATTCTTTCCTTGGGATTTCAGAAGTGTTTGCTCTGAGAGTGATGAAAACTTGTGATGAAACTTGCATTGTGTTCCAGGTCTCAGGAAAATGGTATAATGTGTTAATTATTTAACCTTTGTCCATATCTTATGGACTGATGCTGTTGCCTAGGCCTCTTCATCTGGCATGGAGATTCCTCTTCTGCTTCTCTTCTTTTTGCTTCTGTTTGCATTTCTGCTCCCTTTACTCTCTCTAGGTCCTGTAGCAAGAGCAGGCCCTGCAAATCAGTGCTGTGAACAGTGAACCTGTGCTTTTCAGGCATGCTAAGTGCAAGGTCTCATTCAGTCTGTCAAGTTCCAGTGTAAGCTCTCAGTCTCAAAGAAGCAGAGAATGTAGATTTATTGATACAATAATTTGAATGGTATCCATTACCAATAAACTCTTTTCCTTTTGTTTTTAAAATACACTCCCAATATAGCAAAGGCTTTTGCTATACCTTTTCTCTGCTTTCTTTAATATGTACTTCATTACAGGTTTTATAGCAATGAAAATAGCATTATTTAATTACCATACCAAGCACTAACCTGAAACTAAATCTTTTTCAATGTGTAAAGGTTGTCTCTGTTTTATGGTGTGACAGAATTTGGAAGCATTGGTTAGAACAGTACGGAAGACATAAAAGTAAGTTATAAAAGAATTGTTTAACTTAATTTGTTCACCTTTGTATTTAGAAAAACAATAGAGTAAAATTGCTACCTGTAATTATAGAAATGCAATTTTGCTAACTAATTAATTTTTAACTCCTTTTACCCATCAGAAAGGAGAATAATGGAAGGAGGCAAGCAGCATTTTAAAATTAAATTTTATGCAAATGTCTGTTTAAACAAAATTGTGACTATTTGGATGCCTCAGTGATATTATATAATGGACTTTGAGACATTGCAGTGTTTAGTATTAGTACTGCATTTACAGGCCATAGAAGAAAGGGAACAGCACTTCATTATTAAGAAAGAAAAGTACCATTGTGTCAGATTACCCACAATTTTGTGTACCTTTTTCTCCACCATCTCCTACATTAAAAATTTCAAAATAGGTCTTATTAGCAAAAACTGTGATAAAACAAATAAAGCAGATTCAGAAATTAATATCAACTTCTTAAAAGTAATGTAACATGGCTTTCTTGAATTTTCAATTTAATGCAATTTAGTCATCATTCAGGTTTGAGCTTTCCATGTGTACATTCATATGACCTGAAAAACTAAAATTAGAATATCCTCAACCAGGAGAGAAGAAAAAAGAAATCTTGGGATTCTGAACTTTTCCACTCATCTCCTGCTCAAATCTGGATTTAATTGCAATTCAAAGAAGTTTTAATGGTAAACACTAACAGGTGTTTATTACTTAACAACAGGCAGTTAAGTGTTGGACAGGATCACTTTTTGGTCTCAAAGTAGGAAATAGTTGCCAAGATTGAAATACTGAAGTTAACATGCTTCAGCAGAGCAAGAGGAATTCTTTTGAATGCCCTGTCCCCAACTGTTTGTGTCTCACACAAATAGAGTATTGGGTACACTTTCTCTTCAGCAAGTATCATCATGATTCATTAGCCATAATGCAGCCAGTCATCAAGCAATATAACCCAAACTCACTTCTCATGAGGTTGTGAAATTCTGAAGGAGGGAATTTATTGTGCTGTTTAGAATGTTCTGCCTTCCTAAAACTTCTGACCTATTCATTTCAAAAGCAATGAAAATGATGTCTCTGCTTTTCTCCCATCTGTTCAACCCAATAGATTTTCGAGTGTTGAATTCAGTGAAGCCTATGTAATTACCTGGAATTACTTGCTAGTATCTGTATGTTCTTTTGTGTTTTAAAGAGTCCTGTTTTCTAATGGGTGTGGTGCCATGCTCACTGAAATATTTGGGGATGTTCTAGGTACTATTTAATAATAAATGAATATGATTGTATCACACACAATTGCTGCTTATGTCACCTGTAAGAACAAAATTCAATTTGTAGATTTTGATGTTAATTCTAATGTAGATTTTGTTTTCACAAATGTTTTTCTCGCTTACTGGCGAAAGGGATAGCAAGGGAAGAGTGAGGATTTTGGATAAGGAGATTCAATTTTGACTCCTATTTAGAGTATAATTTTTATAGAGTCAAGAGTCTAGGCATTAGTTTGTGCCATGGGGCAAATCTTAAATGAGGCAAAATAAGTTTTTCTCTACCACACCTCATATTTCTTCTGTCTCAACTGCATCTTTATACTCTAGCTGATGTCGATACACTAACATGCTTACCTGAGGGAAGAATAACTAATGCAGATGGCTCTTTTGCCAGAGAAGCTATACCATTCTTCATGAAGCCCTGTAAATTCAGTGTCTCCTGATGTCCTGATACAGGTTTTGAAAAGCATATATAGATCTAAAAATTACATGTTAGACTAGATATCCTTCTAGGATGGCATAAAAGCCTCCTTGTACTACTGTGCTTGCTGCTGTGCTCTGGAGGTGTAAACCTCTAGTGCTTTTATCCTGTATTTGCTAGATTTCCTGGGTTGTCAAGAAGAAGCAACCATTTTTAAAGGGTGGAGGCCTAAGGGATTTGTGTGCTTTGTCTTATACGTGTTCCTATTTAAATGTTTTGGACAAATCTTTTATTGTTGTTTGTTAATGCTAAAAACAATTTAAAATCTGTTGCTTTCATGGAAATGAAGGTTTCATTGCATTACTCACTCAGACTGGAGGTGTGCCAGCTCTTTAGCCTGAATCCTTGCTGAAAGATACACTCTTGTATTTTTTGCTCTCTCCAAAAACATTACATTGACTATAGTGATGCTTGTTAATTGTTTTTTCTATATTGCTGGCACTGTGTCTTCTGAAAGCCTGGCTGCAGATTCTTGTGCTGATACACTGGCAGCAAGAACGCTGGCAGCTGGCTGTTTTTCAGGACTATATCATCTTGTTTTCTGATCACTTGCTCCTATGGCTCTTTCAACACGTAAACAGAAGGACAGATTCAAGTCTCAGCTACGCCACTATAAATATGAGACTATCAAAAGAATTCTTTTGAACTCAGAAGTGCAAATCAATGTTCGTTCTGGTCATGCAGTTTGTTTTAACATAAGGGGAAGAGTCAGAAAAATTGCTTTTTAAAAAATAACCCTGCAATAGGCTTATATTATCTCTGATTTAAATGTGTGCTTTTTGTGTCATTATTGGAACTCGGATTGAATATCTGATTGAGATTTTAAAATTTAGTGACAATATTGATTGAAGGAAAAAAAGGTTTATCAGAAAACTATGTACCCATTTGTGCTTTCATTTACACTTTTATCTTTGGATTAACATATAATATACAGTTGGCTGACATATGATAGTGATGCAAATAATTTTAAAAATTGGCTTTATTATACTTTAGTATGTTAGTGTTTATTTCATATTCAGTGAATGTCAGAAATGCATCTTTTAGGGGAAACTCAGAACAAAAAAAGGCACTGACAGTGAGATGAATGCTCTTTGCTTTGTATGGATTTAAACTATGCTTCCAGGGGAAGTTTTTTTTTATCCTTACATTCCAGAACACTGTAACAAACATATTTGTGGATAGTCTTTAAACATTCTGCCTATAGAATTTGTGTATGATTTCAAACCCCTGGTTATATAACATATGTAATAAGTTTCAGTGGAAAGCACTTATGAGAATGGAACTCTCAAAGCAGATTTTGGGGTACAGCATTTGTTCTAGACCTCTATCTAAGTTGCCTCAATTAGATGAATTTTTAGAGCTTGTTAGCAGACCTAATTTGCTTTGAAGTCATGTGAAATGGCAGAATAGTCTTAGCACAAAGAAAATGATGAAGCTGAGGACAAAACTAACTTCATTTCCTGCTTTAATTAAATTCTTCAGCCACAGAACTATCCTTTTTTGTTGCTATCACACAGTCAGATTGAAATGTATTAGGTGGAAGTATTGTACTTAGATTAAAAATAAAAGGTGTTTAGCAATTCTATTATTTGTGATATTGCCTATGTATTTTTGTACTTTGCTGTAATTTGCTTGCTTATATATAATGCTTCCTCATGTGAACATCACTTTTTTTCTGCATGAAGCCCCATGCATTTGTAAAGAAAGAATGGACAGTATGGGCTTTACCAGTTTAAAATAAACAGTCTCATAGAATACTGACATTAGAGGAGAGGGAGATGAGAGATTTACAGCTAATTCATCAATCTACTAAATGTGGTACAAAACACATTCAGTACTTTATCAAGAGTAGCTGTATATGGCTTTTCTTCATGGAAAAAATATCATTTTCTGTGGAAAATATCTCAGTGGTAATTTTATAGGTAGAAATAGACTGTAGTCTGCTGAAATATGAAAATGACCAAGAGGCATCAAAGTACTTTTAAAAATGAGGCTTAGGGTGAAAGGGCATCAATGATAACCAAGTGGTGTTGTGAAATCTGTATTCACAAGAGAGTGGCCCAGGAGTGGCATTTAGCAGATGTTATTGTTCAAGAGTATCCTGATGAACTGATACAATAAAGAACTGGTGTTTTATTATCTTTGTGGATTCTTTCTATGGCATTTGGTAATCTAGGATTAGATAAATTTTGCACTTTTAATCAGAGATTCAATCTCATGCCTACTATAGAGCAGAAATTTATATTGTTAAAAATATCAAGGATAATTGTTTGTCTTACAGAACAACTGCTTTACATTAACCGTATTACTACAGTGAAGTCCACGTCTGAAAAGTTACAAAATGTCAAAGTGAAGGCTGCAGGTGCACTTATGTGCATAAACTCTTCCTTAGACCTTGCTGCTTACTTATTAGCTAGCATGTGCATTCTGTATGAACATACAGTGCGAGATACAGCTCTCTGAAATTCTCAACCTATGTTGAGGTTTAGGGACTTGAATTATTCTAAAGCCTACAGAAGAAGAGTTCTGGGTATTTGAAGCTTTAGGAAGTTGGGACCTACACTTGTCAGTGAAATGTGGTAATTCTAGAGAGTAACTGTGATGAAAAACACTGAAGAAATATTGTTGGACAGTATAATATGAAAAGGCTGGGAAATACCATTTTTTGAGAAATTACCAGGTGGATGATTTCTGATTATAACTACAATTTAAACAGTCCCTAGAACACTGTCTATCATTCATATCTATTTTTGTGGAGTTTTAAAATCTATGCTGATTATATAGTTGTAATAGTTTACATTTCAGGTAAAGTCTATTTTTCTGAGTTTGAAACATAACTTGAGCAGCAGGAACCTGTGTGACTAAACTAATCACATCTTTCCTTATGTGTTTTCTATAACAGTTCATGTTATTTAGACTGAAACAGAATGCAAAATAATAACCAGTGGAGTTTCAAGCACTGAAACAATTTCAAGCATTAAAAAAAATGCCATAGACTTGTGCATCATAGGTATCAAAGTATACTTCCCCAAGATGTCTCAAAATAAAGATTCATTTCTACTTAATTTAAATCCTGATTATTCTTTTTCTGCCCTTTAATTTCACTTTACTCATATTAAATTTTTTTTTAAATAATCCTAAAGTAAGCTAAAATAGAGGCTTGGGATTTGCCTCTGGTTGCTTCACATGTATTTGTTCTCACCAGTGAACAATTTTTATTATCCTGTCTGTTGTTTTCATAGTCTCTGAAGTTCATGCCTTGCTGGTATACTTTCTGTCAATTTTCTGCCCTGTTTCTCGTATCCTGAAAAAGTATGTTGCACCACTTTTCCCTTTAGCTAGCCTAACTTCCATTTTACATCTCCAATAGATTTTAATTGCTTTAGGTGATGTTTGAGTTCATTCCACAAAGGTCCTTACAAGGGATATTAATTGCAATAAAAAAATCCCACTGTACCATTTTCACATAATAATCTATAATGCTTGAATGGGCATATAAAGCATACTGAAAATATGAATGCTGGCATGACCTACATCTGAGGCAAAAGCTGTTCCCTTAGGGAATGGAGATAATTTGCTTTTGTCTCGTACATTATACATCTCTTTTACACATGATTTTCATGAAAAAAATATTTTTTGTTTTGTATCAGAGAGTTGTTAAAGTTGTGAGTAGAGTATTAGGTTCAGTTGTTTGGGATGTTAATGTCCCAAACATAGGATAGGGACTGATAAGATTTTTTACTCTCATTCTTTGTTTCCTCTTACTTATTCATTGTTTCTTTTTGTCCTCAATGCTTTTCTCCAAGTGAAGTTTTTGTTTCCTCTTACATTTTTTGAAGAGTAAATGATTTCAATTCCTTTTTGTTGAGGCTGATGCAAAGAAATGGAAAACTTTATAAACAAAAAAATAAACTGAAAATGTTTCACTGAAACAGCCATGCCAGTGATTAATTAGCCACTTTACATTAAATATGCAACCAACTTTTCCAAAACTGATGGGTTCTTAGACAGAGAACAGGGCTGGCCCCTTCTAAAGTATTTTGTTGCCTCTTCAGACAGGATTTATGAGCAGAATTTGTAGGTAAAGGAAGAGTACAAGGTACAATGGATACACAACCCTACAAGAAATCATCCCTGCCACAACACTTAAAGGAATTGTTCCTTTATGACAACTGAGCTTCTAGGGATGGATTTTTCAGCTGCTTTATGCTGAGGATAAAATGATGTAGATTAGCACTGTGCTAATTTGTTAGCATCCTCTCTGCTCTTTTAACTAGACATGTGTTATGTGGGTTAATGATAGGGAACTGGACAGTTTTCTATATAGGAACCAGGTGGAAGCATAGTGTAGTAGGTTTCTTGTTTGTCTTTCTGAAGGTACCTGTTTATTTCATAGGCACTTCTGCCGAGGTACCTCCACCTTAAGTTTTTAATTTGAAACCTCACCTATATCTCACCACCTAGGATATTGGTATGAAAAATAATGTGTGAAAAATAAAATAATACATGACAATTTAATAAGCTCTGGGGACAAATGATGTTCAGGTGAACCAGCTCCTCCTGACTGTGTATCCAGTTTGCTAATTGCTGTGACATATTTCATGGACAGTGCTATTTTTTTTTTAGACAATTGTGTTTATTGTGTATTTGTTGTTAGGTTATTTATCGTTCATCATTTTGCAGACAGGATGTGAGTATAACTGGTGTGTATATAACTGTGGACTGAAATGTGTATTTAATTTTCATTCTTGTATTATTTGACAATATTTATATGACTCTCTAATTTGCATATTTAGATTTCTATATTAATAGGCAAGTATTTTTTTCAACTATCAGTAAAAAGAGACATTAATGCCACTGTATCTTGTACAGTGTTTATAGCATCTGACTTAACAGAAGTACTTGCAAAGTATTTCACAGACGTGTTTGGTTTCATCATCATTCAAATCACAGTGTGAAATGTTTTACAGCAAAGGATCCAAATGAGTTGTTATGAGAGTGCCATGGGCTTACATGAATGTTTTAAACTATATTGCTTGTGTATTAACCTTAACATGAGAGGAGACACTGGATCATTGGCTTGCTGTGGGATTGTCAGCTTGGTTTGTGAAAAGCAGCAGCAGCATGACAATGTGAGGAATGAGTGAAATCAGCAGAGAGTGGCCTGAAAGGCTGTCAGACTCTGAATAATGTTTGAACAAGTGTGAAGTGGGAATATTGTTAGATGATGTATGCGACGTACCGGAGCCTTGGAAATACTGCTCTTCTATCAGATGAGTTACTGTGTGTGTCTAAACTCTGAATATCTTTCATCTGCACTACACTGTCTTAACTGTGATGTGCTGTAGTTCCTGCCTCAGAAATTCTGCTGGATATTTTATAGGGGTTTTTTTGTTAGCTGAACTTCAGTTTTTACTTTTTTTTTTTTTTTTGTGGTCTTTTAGGCATTGACTGTTCTGTGTAACTGTGTGATTGGGATTATGTGAGAAAAGCTAATGGGGGAATAGCAGCCACTTTTCCTCTTGTGAGAATATTGGGGTACTTACAATGGCTAAACACATTATATTCGAGAAATTCTTTTCTTTAAGGGCTAATGGTGATTCGCAGCGCTAGCCATTAACAAGGTGTTAAATGTTACAGATTCCTGTCAATTTCAGTGGGAATAGTATTTAAGCCTTTAAATTGCACTGGATGCAGAAAATTTATGGTGTTTATGATCAGGAACGTGCATCACTGCTTTGTCCTTTTTACTGTTGAAGGTGAAAATTCCTTACTAAAGGATGTATCCTGTTCTCAAGGGCATCCAGTGTTATGGTTTTTTCACTTGTTTAAGATTCAATAGTAATTTTAACCATGTATTTCTAATGTGTTTGTCTATTTGGCTGTTGCATGTATTTCCCTGTGCTTTTTCACACTTCTCCTTATTAAACATTATCTTTTATGCCTAGCTTGCTGTCATTCTTATTACAACTTATTGTCTTTGTCAATATTATTACAAGTAATATATAATCCAGCTCTCTCTTCTTGCTCTTGGCAATTAAAACCCAAAGGAAAGTGATGCCCCCTTAAAAAACCCCAATAAGATATATGATATGATATACTCACTTTACAAGGCATCACCTCTTAAAAAATATATTCCTTCTAATGTAATCTCTTGTCTTTTTTATTCCCCATCATGCCATGTTGTGATTATTTCTGGTTATTATGACTTTCAAATCCTCTGGTTTCTGTCTACATGAAAATAGGGATTTTTCAAAGGCACAAATGTGGCTACATGCATGTGTCCTATAGAGAAGGTTGATTTCTGCTCCTTATGGATACAAACAACATGAGTGTGTCCTCATGGTCATGGCTTGTTTTGCTGATTTGCAACCCTAAACTTCAAGAAGATCCCTATAGGAGAGAATGGCCCCCCCATGTCTGTGATCAATATCCTTTGTTAAAGGCAGTTTGTTACTACAGTTTCCCTGTAAGTATAGGCTGCTTTATTTGTGTAGGTGGTGTGGTTTAACCCCAGCCAGCAACTAAGCACCACACAACTACTCCCTCCCTCCCAGTGGGATCAGGGAGAGAACTCAAAGGATAAAAGTGAGAAAAGTAGTGGTTGAGATAAAGGCAGTTTAATAGGGAAAACAAAAGCCATGTGAACAAGCAAAGCAAAACAAGGAATTTGTTCACTGCTTCCCATGGGCAGGCAGGTGTTCAGCCATCTCCAGGAGAGCAGGGCTTCATCACATATAACCCTTACCTTGGAAGCCAAACACATCACTCCAAGAATCCTCCCTTTCTCCTACTTCCCCCAGTTTTATATGCAGAGCAAGATGCCATATGGTCTGGAATATCCCTTTGGTTAGCTGGGATCACCTGTCTGTCTGTCCCAGCTGTCTCACCTGTATCCCCTCACAACTACTTGTGCACTCACAGCCTCCTTGCTGGAGGGATGGGGTGAGGAGCAGAAAATGCCTTAGCTTGGTTGTAAACCCTACTCAGCAATAGCAAAAATAACCTGGTGTTATCAAGACTGTGTTTTCAGAACAAATCCAAAACATAGCTATGTAGAAGGTACTATGAAAAAAACTAACTTGGTCTCAGTGCAAAGCAGTGCAATAGGCCCTACTGACAACAGCAGTGTGAGGGTAAGAATGCAATGTCTACAACTCTGTTTTTATGAGATATTGCTATTGTATCTCAGTTTCATTTAAGTCAGTGGAACTACTACTCATATCTATTCTTTCTTTTCTCCAATGTTGTGCAGCAGTCTAATGATTTCTCTGCTGAAATCCTCATTGTGTAAATCTAGTTCTAAATATAAACTCAAATTTGTTTTTGATAATGATTGAGAGGGTTACCTTTGGTCTTTTGAAGCATTGCCTGATGTGGAAATTAAAATCATAGGGTTTATTCTGTTCAGCTCAGCTTGACTATCCAAGTATTACTCAGTGCAGATAGGATCAGTTAGGGCTGGTTTGCTCCTCAGAATTGTCTTAAACTATTTCCAGTCCGCTTTTGCTCATCTTGTGGTCACAGGATACACTCTTGGAAAGCCATGGAACTTGTGTCATCAGTACCTTCTTTTTTTCCAGTTGAATTAAGTGCAACTGGAAAGAACTCCTGTTAATTTTCAGACTCAGAACTGGAAAGTTTAATTATAGAAAAAGAAAAGAGTGATCAAGTACTGGAATGGCCTGCCTGGAGAGGTGGTGGAGTCACTATCCCTGGATGTGTTTAAAAAAAGATTGGATGTGGCACTCGGTGCCATGGTTTACTTGAGGTGTTGAGGCATGGGTTGGACTCAATGATCTTGAAGGTCTCTTCCAACCTAGTCATTCTGTGAACATGAGAAACTGGACAAATGAGAAAGAATTCAGTCACAGAACTCAATGCCAGCACCTTACCTTGAAACAGATGTTTTCATTTAGAGACATCCATGTCCAGAATGAATGTAGTTGTAAAAGTTACACAAACAGTAGGCACTCTTAGTAAGTAGGCAGTGTGGAGCTACAGCTTCAGAAAACATTCTGAGGAGCAGTGTTACAACCCTGTGACAAGGTGGGCCACTGCATATGTGTAAAGAAATGTCAGTGAGGAATAAACACAGATACCACATAGTTTATTGAATAGGAGCCTGAAATTATTTTGAAGTGTTTGAAACTTTGTCTCGGACTGCATTGACACTAATCAGAAATCACGTGTAGCAATGACTTTATGCAGATTTCTTAAATATATTATTTTTTTACCATAATGGTTAAAGTAGGCATGCTGTTTTTAACATAACACCTGACAGTGCAGTTATTAGCAGCACTTGCAAACTAATTAGGTGGTTATAGTCTAGAGGCAAAATTATGGGTCATTCCAATTTTAATATGTGTCATTTTTGTGTCTGTTCACAGGTGATCTCTTAAAAAGGGAATTGTTGTGTTTTTATCCATGTCCAGTACCTCTTATGAAGCAGGGAAAATGCAATTCTAAGTTGTTTTGAATTTCTATCCAATTCTGACTGAATGAAGAATGGAAAAAACCTTTCCTGGGTAAAATACCTTTTAATATCCTAATGTGAGTTGCCAAATTGTAGCAAATTAACATCTGGATAACTCAGTCTCTGTTGTGTGTCAAAATACAGCCCTGAAAGTTGGACCTTTGAAAGGCAAACTTGCTGTGCTTTTGGAATGGTGTGGGTTATAAGAGAAGAAATAATACATACTGCAGAATCTGCTTTGATAAGAGTTTTCATAGCTGATATAATCATTGTGTTTCTAGAGCAGGATATTGCTGCTTTGTTGATATTCTTAGCTCACTAAAGGGCATTTAGTTCATCGAGATGGGCAGTAACTATGAATTGTCCCACTGACTACATTAATATTACACCTTTAAGTAATGGTTCACCAGCAGGACTAAGACAGTCACAAACTTGTCGTGTTTGAGAAGTATTGGTTGGGGTCTAAACCTGCCATTTGTAAAACACTAATTTTAGCTCTTGCTTGTATTGCCTTAAAGAATATAACCTGCTGTTCATAGACTTTATTTTACCTTCCCAGCTTTAACAACCTTTGGAGTCTCTTCTGCTCTTTGACTGCAACAAGATTATGATTGTAGGTGGGAATATCCTAAGGATAGTGGAACAAGTGATCTAATGTCCATTTTAAAGAATCTGCCTTACTTGGACAGTATTCAATTAAGACCTCCTTCCTATCTCCCATGTGGCAGATGTCATCTGCTGATCATGTGCCACTGTCAGTCAACTAATTAGGTGTATTTCCTCCTACTCCCCAGGTAGCCTGAGGTAGCCATAAGCCAGTAATTGGTGAAGATGATGCTGACAACACAAAAATATTTTTAAAAAATAGGGGTATTCACATAGGTAGCAAAGCTTCAAAATTTGAGACTTTTGATTGTGTTGTATTAATTCAATTTAGAAAAAGAGCTCCATGTTTGTTCAAAGTACTTTTTTGCAATAATTGGATACTCTTCAAAGGCTTAATTATAATTTTGAAATTACTTTTGTATCCTGGATAGATACTGAAATGCTAATATCTTCACAGCCATATGCTTTGTAGCTGGGGTAGTGTTTTCTAATATTGAAAATTTAAAATACAGGGCAGTACTTCTTGCAGATGTAAAAAAAGACAGAAGGAAAAAACAGTTCAGCATAGTCTTATTACTGTAATATCTAGTAATCACTAATGTGATAGGATCTTGCTGTACTTTGGCAGCAGTATTGTCACACACTGTTTAGGTGTTTAGAGAAGTCATAAGAATGAGGCAAAAATTTTGACTGGGGGCAAATCTCTTCTGCAGTTACAAACACTGGAGAATGAACTGAAAAAACCTAACTAAACTATCCCCCAAACAATAGCAACAACAGTGATAACAGCAATTACAACAACAATAATAATAGAATATAAACCCTGTGCATTTATGTGTGTTTTTGAGGGCAGGAGGAACTGCATCATAAACTGTGGACTATGAATCTGAATCTGAATGTTTCAATGGGTACTGTATCTGAAATGATCTGCAGTTGACCTGACCTCTAGATGTAGTTTACAGATTACCTGATAACTGCACAGAAGACTGATCTCTTTCTTTTAATAAGCCATTAGAATGATTTTTCATACAAATTTTGAGCTAATTCCATTCTTTGGTTCTTGGAAATAGTCTGATTTCCTTGCTAATATGTCCTGGTTAAGCTTTACACTTCGATAACAGAGGCACTTTATAAAGTTGCTGGCAGATTGTACTGGAGTTGTGCAGCAAGTACACTGTAGTTTATAAGTTTTGAATTCTGCAGCTGTTCATCCATTTAACTGACAGGTTTACAATAAGAACTGGTTGTGTTTGTAGAAATTACTGAATACCATAGCAAAAGAATGTTTCAAAATTTTAGCTGGTGGCATTCTCAGAGTTTCCTTCTGGTTGCCTCCAGAAGTCCTCCCTGGTTAATATACAGATATGTGCAGTTCAGATGAGACATGCATGTTGTGGGCCATTCAATTTTAAGGCATCTGTGATTTTTTCAAAAAGGAATAGACAGTAGGCCTTCTGAAGGGGAAGAGGTAGTCCAACAGATCCTGGCTGTTCCTTTTATGCCTTTGTCAAAGCCAGTTTAATCTTAATTACTGTATTTCTACTGCTTAGCAATTTACTTAGCAGGTCTGTTATTCAGAGTCTTCAAAAGTCTTCAAAAATTTCCAATCATGATAAAAAAACAGATCTGAGTGTATAGAATTCCTACACACATAAACCAGAAAATTTGATGTTCTAATGTTGCTTTTGGGGCCATATTCTAATACTTCTAATACAAAGCTGGCCATATTCTACTGGCCATCTAATTCTAATTCCAAGAATTCTAATTCTTTTATTTCCCAATGAGTATTATCTTACTCAAAAATTGTGGTATTTGGAGGTAGGGTAAGCAAGCTCTTAAGATTAGTGGAAGTGATGAACCCTGGCAGAAAATGTATTAAATTTCTAGGAAATTCAGCTGTTTCATTAACTATTTTTAGCCACTTTGTCACCTGTCTTAATTAAAACATGCATATTTATTAAACTTACATTGCAAACTGGGATATTATTGGCTGTCTAAATATAAATGTATCTCACCTCCTTCAGTGTCGAAATGAAAGTTACAGAACAGGAAGACCTGCAGGAACCAGCTTTGCTACAAACTGGTAGAAAGAATGCCTTCTCCCTAGAAATACATTCTGCTGAATAGACTGTTCTAATGTAAGTCCAGTTGCTTTAGCAGAGGGTGCATATTATAATTTTCTGCCTGCTGTTCTTGTCTGGTTTTTGTGGGACCATTCTGCTGAGAGCCGTCAGGTGAGCAGAAGGCTGGGGATAGAGTAGGGAATATTGGCTTGTGATTCCTGAGTAGGCAGGGGGAAGAGGAAGGAGGGAGGCAGCACGCAACATGCCAGAACAGATGTAGCCCATCACAGGAGATTTTGCTGCGTGGTGGCAAAAGCGTATGCAAATAATGGAAATACTGAGCGGAAAAAATGCCCATTTACTTTGAAGCTCTCTTGACAGACTTTTCAATAGGCACAGTTTTTTTCATAAATTATTGCATACTTCCAGAAGTACATAAAATGACAGAGGGGATTTTGGCTGCTTTTTTTCTTGTGCTTCCAAATACCTCCTTGGAGAGTCTATGTGGACTTTCTGCTGAGTTCACATCACCGTTTTTTGCTAATTGTTCCTGATGCTTCTCCATATTGCGAACTTTTTAACAGAAAAGTAGCAGCAGATTGCTGTCCCTAGAGATGAACAAAAATGTCTGTTGATGTGTTCTAAAAAGAGAAAGGGTAGAAAACAGTACTTAAAATAAATGTTTCCATTTCAGTGCATGCAGAATGAATGGCTAAATGACATCAAACAACAGTTGAATGAGAAGTCGCATTTCTTTCACAGTTTCTCCTCTTAACTTGCCTGTAGTTTTGCTAAAGCTGGGTTACTGCTATGAAATTGCTTACTGGAGAATCTGCTTTTGCAAGGATGCTGACAAATGAACTCTGTTTTGCACTGGTTAGGTCAGTGACAAGCTGTGACTCATAAAACTTGGTTTCCCCTATCAATCTGTGCTCAGCCGTTTTGTCTGTGACAACAGTCTGTCATGGGGGTTGTCATTTGCCTTTGGCAGGTTCACCTCCTTGTCACATGTTGTCTGTCAGGCATAACGATGTACCAGGCATAATGCTGGACACCATTAATCTACAGAAAGTAATGGTTGTCTCTTGAGAAGGGGAAAAAAAATAGGGCTGGGGTCTGAAAGAGTTTCACTGAGGTGTTTCTACAGAACTGCTAAGAGTTTTTACCTGCTAACATTCTAGTATTGATTCATAAAGCAGACGTTTTGTATATTTGGAGAATGTCAGGTTATACACGCTTTTGTAAATCAGCCAAGCATCTGGAATGGAACAGCTGAGAGGTGAATGGGATGGAAGTGACCTTTTCATATAGAGGACAAAAAAAGCAAAGGTGAAGGACAAGTGGAATGCTTGCGACACTTTTTGCTAAAATACGTCTAGATGGCATGGCCTCTAGCATTCAGGCCTCTGTGTACAAAATTTGTGAAAATTGCTAACTAAATTTCAGATAGATGTGGGATTTTGGACTTCCCCCACCTCTGCCTTATTTGTTAGTGTTTTGAACTCTAGTCTAACAGCACTAGATGGAATTTTTGGGTCATATTCCACAATGGTTATTTATCAAGAAGCTCCTGATTTGGGGTTTTGGTACCTTTTCTGCAGGCTGCCAAGTGCTTTATTGAATCTAATCCTCCAGTACATGCTCCACCTGTGGCTGTGCCACAGCTTTGGGGAACAGCCATTGTATTGTGTATGCTACTGTGCAGACAGACCCTCCAGCTGGATCCAGAGCAAATTGCCCTGACCCAGGGCAGGGGATATAGAGCACTATTACACTCTCACTTCACTTTCACTGGGCAGTTGTTTTGAAGTGATTTTCATCTCAGCCTGCTGGACAGAACTGTTTGTGCACCTTTCCTCCTGAACTTACTTTGTGGATAAATTAACAATTTTTCACTACAGTCGTGTGAAACCTTTCATGACCCTAAATGATGCAGCCAGTCAGTGCTCACATAGGCCACTGTCTCACATATACGTTCGGGGTCTCTTAGAGACCAGCACTTGCATGTATTTTTCATTTCTCCAGGAATCTTCCTGTGATAGTGTGAGTTGTGCTATTTTCCTCCCCTGTGCAAATTTGCCAATTATTGTTCCACAAGAAAAATTTTTCATCATGGCATTGTCATCTTTCCTTTTTATGCTGATGGTACAGTTATGAGTCTTTGAAACGTGACCTCTCTGGGTCTTTTTTTGTCTGTCAGGCATTAAATCATTAATGTTTCAAAATCAGATGTCTCTGAACACAAACGTAAAGTTGCTAGTAGAATGTTTTCTTAAATTTGTTGAGAAGTATTAGTCCTATATTTCTAACCTTTGATGACCTCCATTTCTACTTCAAACAGTCGTTTAGCGGTTGCCTTTGAGGATTGTTTCTTGTGTATATGAGGAACTGCCTTTTATCATTGAAATCTTGCTAGATTGTAGGTATTTCTTTCTATTATGAAAAGAGGCACTTTTCACCCCTGACATACTGTGGTTTAGCTTATAGGATTTTTTTGTTGTTGTTGTTTATCCAAAATCTTGAATATTCTGGCTGCAAAAAAAAGTTCCCTAATCTTCTTTCTTGTTCTCCAAATCATGCCATGCATCAGTGCGGTAATTTTCTGTAATTAATAATGATTGCCTAAGCCTAGATTGATTTTTATTTTTAAGTCATTTTTTTAAATGCAGGGCCTTTAAAAAACTTATCCAAATTGTATTTATAGTTGACTTGCTCACGATAAATACAGTTTTGCTCTTTTTAAAGTTGTAAATATAAAAGTGGCTGCTTTATTCCATGATGATATTCACATATTTTATTAAAATTTTGCTTTCTCCATTTATAAAAATCATTTATTTAGACTGGTTATTTGCAGAAGACAGGCAAGAAGCAGAAGGATGTTCTCTACTTTTGAATAACCAGGAATACATATCAATAGGAATATTACTGCAATCAGATGTTCATGTCCTGTGGGCTCCAATGAGAAGCTCTTTTTTATTAAAATGAAATGCAACACTTCTGCCTCTTTTTATTCTAGTTCTCACCCATTTTTGTTCCTTCCTGTTCCCTTCAAACACTCAAATTTCCTTGTAACCCAGTAACTACTTTATCTCTTGCATGTTTTTGTTCCTACCAACCAAGTTCTTTTCCTCACTTGACTCCTAGTAGTTATCTGTTTGATTATAGTCTCTTCGTTTCTTTTCACTCTGTAAGACTTCTTTCTTCCTTCCCTGCCTCCTCCCATTTCTTCCCTCTGCCTAGTCCTCGTGCTCTTGGCATTTGCTCCCTAGGGCATAGTATATATCCTTGGGTAAGTATACACAGAACTTTTCCTGTAAAGCTGACTTCAAGACAACTTTGCATCAGTAGTGAGCAATATGGAACCAAACCCAGATGCGATAATGACAAAGTTGAAGATTTGGTTTTGGCAAATGCCTGAGAATATGAATTCATGGCTTAAATTTGTGAGACAAATGCTCTTGGTCTGGCTTCCCGCTAGGAGAAGCTTCCTTGTTCCTCCTGTTATAGCTGACTGTAGAGCAATTTTTAAGTGAGGCCTGATAGTCTTTTGTTCCAGCTGACCCATGCAAGGTGGTAGTCTTTAAATGGTAAACGCAAAATACGGAATCCTGATGGTGTTGAAATGAATGACAGGAACATCTACTGACTTTGTCAGAAGACTTCCTAGGGATTGTTGTTGCTTCTGACTTCAGGGAATTCAAAACTGGATTCTGGCATAAAGAGAAACACTTGTATACATTGCATGCTTTTCAGACCTTTGAAAAGCCAGAGCTTACTGATGTTATTTTAATTACTGAATGATGTTGTACAGGAGTGTGAATCCGAGGTACTGTAGCCCTGGTGGGAAAGATGCTCAGCCAGCTGAAACTGATTTGTATTGCACTTTGAAAAGGCAGCATTGGAGCCAGCCTGGCTGTTGTTAAATTGCTTTCTAAAGCTTCTATTGTAAGTAGCTGGCCGTTCAGCTACAGAAGAATCTGTCTGTAACCAGGGATTCACTTTTATTTTCCTGAAATGGATTCATACAAACCTTTATGATTTCTCTAGAGAAATACTTTATGTTCATATTGTTCATTCCAGGTGCATAGCCACAGCAGCACACCTTACTTCCTCACAACAATTTACTATACATGTCAGCATTGGCTTTGCTGCTGTGACTGAGATAATTTGTGCTTTCTTATGAAGGGAAAGTTAGAATCAAGGATGATGAGAGAATCTCATATTTCACTCTGACTCAAACCCATAGGGAGAGGTTAATATTATACAAGACTGTCTAATTCTCTTTTTTTAAAAAAAAAAATCTGTATCAATTGTAATTTCCCCCCCACAACAGCATCTGTGAGGTATCTTACAGAAACTGTGTGATTCTCACAGGGGAGAAGAGGAAGGGATGGATTGCTTCTTTTTCTTACCAGCTTTTGTGATTCTCACTGTCTTTTGGAATAATAGTGGTGATGGTGACAAACCACTAAGCTTTGAAAAGAGATGACTATGCTTCTGTGTACAACATGGTGACAACTTTGAAGGAAAACATTTTCCTCATGTTCCAATGGTACATTATGGGCAATCTATTTCTTGTTGCTTCTCTCGCTTGATTAATCGTGGGGTTTTGACACTTGGATTTTTTTTGCATAATTGAAGAAATAACTAAACCTAACAGGGTATCTGCTTGAGTGCAGAAACCTGGACAGATAAAAGGGAGGGAAGAAAGAAGATTGAAAAAGAGAAAGGATTTTAACTGTTTATAGCTTCTTCAAATTTATTTTATAGCATGATAATAACACTGCTAGTAAAGGTTTTGAGAATCAGTATTTCTGCCTTCCAATTATATTTTTTTTCCTCAGTATTTTTATTTTATCCAAATTTGAGGGGGGGGATATGCATTTATGTGCATCTATATATAAAATCCAAATTTCTTCTGACTAATAAATAAGGAGGAGACTTGTGCTAGACCCTGAAACTACCAAGTGGGTCCACTAAGAGCCGGATTAGTGCATCACTTTTCAAATTTTGCAGCAGAAACCCAGAAAGGTGGCTCTGAGTACATGGAACCGTGGACACCAAGATTCCATTTTCCTTGGCCACGTGGCAGTCCAGCTGGACTATTTTCCTTGATTTTTGAAGTTGTGAAGCACTGACATTTAGTCCATCTCTGGTGGGCTGTTGTGACTTCATTTTGAGTTGTGTGGAAGGTGACTCAGAATGATTCTCAGAAACCATTTGCCTGCAACTTTTCAGCAAAATGGTTTGGGCTCAATGAAGTAGCATCTTCTGATCATGTCTTAAGCTAATCCGGGTTTTAGCATTTAAGCACTACATTTCCTGAAAACTGACTTTTGTGAAAATAATTTGCTATCTTCGTTAACCTGCGGCATATCCATTGAAAGTTCCTGTTCACTGTTTATGTGCAGTGCAAAATGGAGAATAAAACTTTAAATAATTGTAGGCCCTCTAGCGGTCTTCCTGGAGCTGCATGTTCAGAAAATTACAAGACTGAAATGTATCACCTGATTTATGTATTCCAATATTAGTTGATCATACCCAGCAAAATGAAGTTGTTTGGATTCCATTGTGTCCTCTGGTTATTTAAATTAATGTACAAAAAAAACCTCTACTCCAAAAATCTTGCAGTCTAGATGGAAAAGAAGTGTTGGTCAGAGGCATCTCAGTCTATCAGCAGTCAGCAGCCATAGTTCAATGATTTCTCACAGCCAGCAATAAATTGGCACCACTGCTGAAAGAATCTCAAATTTCCATTTTCCATGATGAGTGTTTTTTATTTTTCTGCCATCGTCTCTGCTGTGCAGGTACAGTGGGCTGAACAAGGAACTAACAGGAAAAAAGGCCTAATCTTACTATAATCTTCTCTTATACACAGATCCACATAAAGAAAGGACATCAACTGATTAACAAATTAACAGTTTAAAAACTACTCTAAAAGTTTGACAAGTGCTAACTGGACCTTAGTGACAGTTAACTTGCATGTGTAATACTTTCTTATGAGGTGTATACTTGCAACCATCCTTTTAGGTAACAGACTGCTCTTCTGGCAAAGAATGATGATGTGATTAACCCTGTAGCAGAACTTTTTCATTTGATCGCCTACAAAAAGAATATTTTTCTTTGTATAATCCCCCTCCCCCCTTTTTCTTCTGATTCTGTTTGTTTTCTCTCCCCTCTAAGAGTTGCTGCCAGAGGAAAGTGCAAGAAAGCCAGCTGTAGTAGAAAATTTGATTATGCAAATGTATTTTAGAGTTTGTAGAGAGTTACGGAAGATTAACAGTGTGTGATGTGAGAAATGAATGCAGCTTCTTTTTCAGGATGAATAACTGCAAGCTAATGTTGATCTGTGGATAAAACATTCAGTTAAAATCATCAGTTGTGTTCTTCTGCCTTTCTCCTTCTAGTTTGCCTGTTTGTTTTTTACCACATACACTACAAAACTCTGATCTTCCGAGAATCTGAAGATTGTAGAAAAGCACAAGTGTCATAGATATTTGATCAGAGAACAGGCTGTATTGTCTTTTATACAGGACCTGGAGGGGTTGAAATAGTAACTGCAAGTGACAGGTTCACAGCAAGCAAAAAGGGATACTTCACACAGTACAATGTAAAGCTGTAAAAGCTTATTGTACCAGGGTTTTTGGGGATATTAAAGGGTTCAAAAATTCATTAGATATGTTTATGAAAAGAAAATCTATGAAGGCTGTTGCCTGTGGCTCAGAAAGTCTGGAAGCCACAAATCATATGAATCTATGATTCTAGAGAACCATTTTTGTATGCTGCTTCTGTTCTTACATTCCCATCTGCTACTGACCACTGTCAGAGACAGGATGCTGGATGGACTTGGCTTGGTGTTCCTGCATCTTTGGAAAAAATCAGATTTTGTCTGTTATATTTCAGTTTTGTGTTTCTTTCAGATCCCAGATCTCCAGATGAGACTCAAACCACAAACACTAGGCTATCCACCAAGGATTTCCTAACATCATTTCCATCATAGCTGAAACCAAAAGGAAGCATAAATTTTGAAAAAAAGTCTTGCTGAATTCTTTCAGACCAAGTTAAAACAGCCAGCTTCCTCCCCAGCTCCCTTGCCTTCTGGAAATAACAAACCACTGAATGAAGACAAATACATTTTCATTGGTCCTTAAAGATTTAAGCTTTTCCCTGAGTGAAGATGATGGATCTTCCTTAGACAGGATATCTTTAGGCTTGGGTATTCTGGCAGGCTGCAGGCTCTCTTTGGGTATGTGCAGATTGAACTGTCTGTGTCCTTCTTGCTTTCATTAAAATGTTTTTTGCTAAGCACAGTTCTCCACTTCAGTGTCCTTGGGAAGTATTATCTTTGTACTTTTGTAAAGAATCAGTATTGCTTTAGGTATCATAGTCCTATTATTTTGTGACAGTCTTGGTTCTTCAGATTTTGTTGGCTTTTACTTTCTCTTTTTCCCTTGATAAAAGACATGGCTTGATTTTGTTATCTGAATTCATAGAAAAGTTGGCAATATTTGGTACCAATAGGGTAGGAATGCTATTCAAGTGAAAGCTTCTGAATCTTCATAAAAGAGAGTTATGGTTTTTCATAATAACATTTTTTTCTCAAGATTTGTCAATCAGATAATAATTGTGAGTTGTAAGAAAAGCAAACATGATTTTTAAGCAGTCTGATTAAACCCCCTTGCTTTGATAGCTGTTGAGGTTTCATTTTTTGATATTTGAGATGTACAAACCTTAGTATTTGTATGAAGAGATAATTCATAAGTAAAATTCTTTTCTTTAAAGTTGTCATGGTTTAATCCCAGGCAGCAGCCAAGCCCCACACAGCCCCTCACTCACTCCCTCACCACCAGGACTGGGGGGAGAATTGGGAGGGTAGAAGCTATGAAGCTCATGGGCTGAGATAAAGACAGTTTAATAGGGAAAGCAAAAGCCATGCAAGCAAAGCAAAACAAGGAATGAATTCACTGTTTCCCATGGGCAGGCAGGTGTTCAGCCATCCCCAGTAGAGCAGGGCCCCATCACGTATAATGGTGACTCCAAACATCCCCCTCTTCCTCCTTCTTCCCTCCCTGACTTTATAAACCATAATCCTCTTTTAAGCATGATCCTGTATGGTCTGGAATATCTCTTTGGTCAGTTGGGGTCACCTTTCCTGGCTGTGTCTCCTCCCAACCTCCCATGCACCCCCAGCTTCCTTCCCAGTGTGGCAGTACAGAAAGCAGAAAATTCCTTGGCTCTGTGAAGCCCTGCTCCGCAAAAAATATTTCTACACTGTCAACCTTGTGTTCAGCACGAATCCAAAACACAGCCCTATATTACCAGCTACTGTGAAGAAAATCACAGCAGAACCCAGCACAAAGTGTATTTGTGGTTGACTTAATATCCTGCATAAAGAAGTTGCATGATTTAAGGAAGACAGTCAATGCAGCACGATAAGCATGTGAACTGTTGACAGGATCATTTTTGATCCCTGGTTATTCACAGCTAAATGGCATAGTCCTGAAGAAATGCTTTAATCTCTCAGTGCTTCGGTTCCCATCTGGATAGTAAAGGTTTTGATGATAATCTCCTTAATGATAGGAGATGCCATGCATGCTGTGCATTCAAGCGCAGAAACACGTTTGTTTTCACTGCTTGTGGCAGGTTGTGGTTTTTAGTTCCTGAGCTGCTCTCTCCATCTTAAAATCTGGTAAAGAGAATTCTACAGAACAGGCTCAAAATGAAGGAAAAACTGTTCTATCTGCTTTGTTGGAGGTGGAATGTGGAGTAGAGCTGGAGTAGCAGTGAGAGCGTTTGAAAAGTGAAAAATAAATAGGCAGCAGCAACAACAGGAAGACTTTGAAGGCAGAATGAGATCAGCAGTAGCTGTAGTTGAAAGAAGCTGTAAGACTCATGATTCACTGAAGAGGTCTGCAGCTGGAAAGCGTTTAGGAGGAAGACTACATTAAACCATTAAACAACAACAAAAAAGACAACATATAAATGTTTTACTGTTTTGTCTTTACAAGTGTACTACTTGTGCTGCCCAGAGAATGAAAAGCCTGAGACTTTGCAGAACAGGTATACTTCAGGGATACTTTGCTAAAAAAGTGAGATATGAATGCTTCTCTCCACCAGCCTAAAACTCTGGAAAAAATCTCTGCTTTAATATCAATACAGTGTAAATTTTTATGAATTTCTCCACTTGAACTTGGAAAGACTTTTTGAAATCCATTAGAAAGAGTTACTGAATTTTGTTGCCTTGTGACCTAATTAAAGTTTTAAAATAAATTTTTATTTTTCTTTCTCTGCCTCACTGGGAATGTGACAATCATGCCAAATAACCCTTTGGCACATGGATTGAGCTGTACTTTTAAAAACGGAGTTATACTTGCTCTCACTCATATTTTTGGTCTTCAATCACTCAAATATAACATCTGCCATTTTTGTGGATCAAAAGCTTTCTGTACTCTGAACTTTGTCTCTGTTGATTTTAATTGTTTTATGCTACATTTTACAGTTTGTGCCTTAGAATACAGATGGTAGATATTTACCATATATATAAAATTATTATTATGCTGCTCACATCACATGCCAGGCCACTGATGTAGTAAAGAAAGAATGCCTTGATCTGCATAAATCTGTTGCATACATTTTCAGTTTCTCTTAATATATTTTTTTCTCACCCTTTCTTCTGCTCTAGTTTTTTATCATATTTTATAATAACTCATGCTGGATATTCCCTTGTCCAGCTGTTTATTAGAACTTCATTAAATATGTATTGCTTTGACTAGATGTTTCCCTTGCCAAAGCTACCCCATTTCGAGCAAACTGGGGTAGCTCAATTCTACATTACAGGATGTTTAGACCAGACATATCTTGACAGATGTCATCTTGTAAGTATTGGGTACTTTCAAAAGTAAAAATTCAGGCTTTATATAGTTTGAGAAAAAGCTGTTGTAGTTTTTGCATTAGCCCAGTGGTCAGACACCCAATGTGCACATTTAGAAGTTCTAGAAGCTGTTAGTGTTGGAACTTGTGTTCAGTATGTGTGTTTTGCTTCCAGGTGTGTGAAATACTGCTATCAGGTATGTCTGTTCCTACCTTTCTATTTGAGGATGCATTGTATTGCTCCAGTACCTTTCAGCTGTGGTCATAATACCCCTTCAGCCTTGAATGCATGTTAGCAATCATCTTCTCTCACAGAAGTAAGGATATGCACATAGTCTGGCCAGATGTGGAGAGAGATCAAACTACTGTAAATTCAGCCAGCCAATACCTCATTATTAGTAGTTTACACTAACTAAATGTATTAAGATGAGAAAGGAAAACAATAACAAAATGAAGTTCAGTCCACATGTCCTTGTTCATAGAGCTAATTTAATCTATAGGTAGTATTTCCAAACAGCTCTGGTTATAGCTGTCTGCTGTTACACTTCTCCAAATGTTCTGTATCTTATTAGTGCTACATGATAGTATCACCGGAGTTATTACATCACCACAATATAAGCCTTTGGAAAGCCACAGGGCACATAAAGTGTGCACTTTTGCAGTTATTTTATTTGTAGGATTTCTGTTTCACTGTGCAGCTTTACAGTTATTAAAAAGTATATTTAATCTCTTCAGTTGGCTGTCTCTTGAGCTGCTGTTCCTGCTTAGTGTTGCAACTTGGTTGAGTTTTAAAGCATTTTTCATTCATGAAGCAGAACCAAAGCATTATGGCCCTAATCTGATGTTAGGTGCAGTACAGACTCTTAATATGTATTCACATTTTGGAAATATTGTAACTTGGATAGATTCTCATGGCTTAATTTTAAACTGGTTTATGTCACATGCTGTTCCATTGACTTGGCAGAATTCAGTTCACTAAATGCAATTATACATGTGTAACTGAAATAGATTTTTTCCCCTTTTGTCCTGTTTCTGTTCTCAGTTACTTGTGCATCCTCATAGAGCCACAAAAATGCAGAAGTAACAGGGCTATTATTTTTCAAGGGTGTCTATATAATGTTCTAAACACAACTTGGTAGCTACATGTATATATACTTAAAATTTAATTTTACATGTTGGTACATTGGTTTCCTAGACATCTAGAGTTCTGTACCAGTTCCTGCTGTAGAAGGAATTTTGCCTGTTAGTTTCATAGCCATGCTAGTACCTCAGTATTTTTCCACTACATTGTTCTTGATGCTCTTTTGCCCACTCCTACAATATTATACTGGGGTTTAATGAGTGGGTAAATTATTTCCAGGGTGATTAACAGCTGCCTTTAAGGTAGGACCCACATATATACATACCTATACATGCATATGGCACGAAACATTTAATAAAAATGTACTTTCCAGTGAGGAAATGCTGATTTTGTAATTTTTAAAATTTTTGTTTTTAAAAAATGGACAGAGATAAAATGGGGTGCAGTTGTGCTTTATTAAAGTTTTGGCATTAAAATCTGAGCACTTTTAGGAAAAATTTCTTAGGTTTTGTTTCATCGAAGTAATTCAGCAGTAAATATGGGAAACATCATAATTACTCCTTTTTCCTACATTTTCCCTTCACATAATTTTCATTACATCTATCTATAGTTAAAGCAGCTGATCCATGAAGACAACAGTTTTATGGGTAGAAATTTTCTGTTACAGGCATCCAATTGTTAGAAAAGTTCCTGTGCAGAAACCGTGTATGTTGTGGGCCTACAACTGTGGCAGCTATTCAAATATTAAAGAGTGGGATAAGTGTTACTTGTATCATGTGCTGAGAGCATTTCCTGTGTTCTAAGCAATGTGGCTATGTCTACAAGTAAAACATAACTTGAAATCATAAGCAGGTCTGAGGTAAATAGGTCAGCCTGGATGGTAATAGTTTTAGTGTAGGTATGGCCTCAGTAGTCCTTGGAATAGGTTAAAAAAAACACCTAAAAATTGGTGCTGTTTGGCATCTGGCCATGATTACTGCTGACTGCTTTTAGCAGAGCTGCCCAAGCTCCCTTCTTTGGAGCTGTCTGCACATCTGCAGCACTCTGCATCTGCCTGCCTAAGTTGTGGCTGTATACCTTCAGTGTAGTTACCTTTGCAGGACAATCACAGTTTATTCTGAGCATGTAGCTGTCCTTTATGCTTTCCTCATTGTAAAGTCACCACTCTGCCCCATTACACTGTGAGATAATTGAGATACTTAAAAAACATGCGGCAGGCAAGCATTTACTTTCATTTTCATATGAATAGTGTTAATGGGCAGCCCTGTTCTAAGGTGGAATCATGTCTCTTACTTGAGTAAAATTATCCTGGTGTAACTTAAATTATCAAAAGCCCTCATGTGGTATGTGCTGTTCAGACCACTTGATCTTATCACCTTATTTAAGTACTTCAGCAGAGCTATTTAGTTAACACAATTGCATAGACAAACAGATTTTGAATAATTATGAACTTTTTCTGATGATGATAGAAAGTAATCATTTTATCGTGTATCGGTGGTAGATAGTAAAAAATGGGCAAAAAGAAACATGGAACAGAAAACTGTACTAACAAAAATATAAAGACAGTGCTCATTATTTAGTGTTTCTTCAGTGATCACTGTTTGACAGCTCTACAGTGCTGCTCCACATTAACAAAAATTAGAGCAAGTACTTAGTGAATATTTTTTTTTTAAATCCAACATGTTGCTGATACAACTTCACTTTCATATGTTACATGCCAATGTGCAGTGATTGGAGGCTTTAGGTGATTGCAATGCAGGGAAATTAAACTGATTTGTAAAAATGTGAATTTCTTATAGCTACACTCAGAGTTGTGTATAATCTAATTCATAATGGGAAATCCAGTTTCATACTTATATATGTGTGTGTATATATATAAATTATTTTAATAATAATTTCTTTAAACACTATTAGGAAATAAATGTTATATCTTAAACTATCTTGTAAAAAATGGAAGTAAAATAGCATTTTCATAAAGAAATGGTTCATGTATCAGCATGGCAACAGGAGTTTCATTATGTATGATACTGTCTGCATATAATTTCTGTCAAGCCTTTAGAAATTTTCTGTGTATGATTTATGAAGTATTCATTGCCTGTTTCTGCAAGTTGCAGCAGTGGCTATGCTAATTCTTGGTCTGATTTTTTCCAAAGTAGAGCCCTTTGTGGAGGTTATCTTACATTTAAATTGCAATGATTGAGCTATTAAGCAAATTTTATTTAGGGAATCTCCTTTTTTTTGTCACCTCATCTTTCTTTTCTGTTTCAGAGCAACATTATCAACAATAATTATTTTATTATCAATTGTTTCTATAGATTTATACTAATTTCATAAATAAATAGTTGTCATGGTATAGCATTTTTCTGTGAAAGAGATCAAGCAAATTGAGAAGTTCGTTTAGGTTCTTTCTTGCTTAGATATGATTCACTATGTAACAACTTGGTGATTGAAATAAAACTAAGGAATATAATACCTGCAGCCAATGCTCATAAGATAGTCAATGTGTTGAGCCACTTATGTGTGCTAATTTAAATTAATTTATTCCTAAGAGACTACAGTGACCATTAATAATTTCTTATTTAATTGATCTATTGCAGTGCTTAATTTTATTTTATCTAGACTCTTACTTGGCCTCATTTTCCTGTTACTACTTTGCAGTAACTTGTTGTGATGCGTATTTTTGAAGAAATACAGCTGGCATTTGTTGCAGAATCTCTGTGGGTATCTCCACCAGCTAGATAAAATCTGTTGTGTGTAACAGTCATGTTTGCAATAACTATGAAATTCACGGCAGCTGCAAGCATTTTACACCCTGAAAAATGAAGCCTAATGTATAGCAGGGAACAGTTAAAAAGGTGGTGACCAATTTCTGCATGAGAGCATTGAGTTTAGTATCCTGCAAACAAGGGAGGGAACACATGAACTTCTGCAGCAAATGTAGGCGAAAGACTGGCAGCTTAAAGTATTACATGTAGCTTTTCAGCTGTTAAATTAAAAAGGCACCTTTTCTTCACTGTGCATTTGACTTGTTTGCAGAAATGTCTGCATAAGTTTCTCTGCAAATCAAACCCAATAAATCACCTGACAAAAAAGGGTACAGCTTCCCCTATCTTTAGGAAGTCTTTTCTTAATGGATTTACTCTATGTGATGAGAAAAGCTAGCTATCCCTTCTTGCTTGCCCAAGTCTGTAAGTAGCTCTCTTTCCCTTAGCTGTTAAAGTAGAGCACAGGCAATAGAAACTGATGTGCATAAAGAAATATCTTTGTGCTGATGATACAATGGTCCCTTTAGAAAACTTTAATGAGCCCAGACATTTGCCTGGATCGCACTCCAAATAATGTAAAATACTCTTACTGGTCAAATAATAAAGATGTGCACTTTAGATCTGGAATGAATGCCTGAAGAGAAGACTTTTCTCCTTTAAGAAAGACTTGATTGGATATCTCCTCCTACTTGCTCTGTCATCACAATTTATTTGTTTGGCCTGAGGTGTGTTAGTGAACACTAATTTGAAGCATAAACAAATTAACTTTGAGATTAGAAGATCCCACCCTTTTTTTACTTGCAGTCTGTCATCTACTAGCCATGTAAAGATGGTGGTTTCTTTTTTTATCTGAGTATGTGCAGATAATTTTAACAGGATAAAAATTGAGAAAGACTCAAATACTCTTGAAACCATTCATATTCTGATTGGAAGAAGCATTTTTCATGTGCACTTAATATTATAGTGGTAAAATTGAAACTAAAAATATATGTATTCTTCTGAGTTGTGGGGATTAGAAAAAGGAATACAGATTTTGAATTTGGAAGGTGAATGAAAAACCATCCATGTCATATTTCTTTTCCCCTTTGCTCAAAAATATAACGAAAGTATAGTAGTGTTCCCATAGAATGGTTTAATGAAGGAAAGGGTTTGAATTCCTCTCTGATAAACATTTACAGATGGATGTACAAAGGCAATACTTCAAAATGTAAAAGATAATCAATGTGAATAAAAATTTGGCTTTGAATACTTTACTGCAATGTTATTACTTCCTCTATGTGGTGTGTTTCCAATTTGGAAAAATAAAAACCCAACTGTGAGCAGGAAAAAAATATATCCTTCAATAGTGACTCCATTTGTTGAGAAGATCTAATGGTTTTATTTTCATGCTTAATGCCTGTGAAGTTGCACAGACCATAATTTCTAAATCCATCAGGAATACCACTGTGGTACTGTTGCCTTCAAAACTATCTGTAATGGATTGCTTGCTTTTGATTTGTAGAGTGACATGGCAACCAGGATTAACTTTCACCCCCCCCACCCCCGTTCAAACATGTATATATTTTAGACCTCATTAAAAAAATTAAAAGAGGAAGTCGTAACTGTTAGGTTAGATCATGATTTTGAGTTCTGGATTCTGATATCCCTGCACCCAGGCTGTTAAAACTAGGAGACTGATACTTAATGATGTTTCTTGCCCTTTGTTCCCCCATCTANAGGGAGGGAGGGAGGGATAAAATAGGTTGTTGAGAGAGGCTTTGGCATCTGAAGAGTTGGAGAATAACTTCTGAATTTGGCAAGTCCACAAAAATATCTTGTATTTGACACAGAAAATGTATTCTTCTGATTAAAAGATGAGAGCTACATGCATCCAAGTTTCATACCTAATTGTACATGTATTTTCTTCTATCAAAACACATTTTCTTTAGGTGAAATGTTTGAAATCATTACATACGGGACACAAGACATCCTTTTAGATGTGAGAAAACCTTAATGAGATGAGGTGCTAATAAAAAATAATTGTTTCTAAAATAATGAAAGGAGCAGTTCTGAGTTGAAGTATGATGTTTGTGTTTGATGTAGCATCTCTTAGCATATTATATTACAATATGATGTCTAAACCTCATATTAAAAAAATAGTTGTGGTGCAAAGAAGAGTTAGGACACTGATTAAAGAATTGGAAACAATTTTTTGTTGTCTGGATGTAAAGAAATCATAAGTGCATGTAGTGGAACACTGGTTTAGCAATGAAAGTTATAGAAAATCATATGGCTAGAATTTGAAATCGGAAAAACTGAGAATAAACTAAATGCAGTTTCATTAGAATTCCTTGCCAAGAGCTACTATGCATTCTCTGCTCATGAAAATTCCAAAATCAAAGAGTTTCTTTAGTAATTGTATTTTTCCCCTGATATTCAAATCAAACACAGTTACTGGACTTAAATGGACAGTAATTTAGGGCAGCTTGACTCTTGCTTTATGCAGGTTAAAATGAATCATTGCACAGGTTTCTTCTTGCCTTAGAATATGTGATTTGGAGTTGATTCTTAAATCTATATCAGATTTTTATGCTGGCATATCTTCATCAGAGCAGGTATTTCCTAGGAAGAAAGAAAATAATAGACAAACAGGAAATCAGAAATGCATGATAATCTGCTGAAATTGTCTTTTGAGTGTGGTCAGGTGGAAGAATAGACTCTGTACAAACTTTTCAAATAAAAAAATGTTACTGTCTGAGCAATCTGTCTACCTCTGCTGAAAAGCCTGTTACCTAAGAATGCTGAAGTGCATTTATAGATTTTTTTTTTCTGCCTTTATGTGTATGAGACAGTACAAGTTCAAGTCTACTGTCAATAGTGCTTTATTCAGAGAACTTTGGATTTGTGCAATTGTTTCCAGAGTCTTAAATCTGAAAATCACAGACTTTGTTCATCTTCACCTTGCTTAGTTTCTTCTTTTTCTTTAGTAAGGTCAGCAAGTAGTTCTAAATTGCTTAGTTACATTTTCTTTAATTCTAGTCTCCTTAATCTTTTCACTTGTCCCATAGATACTTAACATAGTATTTCTAGGCAATATTCCAAATCTTCAAAATATCATCAAGATACTTTTCTTTTTGGTCAGGCATGAAATACAGCTCGTGATTCAGTATCGAAAGCTAATCCAGTTGAAATAATGGACGTAATGGATTAACAGTGCAACCTAGTTGTTTTGCTTGTATGTGTATTTGGCTACATCACAGAATACTCTGAGTTGGAAGGGACCCACAAGGTTCAAATCTAACTCTTAAGTGAATGGCCTATACATGTCGGTACTTGGTTTGTGATGCTTGGGAATGGGGCTGTGATCCAGCCTCATCCCCAATGGGCCTCAGCTGTGGAAAACAGGTGAAGAGCATAGACTGTAATGAAGAGTACACAGGTGCAGTGCATCAACTATAAGGGGTAAAAAGGCTGGGCTTGAGAGCAGGGGGAACAGACACTAGCAGAGGCTTGTGGCCGGTGGAGGCTCGTGATGATCCTCTGTCTGAGTGGACAGCCTGAAGCCTTCTGACAAGGTACAGTGCTACTCTAGATTGTTCTGTGTCATGGCTGTCTTAAGTATGGACTATGTCATGGAGTGTGCTGTGACATATACAGACAGGGGTTGAAGCCACAGCCTTGGTGTTATTAGTACTCTGCTCTAACTAGCTGAGCTAACCTCAGATGAGTTCATGTCTCATCAGCTGCAGACTTGAAAAAAATGACTTAAGCTTTTCTACACCATTAATGACTCATTTTAATACATCAGATAATTCAAAGTTGCTTTAATAATTTTCGAAGGGAATTTACTAATAATTTTGCAAATGAGAAGAATATCCATCCTTTTTATATGTGTAAAACCTTGGCTACTTGAGTGGCATTTCAGTTTAGCAGTTTAGACTCTCTGCAGGGCCTTCCTTCCTTGGAGAGAGTCAACAGCTTCTCCCAGTTCCATATCATCTGTGAACTTTCTCTGTGTCCCTTCCAGTCCTGTGTCCAAGTCATTTGTGAAGATGTTGAAGAGGACAGGGTTGAAGATGGAGACCTGTGGAACCCACTAGTGACAGGTCCCCAGTCTGATGTCACCCCACTCACTATAACCCTTTGTACACAACCCATCAGTCAGTAGCTCACACATTGCATGATGTGTTTATCCAGCTGTGTGCTGGACGTTTTGTCCAGAATGACACTGACAGAGAAAGTATTGAAAGCTTGATGTTTAGAGGAGGATGATTTCATTTTGCCTTCTTTGTATAGATCATCATGGAACAATTAAGCATAAATCTACTCGAGATGTGGCATATTACTTCTGCTGGTTTGGTAACAAATATACCTAATTGAGGAACTGCAAACAGCAGCACTTCTTCAGTGCCCAGAATCTATTCCATGACCAGACTTGAAAAACTTTCTAATCATGCTCAGTCCTTGTGGGACCTTCTTTAATGAAGGTTCTGTAAATCAGCCTGTAAAAAAAGCTGTTAGGTCTTTTTTTCCCAGGTTTATTCCAATGTACAATTGAACAAGGACAAAAAGAACAAGTAGAAGACTAGGAAAGTCAGATTACAAGGAAGCCATACACCCCAGTAATAGTTCACAAGTGGTTTCTACTGAAAGGGTTGGACTATCCAAAGCTGTACTTTTAAACTCCTATGTGAAGTAATTTCAGAAATATGTTGAGGGTTGAAGCCTAGCAATCATACCTTTCAATGGCTTTATTTAGAAACAAACATAAAATGCTCACAAGATCTGCTTTTTTTATATTTGCAAATAGGATTGATTTTACTCTGTTTTCTCAGAGATGGCCCCAAAATAAGAGGCTCCTTTGATACATGTTTTAAGAATTCCAGAGGTCATCTCTGCTTGTTTCAAGTTTCTTTCCTTGCTTCTTCCAGTCTTTTTATTGGAAAAAATAAGGTTTTTTCCTCCTCTCTAGTCCTTAGTGTAGAAAAAGCTCTTTTATTCATTTTTTAAAAATTTAAACCAGCTGCCATATTAATGTTCTAAATGACAAATGCTGCAGCAGTGGCTCTATCTTGCAGATTGTTAAAGTATGTTTAAATTATATTATGTGTGTTAAGATCCAAAGGAGCAACATGCAGAGAGAGGCATGTTGGATCACAGAGTGCTTCTAGCCCCCCTCCCAAATCCCACAAAACCCAAACACCCCTCCCCACTCCAGACCCCCAGCTTCATACAGATTTATGTGACTGTCCCAGAGGTCCTGAATTAATAATATGTAGCATGTGCACAAGAATGATAGATGGAAGAGGAATGGCTTATGTCTCTGTCAAATACTGCATTGTAAAAGTTGTACCAATACATGTTTGTGAGACAGGTCCTGTTTCTCTTGCTTTCCTGAAGGTTGCTAATCTCTTGGGCAGATAAAGAAGGGGGTAGCTTCTGAGGTTTTGGATTTAAGAACTCTGTAGTGTACTTCATACTTTGAAGCAAAGCACTAAAGCACCATTAAATTTTAAAATAGAGTTCAGAAACATTAAGCTTTCTTATACCCTGCAGTTCTTGGTACAAATGACTGAATTTCAGATTAAGGTAAAGAAAGAAAAAGCCAAAACCATGAAGAACAAGTGCAAAAACACCCAGGAGTTAGAGTGGGAGATAGGCATTGCAGTAAGTCAGTCTGTATTTTTCTCTAGCTGAATAGTGACAGCTGCCTTGTCCCAAAGGCTATTTTGCATTTAAAAGTGAAGATTATACAGACAACACAAGAACTGTCTCCTTTCCACTCCATATTCAGCTCATAGAAAAAGTTCTGTAGCTGAGGAGAAACAGTTTGGTGAAGGACTTCAATTTTTTTCACATTCCTTCTCATTGCATGTGAGATTAAAAAAATGGCAAAATTGTGAATAGTGATATGAGTACAGAACTAATAATTTCATGTTGATAATCTCAATTTCACCTCTTTGAAACAGTAATTGTATATGTTCTACAAAGTCACTTCAAATGGAAATGCACTACAAAATTGGGCAACTGTAATAGAATAGAATTGTAGAATGGCAAAGGCTGGAAGGGATCTGAAAGATAATTCAGTTCCAACTCCCTCCTTTATGGGCAGGGACACCTTTTAGTACATCAGGTTCCTCAGGGCTTCATCCAGCCTGGCTGGCCTTGAACACTTCCAGTGATGGGGTAGCCACAACTTCTCTGGGCAACACATTCCAGTGCTTCATCACACTCTGAGTAAAGAATTTCTTCCTAATATCTCACCTAAACCTGCCCTCTTTCAATTTTAAACCCCTGCCTGTTGTCCTATCACTACCTGTCCGTCTCTCTCCCTCCTTTTCATAAGTCCCCTTCAGGTACTGAAATGCTGGAGGTCTTTCTGGAGGCTTCTCTTCTCCAGGATGAACAACCCCAGCTCTCTCAATCTGTCTTGTAGAGAGGTGCTCCGTCCCTCTGATCATTTTCATGGCCTTCTCTGGAGCCATTTTAACATGTCCATGTCTTTCTTGTGTTGAGGACCCCAGACCTGGTCACGGTACTCAGGTGGGGTCACTAGAGGGGCAGCATCACCTCCCTAGACGTGCAGGACACTCCTCTTTTGATACAGCCCAGGATACAATTGACCTCCTGGGCTGCAAGTGCACTCTGTTGGCTCATGTCCAGCTTGCCATCTTCAGTAATTCACCAGTCCTTCTCTGCAGGGCTGCTCTCAATAACTTATTCTTCCTGTCTGGACTCACATCTGGGACTGTCCTGATTGAGGTGCAGCACATTGCTCTTCCTGAACTCCATGAGATTCTCATGGGCCTACCTCTCGTGTCTGTCCAGGGTCCCCTGGATGACATCCTGTCCTGTTGCTTAGCTTTGTGTCTTCTGCAAACTTGCTGAGAGGGCGCTTGGTCTCGCTAGGTCATTAATGAAGATGTTGAAGAGCATCGGTTCTAAGACAGAGCCCTAAAGGGCCACCACTTGTCACCACTGGCCTCCAACTGGACATACAGTCATTGGCTACAGCTCTGTGCCTGCATTCATCCAGCCAGTTCCTTATCTACTGAGTAGTCTATCCATCTATATGTATCCAGTTTGAAGATAAGAATGTCATGTGGTATCATACTGAAGGTGCTTCAGAAGCCTAGGTAGATGACATCTGTTAGTCTTTTCTTGTCAATCATTGCCATCACTCTGCCGTAGAAAACCAGCAGATTAATCTGGCACAATTTGCCATGCTTAGTAAAGCCATGCAGGCTGCCTTGGATTGTCTCCTTAATGTTTATTTCTAAAAATGTCAAAGTGGGATGTTTTGACATCGTTGCAATGGTCTTTATTTAATATTAAATGCCACTTAGACCTCATTCTGCAATAAGAAGAATAAATACAGATCGCCTGGGGAACGAGGCAACCCGAAAGGTGCCTTTAGTATGAAAGACTAAACTACAACATTCAATATGTTGAAGGTCATTCCTAAATCACTCATCAGTCTCTGAGACTTAATTTTAATAAAGATTCTCAAGGTGCTTCTTCATCAAAACATTCATGTGTGGCAGAAATGGTTCACCAGGATGGAACTGTGTTCAAAAAAAGGTTGCATTATTAATCAATTACTGAAAACTATAGGGTGTCATAGTGTATTTTGGAAAAGTTGGGTATTCTGAGACACAAGGACCTTCTCTCAGTCAAGCTGTCATATAGCTGGGGACCTGAAAGTGCAGGGAGCAGAAGGCTTTTGGCATTGTAGAATGAAATGTGAAAGCATAAAAGCCCTTCAACTTAAAGAGGGTGTAGAGCTCCATTCTAAAATCTGTCCAACACAGTTAAGTGTTATGAACTTAAGTAAGTACAGAAGAGCAAAGAAAACTGTAAATAAAATGGATCAAACCCAGAAAGGTTCAAAATATACCCCAAAACTTGATTAAAGCCAAACAAGGTTAAATGCTGATGCTAAAAAAATTGATCTGTTTTATTTACTAGTAAAAGAGGAAAAGAGAAAGAAAGAAAGATAAAAAGAAGAGGTGGCTGTGAGGGGGACAGAGAGAGTGACAGGGGTTAGGTAGAAACATATTGCCCTTCTAAGGGTCCCAGTAATGTCTCATTGCTCCACTCCATCTGGTCTTCTTGGTGGTGAGGGTGCCCCACACCAAAAAGTATAGAATCCAGTGGACTAGTATACATTTTGGGCAGGTGGGAATGCCCAGGTGCCTCCCCTGCAGGGGGGTATGTTTGACATTCTCCTTGCAAGACTCTGCATTTGTTACATCCTTTTGCATTACATGCATTGCTTTGGTGCAGGGTCTGGGGACCCCTTTGGGCATGGGGAGGGCCATTTGATGGGCCATGACACCCCCTCTGCTGTCACTCATGTGGGTGTCCCATATTTGTGGCTTTTCTGGGGTGGGGAGCCCCCCACTGCTGGGCTGGACTGCACATTGGAGGATGGGCATTCGCTGCCTCTCACCAGAGGCTTTTTAGCACACATCCAGAACTTCTCATCCTCCCCTGCTTGGTGTGAGGGTCTGTGTGAGCCTGACAGCAGACAGCCTGGGGCTGTGCTCTCCACCCCGAAAGTGTGAGGCTTAATCCTCCTGTGGATATATTCTTCTCCCCCAGCCCAGACCTGAGTCACTTTCTCTTATCTCCATCAGCTTGCAGTCCAGAGCTTCAATCGTGAGGCCCATTCAGGGTGTGATGGTCTTCCATGCAGCTTTTGTTATACAGGTTTGCTATAATAGGCAAAAGTCCTTCATAAAAATGTTTAAGCTGTAAACCATAACATTTCAGTCTCTGAGAGCGAGTCTAGAGGAGTCAAACAGTGCAGGGGGATGCATCCCAGTAGTAATTTGCTATGTTTCCTTGCAGAAAGATCAAATAATTTAAAGAATAATCTTTAGATTATTCACATAGAAAATGTGAAGCAATGCACCAAAACACTGCTCGTTTTGAGACAAAAGCAATGCCTTTTCTGTATGTAGACATTCAAACCCTGATTTTTTTTCTTTTCGTATTAGAGCTGATATTTTTTTCATCAGAGTGACAGTTTTCTGTTAATGTGGCAGCTTGATCAGTTCTGTCATTTTGTTTCAGACAACTAATTAATATGCTGATTCTGTTTTTGATACCAACCTTGAAGAAAAGATGTTTCTGATGGCTTAGGTAACAAGCTGAGATGTACAGAAGCTAGACATGTAGAACAGAGAGACGTCTGTAACAATATTTTGCAATTTCAATGTAAGTAATACAGAAAGTGAACATTTTACTCTGGTTCTTTACAGTCTGTACTGAATGGCACCTTGTGCTGAGTAAGAACTACTGGAAACTGGTCAGTAGATTTTTCTTTCCCAGTATGGCTGATCTATTTTTGCTGAAGATTAATGTGGGAAAGCAATACCAGCAGGCATTAAAGTGTAAAAGAAAGCAAAAATGAACCCCCTTCAGTCTTGCAGACAATGAAATAATGCATACATATATAAACCATTAGTTCTCCTGAGCTCCTGCATCCACAGCTGAGACTGTGTAACCTCTGCAACAGGTTGTGTCTTACTACTTACATTCTTACAGTCTTACACCCTGTATCACTTTCACTTGAAATTCAGTATTCCTTTCGTTTTCACTTTTCTACCCTATAAACTGTTATGCCCCACACCACTGGGGGTGGGTACTGTAGTACTGGCTTCCTAGGAGAACTCAATTGCCTGCAGAGGCAGATGTGCTAAATGGCAATGCAAGGATGATTTGTCAAAGCAGATTTGGGACGTGACATTTGATACTACCTGCAGCACTGTCAAGGGAGGAACATTGTCAACAAGCTGTTAAAAATGACTTCTAATGGCTGAGCAAAGTAGATGAAACATCAAGAAAATCACTTTGTTCTTTGTTCTTATTGATTGCCTAATTTAATTGGTATAGTTTTATTGAATTTTTTAACAGAACAAAATGTGATTTTAATGTAATTTCACTGAGGTTGGTTCTAATTAGATATATTAATTTATTATGACTTTCTTGGTTAGAAGAACTAAAGCTCATTAATTTCTTTTGATGAAGTTATTTTAGACAAAGTCCCAAACCTTCTAGCTATCTGTACTCTTGGATATATTGGTGTATACTTAGTTGCAAATCTACAGAAGACTGAAGAGACCAAACAACTTTACTAATTATGTTGAAATTCAAATTCTAAAACCAACCAAAATAAAAAAAAAACTTCTGATATTTTACAGATACAATTCAGTAAGCTTTTCAGGCATTGATACACTTGTAGTATCAACCTCTGCAGTTGTTGCAGTAAGAGTGAGACAAGGCAAAGTAGGTTTGTTTGCATAACTTTTTAAGGCTTAATTAGTTTCCAGTTTCATGCTAATTCTTGATAACTTAAAAACCCAGATGGCAAAAGAAGATGTCAGGTTAATTTTGCTGGATTAGACCTTGCCATGAGTGATTTGCAAGACAGTGCATTTTTGCTTTCAAGCAAGTTGCTTGAAATATGGTTTTATACACTTAACTTCATTCTTACTGTCTTAAGACAGTTTGGATCAGGAGTAATCTTGAAATTCTGCTCTATCATTGAAATTTGATCATTTGTTTCCAAGGTTTGTGCATTGATCACATGTGAGCTTCATTGGGACCATGAAGAGCAGGGTGGAAAGTTTATATAGATTCAAAGAGCTGTTCTATACTGAGTCTAGAGATGACTTTGCTGCCTGTGTCACTTGTGGGATGGTATCTACTGGTGAGGAAACGCAAAACTTATATTAACACTGGACATTTTGGGATTTCCAGTTTAAAGTTAGAAATATCAAAGTGGTTTGCTATTTATTCACCGACACTCCATTGTAAACCATAAACAAGAACCTGATCTTACCTGGAAAATATGGAACATACTATAGTCAGAGTAACTCAAATGCTACTTGAGTAATTCAGAAACTCAAGTGATGTTGACCCACACGGCCCTTAGGTGATGAGACAAAAAAGCTGTTGAAAGAGAAGAGATGAGGAATTAACTGCTTTCTTATCTTCATTGTATAGAATGACACTATCTGAGTATCAGTGGTATTTATTTGTTTTATAGAAAAGCTGAGTTTTCTATGTGTAAAAATTCTGTGGTTTGTACAGCTTTGTTCATTTACAACATACATAAAGGGACATTTTTACTGTCTTTTAGTCATTTTTGAACAGAGCAAAATGGCTTAAACAGAATTTCAAGTTCAGGTATGTAATTGTTCAGAAACAATGTCTTTCTCTAGAAGTTTAATGTAACAGAGGCATAGAAAAGGATTCAGATGTCTCTCCTAAATACCTGGTATGTAATACAATTGCTGGAAGTGGGAATAGACTGAGAAAGGAACATTCTCTGACTCTATGAGAGACAATTTAGTGTAATCATGAATTCTCTGTGTTCTCTATTGAAATGGCTGTTTAATTGATGCACTCATAGGGAAATTATTGTTGGACAACCAATACCAGTGAGGATGATGGCAAGCTGGGGAGGTCATTAATTTGGATCAATGTTTTAGATGTTTACTTTGACTTATCTGGAGCTAGTGTACAGGCCTCAAGGATGGTTCACAAGTCCAATTCCCAAGAATTGTGCTAACTTCCAAATCAGTGAGCACATGAATGTTGATATTCAGTCTGCTCTATCTGCCTATGCTCTGATAGGCAAATGAAAGAAGCTGGCTCCAACTTCGAATCATTTTGGTAATTCTGCAAGTAGCATTGGGCATTGTGTAGCATTGAGGTAGCTAAAGGCAGTTGTGTAGATATGGGCCTTCACTTCTTTTGGATGAATTCCTGAAGTGTAAAATACCAATAATAATAGGGGGCTAATTCTTAGTTTCATAGAGATGCTGTCAGAAAAATATGTTTAGTAAGTCTGTAGATATGCTAAACATATTAGTGTCCTAATAAAATGTTACTGATTTTGCAGCACTGGTCTATTAGATCAATTTCTTTCTTTGAATCTGAATTGCTTTATTTTTCAGGCTTATATTGATAAGAACACTATATTATGGTCTTAATGTCTCAAATCAGATTTCATGCATTTTTGCTGGCATAACATGTCTACAGACATGTAAGACGCAAAGAAAAACAATAAATCCTAGAATTTTGGAAGAGAAGGTTGTCCGTTAACTCTTCAGCTTTTTGTAGCACTCCAAACAAAACTAAAAAGTGACAAAACGCAGTGAAATATGAAGACTAGCATTTGTAAGTGGTCGTTGTTAACATATCAGGAGTGTTTCTATTTCTGCTTTGATGTTTTACTATATGGCACAAACCCCAGTTGGGGTTTGCTTTTTCTCCTGCTTATTATTCTCTGTCTTTAATTGGACATTGGTCTTATAGGGCATTATTCTTGCTGCTTCCATCTTGCAGTGTTTGAAACACAGTGTAGCTCTTTTTCCCCTCACCTTGCATTCTATTAGTGAAAAAGAAGCCATATAGGAAGATGGTATGAGAGAGAGTTTGCTAGGTAGAATTAGAAAAAAAAAACCCAACTCTTATGGTTAGCTTGAGTTCTTCTTGCATGACACACAGACACCTTTCTGCTAAATCAGACTTGACTGAACACTTGCAACAGGCTGTGAATGCTCTGATGTCTGACAGCTCCTGTTTCAGGTTTCCTTCATGAGAGCATGGTTCACTATCAACTGATCCACCCCTGAAATTCAATCTTAAAGCTTTCTGCAAGTACTATGCTACACTCCCATCATGCAGGAGGGAAACAGTCTGTTGCTCATTCTGACTGTGAAATGAGCCAGTGCTATGTGATTACCCTTCAGTTTGGCTCTGGGAAGTAACTTGAACCTCATCAGATTGTGTGTTGTTTGGTATAGGTGCTCACTCTTTTCACAGGCTTTCTGAAGTGTTGCTGTAATTGTTGATTTGTGTTGCTTTTTCTTTTCACATAACACCATATGCTGCAGTTGAGAAATGCATAATTTGTTTTCACCCAGACTAAGTCCTGAGTCACACACACGTTGTCTTGATGCAATTTCCTTTGACAATCAAGAAAGCCTGTTACAGTTGTGGACGCGTTAAAAGGCAGAAACCAGTAGTGAAAACCAGAAGACAAAATCTATATAGCCTAAACAAAGGTGGAATAATATAACAAATGTGTAAATGAAGTTGTGATGGTTTTCCATTTGTGTCAGTTCACAAAATGAAATAATAAAAGTTCATGCAAAAAAGGAATTAAAAAATGCTTTAGGTGAAATGTTTCAATTTTCTTGGGAAAAGAAGTGATGTAGTTCTGTCACTGGGAGAAAATTATTGTTTCCGTGAAAAATACCCCAACAAACTCCTAAACAAAAAATGTTATCATAAATTTGGAGGAGAGTGAGTGTTTATGGATACCACAAAAAGTGTTAGGTAAGTCTTTGAAAAACCATGTTTTTCAAAGTTTTAAGTCAATTTCAATCAGTAGGATGAGATTTCTGTGTTCGACAGCTCACTTTGTGTTTATCTCTGATGGAGTTTCAGAGAAAAATGAAGGACATATCCAAGGCTAGGAACTGCCAAAGATGGGACCTGAGGCTGGACTTATATCCATTCTGACAATACCTACATTCCTAGAGCTCTCCTGCCTTCTGCCATTCTCTCCATCATTGGTAGACACAAGCTATGTTCTTTAAGTCAAGTCAATACCTTGGCCGTTATCAAAACAACTTGATAAGCCAGAAAGTAATTTTGCACTGCCTTCTCAAACTTAGAGAACTAAATTCAATAAAAGCACCTCAGCTCTTTTGGGAGAAGTGACAGTCTAATCATTAAGGAACATGTTCATTATGAAACCCCAGAATATATCTCACTGGGAGCAGGAGGAGATATATTTGGTTATTGAGCTTTCTTTTCTTCACAAATTTTGTCAATACCTGTGTAGGGAGAATGAAAGTGTTCATTATTGTGAGACTTACTTTGTAACCGGGATGTGCATGATAAGGATAAGAACATATTTATCAGTGGAAATGATACCATACCATATGATTGCCACAAATGCAGTGATGATTTTTTCTTCTTGGTGTTTTAGCTTCCCTAAATTCACAGAAAGCTCAATTGATTCTTATTGAGGTATAAATAAAAAGCACCATTAGTTTTTTTCAGTTATTTATTATAATTACCATGCTTCCTTCTTTTGAATAAGTCACAGTGAGGGAGGTAGACACATTCTGTCCCACTTGGTTGCAACATTGCTCTGTTAGAATAATGCTTGTACTGTTTACTTGTTAGGGTTGTTAAGCCATTATATTTCTCCCTGGAAGGGGTGTAAAGCTTTGACTCCACTTCCCAAAATTCTTGTTATCTGGTGATCTGATTCATCTTGTAGGAACAGGTGGCCTTTTAATCGCTGAACCTCCATCTCACTCTTGTGTCCTTACTTTAGGAACAGCTGAAAAGGTCAGTGCCAATCTGAGTCTCTTCTGCTGCATGCATCTGTAGAGCGTAGGACTGATCCTTTCTTGTTCCCTCTCTGAAGAGAGCCTTTTCTTGCATCTCAAGTGCAGTAAGGAGAGAAAGGGCATTCTGGTTTGTGAAAACCTTTTCTACTTCAACTCTTTTTTTCATTCTGGTACAGGGTTAAACCTCCAGCTTCTGAAATTCTCTGTTAGAAATGAGACTGCGGTGAGTGGCTTGGAATAGGTCACAAGACTGATGGTTTTGGAGATGCATGTCCTGAAGTGTTGGGAAGCTGAGGAGCTGGCAGAGCAATGGGGAAGGCAGGCTCTGAAGTGCACCAGAACTGCCCCTCTGCAGCAGCCTGCTGTGGGGAGGGAAGTGCACTTTTGGCATTTGTTGTTACTTTACTAGAAAGATGGTGGGTTCTTGGTGTATGAGGGTCAAAGCAAAGATGACTGAGGATTTTCTCTGCTCTCTCTCCCCTCCTCCACTCCCCTTGCACCCACAGGGAGTGAACACGGATGTCTCAGCTGAGGAGTGGTGGTGAAAGATTACCAGCCATGATAGGGAAGGAGGCCAGAGACCTGGGGTGAACTGCAGCATGTACTGGCCCCACAACTTTAAGGATTAAAAGCAGTCATATTGCATGCAGGTTGTTCTACTTGGATGCATTTTTATCAGCCTAGTGACACTGTTTTCCCAACTGCTGTTTTCTTCTCTTGTAGGCAATATTTATACAGAGAGTACTTTGCTTTTTATTAATTGCTTGTGGTACTGTCCTGGGATACCTTAAGGTCCGGATGAATGCCCTCATTCATTGCTTTGTCCTTTTATTAAATTTTGTGAAGTTAATAATTTAGCAGGAGCAATATAGCTAGTCATGTTGCTGTTGTTTCTGGTGTTTTCTGGAACAAGATGAAAGTTAAGACCTGGTATCAGTTGTTTCCTAAAATAAGAAAATATGCCTTTTTAGGCATAATTTCTGGGTAGCTGTTTATTTCTTAAGAATGTGTATGATAAAGTATCTGTAGCATACATACTCCCTAGCCTGTATCATTGTAGCTGATACATTCAAGGCATCTAATCCAAATTCATGCTCTGTTTATTCTTGACTTTTTCAGAAGAAATGCAAGCTTACCACAAGATTAAACAACTGACTTTTAACTCCCAGAGAAGAATGTTGTTGTACTTTTATATGAGAATCTCATGTAATGGAAAGCAGAGCTTAATTGCATACTAATGTCACAATAAGAAATTCTGATTAAAAATCTTAAAAGTTTAAGTGTAGGAAGTGTGGACAAAAGTTGAACTTCTTTCCTCATAGGACTTCTGATTATTAATGATGTTGTATTTTTTAGAGCAAATTTATCATCTCTTAGGTAATGCATTCAGGGCTTTTCTAGTGCTTGATTTATCAAGGAGACTGGTACTGAATTATTTTGTATTTTAGTCCAAGTACCATGAGGGTAAAAGTGACAAGGCTTCTGTCATTGATTGACTACTGCCAAGTCATATTTCATGACTCTGCTCACTGGTTTTGTTGTGTGTTGGTTTTATCTTTTTTTCCTGGAGTTTTTCTTTTCTTTCTCTCTTAATTTGTATATTTTGTATCTTTTAAGCAGCTCCTTTAGATGAAAAACACCATATTTTCTTCTTGGCTTACTGTATGACCTCTGGCAGTCACTTAGATGTTCTGTTCTTTGATTTAATTACATGTAGAAAGGAGAGATAGTTAGACTCGTTGGCAAATATTTTAAGAATTATCCCTTTACAAATAAAAAAATTTAAAGGGTTGTTGAGGTAAGTCAGAAGGTTTCCAGCCTGATGATTAATGAGAAAACAAAAACTGATCCTGCTGGATTGTCAGCTGTATGACTTCACTTGTGGTTTACCAAGCTTCTCATTTTGAGCAGAAGGTCAAGAACAGATGAAACTGTGAGTGGATTTTGAATTGTGTCTCAAATAGTCTCCTCAGCTTCTGCTGAGATGGATATGAAGGATCTCTTCAGTAGTTCCCTCTATAGTATTTTTTAAAATTTAGTTACAAATAGGAGACCCTGCTGTTTATTCACTTTACAGAAACCAATCAGGAATCATAGTAAAACAGTCTTATAATTTCCTTTTGTATTGTGTTTAGGTCAAAGAGTAATTCAGTTGGATTAATTTAAGTTACACTTAGAAGTCACAGTCGTATTTGAGACTCTTAAGATGGTCTTGATTTGACTTTAACTCCTGAGTTACTGGCTATATAAAAGTAGAAGAAAAGCTGAAAGCAATGATGAGTTTGTAATTTGCTATGCAGTAGCCTTTTCCCATTTATGTGCCTGGGCAAAAACAAGACAAAATTTGTTGTTCTAATGTATTTCTGAGAAAGCAGAGAGCTGTTGACTCTGCAGAAATAAAAGGCTTTTTAACATTTAGTCAGTACAGCTGGCAACAGATTGGCGAAATGTAAAGGTGAATGATTGTTTTAATCCTGCTAAACATTTTCTTTAGCTGATCTCATGTATTTCATGCTAAAAAGTGATTTTAAGCGTGAATATAAGCAGTCAGCTTCTTCCAGATCACTGCAACCCATACTGTCTGTAGGCAAAAGCATATATGACAAGGGTTAAATATTGATTTTTGACTCTGTCTTCTTTCCTATATAATCAATCAAGAGACGTGTGTGAAAAATTCTACTTCCAAACTGTTATTGTGAAGTATTTCTCTGGACAACACAAGAAGAAAATACCGGAAAGGTTTATTTATTTTTTTTATTTTTACAAGTAATGTAGAACAGGTGCTTTCAGATAGCAACGCAACCTCATAGACTGTTACCAAGAATAAAACATGTAAAGGCATAAAGGCAATAGTTTGGGTGACATTTCCAAAATAGGCACTTACTTTTCGAAATGTGAGGTTCAAGGAGCAGCTGCAGCATTCAAAATTTTTGAAAGCTCTATATGACTAATATGTCTAATGTGTCCAGATATTTGAACTTAAATTGCCTCTCTTGCCCTTGCAGAGCAGATACTGCTGGTATTTGATTGGAAGTTTTCCATTATTTTCCCAAGAATGTTATTTATTTATGCTAATCAATGCTTTGCTAAAGCCATTAGAGATGAGATAGCTTTGCTGTGGTCCTCAGACTTTATTTGAGATGACTTCTGCAGGAGGTCCTGCTGACTATGCTTATCACCTCAGTTGTAAGTCTGCAAAAGTGATTTGGAAAGTGGAGACCCCTGTTGCTAGTGATCTAAGAGGTGAGGACAAACTTCAGACTCTATGTTTCTTAACATGTAATCAACCTTGTCTAGGAGAAATCTAGCTAGCACGTTTGACAGTTAACTGAATATTCATGGTGTGCAGAGTTTGGTAATCTTCTGGAATTCCTTGAAAACATGTGAGTAGTAAGAGAAAAGCCTGCCTAAAGAAATTGTTAGTGTTTAAAGAAGTGAAGGTGATCTACTGGTGTTGTCTGTTCTGCTTTCCAGAACACAGAGAGTGGCTTGTGGTTTAAAATGTGTCCAGAAGTGAACAGCTTCTTCCTTGTTCTCCTGAGCACAGCTGTCATTTTTTGGGTTTCAAGGAGAATTTGAAGAAAAGACTGTGCTGTGTCTCTGTTGTCTAAGGTTCTGTACATGGCTATGGGAAGGGCTGATGAGGATTTCCACTGCAGTACACTATGGAGAAATCAGGGGGAAGTGCAGCTGGCAATAAAAGACTCCAGCCTAAAGATAACTGCATGTGATGACTGGGCTTGGGGCAGATCTTCCTTTCATAATGGCTTGACCGTTGTGCATTGACTAAAAAGGATATTGGGTGGATGGTGTGGGCAGCATGACTGACCTTTTGACTGGTCATTTTGATGGGTACCATAATGCAGTAGCCACTTATTTCTCTCTAGGTGAGGCTCTGTATCCTAATATGTCCAATTGCCTTTAGAGTTGTGTGAGTATTAACACAGCATAACCTTTTTTCAGCCTTCAGTTGTGCTTTTGAAAGAATTCCCTCCTAACCACTTCTCTGTGGTATATTAATCCTTTTGAATCCTGAGCAGCAGTTATGACACCTTGCCTACTACTGTGACACAGATTGGTTTCACACACAAATTAAACAGGTTACACAGAGTGATGAATGCCATATTTTAGTACAAGACTCCTGCTATATTGTCTGACAGACAACAGTACAAAAGAGTAGCTTACAAACTTGAAAAGGGTTCTGCCAAGCTAAGTAACAATGACTGTAGCTTTCCTGCATAGTTTTCATTTGAAATGTTGATAATCCACTTGCCATAGTTGGATTTTAATTTGTGGTGTCATTGATCCGTAATAATACTGAAACTACCGCCTCACAGAATAACAAGAAAATGTTTTTGTTTAGATAAATAAAAAATCCGTTTGTCATGTGTTAGGATGTTGATTTTGTATTTAACGTATTAGAGTATTTAAATATATGATGTTCACTCCTTTGCATTTTCTTAATGCTACTATGATATGCTCTCTGAAACATTTATTTTCACTTATTTTTAACCTGCACAAGCATTTATAGGATTTTAGTTATACATTTCAGGAAAACAGCCTCAACTTTAACACTGAAACAAACATACAGTTTCATACAAACATACAATTTATAAATTTAAATTACTTTACTAGTGCGCATTTTATAATGCATCTGCACTGATTTAAAGTTAATTCCATGTGAATTTAGACTTCTAAGCCCTTGTCAGCCACTATATTGTCATCTTTTTTTTTCCTTATTGATATAGTTACTATTTTAACGTTTGTTAAATTTGAATGAGCGTAAAGTTCATTAAAATGCAAGTTTAAATTGCTTGGTGATCATTGTGGTTGCCCTTCAAAAAAACGACTGGGTCTTTTTCCTATCCCCTTCATCTCTCCTGCTCTCCAAGTCCGACTATGTGGGCTCCAAATCTCTGCTGTTTTGTTTTACTTTCCTGCTTCACATAAAGGTTATTTTTCATATCTATGTGGTCTGAGAAGTTACATGTGTGATTAAGAGACTGTACTGCAGATCTGGCTGTTGGAGTTGTGCTTTGGTTTCCCTGGTGGAATAGAGTGTAGGAATTTAAATGCTTTCAGTTTTGGGTCTAGGCTTGCAAAATAATGAATCACTTTCCTTTTTCTAGTGGTCTGATGATTTAAGGAGTAGAAAAGCAAAGAAGTCCTAGCTGGTGATCTGTGACACACTTGATTTGGGAAGTCTCTTTCAAAGGCTAAAACAAGACTTGAGAAAAGTTTCTTTAAATGTTTATCTGTTTATTTTAGTTCATACACCAGGTCCTCAGATCTCTAACTTTCCTTGTAAGCATGGGATTTTTTGCCTCTGGGAGATCAAAAGGCTGATATTTTTAAAGCATTGCAATTGTTGTCATTGCGAGCAGAAGCTTTCCCTTTGCCACAGCTATGCTTGGCTTTTAATGCTCATTTAATAAGCAATTCAATGCCGACAGAGTCAGATTTGATGTGAGCCCCTGGCTTTGCTCTGGTTTAAGGAGTACACGTGTGCTTTGCCTGCTTTCCTGCTTGGAAAGGGTGACATGACCTCGAGAACTGAAGCATGCCAAGACGCTTGCCAAGGACTGAAGCAGGGCAGACATGCCATTCAGCTGTCCCTCTGGAGACAGCCACACTTGGGCTGTGTTAGAATCATTACAAAGGCTTAGCTGGGAAGTCTGCGGCTTTTAATGCCATTTCATGGTAGTAAAACTTGTTGTCCCACCAGCTAAAAGAGTGGGTGTTTTAATAGAATAAGCATTTGATTAATGAAACAACGTGTACTGTACAGAAGAAATGACCATAAAAAGCTGCTTTTTAATGGTCTAAAGTACCTTTTGCAGCTTGGAACCTTTTATCACCTTGTAAATCGCCCCTTGAGATGAATAGTTGAAGTTAGACGAGGCACACTTGCATTACCAGCATATCCTCCTGCAGATATTATAGAGCTTGGGCTGCAGCTGCTTCAAAGCTGCCCTTCTCACCAACACATTTTTACATCTTGCTTTCATTATGCCAAGGCGCATTCTGTGTTATTGCAGTGGCTTTGCTTTTAATAATCTTCTTGATGAAAACATTCAGACCTGGGGGAGGTCCTCTATTTCTCCTTATCCTTCTCTTACAAGGTGGTGAGCATGTTTTGCTACTTTTGTTCTGTTTTATAGATAATGTTCAAAGGTGCTAGTTAACAAGACTTAAACATACTCAGGAGGAGAGGAAAAGGCATAATAAAGCCTACTTTAAAGCGAACATAGGAGAGAGAATAAAGTTATGTCATTTTCATTATGGAGGATTGAAAACTTCTCATTGCTTTCAGTGGGAGTATAAGCAGGAAAATAAAAAACATGACCCTAACAGCAAACAGATGGCATTCCCTTTTCTGTGATTTTGTACACTTTTGAAGTTGTGGAGGAACCACATAAGCAGTCATGCTTTCAATTATTTTCCCCACTAACAGAGGCAGACACAAAATTTATTCGTTTTTTCTTACTGATTACTCTTCCATTCCAGTCAGTGTGTCTGAGCTCTAAATTATCTTATGTGAAAGAAAGGGAAATAAACTTCAGAAACTTCTTGCACTCAAAACCAAAGGAAATATTTACTAAGTTTGAATTTTTAATTTGCTAGCCTCTCTTCTATTTTGCTCTTCTTAGGAATTAGAATGGAGGCTTCAATGATATGGCTTCAATTTAGTAGACATGAGCACCCAGAAACTCTACTTTTCCACATGGGACATCTCTCCACAGAATGAATGGAAGACCCTTTCAATTCCTTTTTTTTCCTTTCTCCATTGTTGCTGAGAAACACAATGAACATCCAGATTTAATAGTTTTCCTTCACAATATAAGAAATGTGTTATCTCATGTTACTACTAACCTGAAAGCATAACCTTATAAAGAATGAATATGATAAATCCCATAAAGACTCTAAAATGGAAACACAACACAATGTCATGGCAATCCAAATTAAAATAATATATTCCCAGTATGGTTTCAAAATAGCTATTGTGTTTCAGTGTAATGATAAGCTTAGAAACAAGAGTATTTTATGTTTCCCTGTACTTTTATGCTAGGGTCTCAAAGCACTTTACAGCTGTAAATTGAGCAGTGTGGGGAGAGATTGAGTGAAATTGAGTGTGGGGAGAGAAAGTCAGCAGTTTGCACATGGAGAGACAAAATTATGGAGGGTACAATATATTGTAACCCATAATTAGGGGCAGAAGTAGGAAGACAAGAAGATTTTTTTGGTTCATGTATCTAGATTCTGTGAGTTTACCAGTCATCCCTTCCAAAACGTATTTTTGTGTAGTTTCAGAAACTGTTCTGCAACTACTAACACTGATATAAATCAATGGTCACAGGAAAGGAAATGAGATATTTCTCAAGTTAGATTTCCTACTCTGCTATTGATTTTCTATGTACCTGTATCTTAACATTGGTCTGTAGTGCACTTGTCCATTGTAAACTCATGCACTGATATCCTTGAAAGAACTAGATAAGTGCAAACAGGTTTCTTTCTGTACTGAAGATGCCAGCTGATAGCTGTTATATCTCTGTGTGCAGGTTCTCCTCCTTCATCAAGATCCAAAGGTGACGATTAAGAGCTACATCATACAGTTTCAGAAATCAGTGGGAGTTTTTTAGTAACTTTTGGTTTGGTTTTTTTTTTTTTTCAGACCTTTGGGGTATGAAGTAGTTGGATATACAGTTTTGGATATACTGTACAGGGCTGTTTGTAAAAAATGTTACAGGAAGCCTCCTTGTGGCATACAGAGTGATCTGATTTCTTTTTTTCTGGACACCAGATGATAGTAATCTGCATATATTGATGAATACTTTTACATTTTAGCTAACTACTATAGGCCTAGGCATGACACATGTCTCATGCTTGTGCTAGGATGCCTTGGTCTGAGGAATTGTGCCTCTTCAATTGTGCCAAAGTTAGATTGCTCCAGCCAGCCCTACTCCTGGATGGAGTAGCTTTCTTTTGAAAAATTGTTTTATCTCTAGGTCTTGGCTAGAGTAGTTAGAATCCCTTTTTTGTCCTTAGCTGAGGTCCAAGAGCAAAATCATTGATAAAACATGTTAACAGTGTATATCAAACATTGTTTCACACAGAATATGAAGAAAATTAATTAAATCTGAACTGACTGACTATACTCCCCATGCTTTATAGCATTTATATCACTGCATTTTCACCAAACAATGATTTAATAACCCGAGCAGGCCTGTTAGTTTTATTTTTTAAAAGTCAGCCTTTTGTGTGAAGGGCTGCTGAAACCTCCCCTTTCTTTCCTCTTTTCTTGTTCTATTAATTTCCAGGATATTGCATCTTTGATCACAGAAATATTTCAAGAAAAACAATGTAGCAGAATTCCCTGGAGTGAGTCTTCAGTGAAATCTTCTTGTCCTAGTAAACTACAGTTCCTAATTAGAAATAGGGCAATCTGTTTCACTTTCATTAATTTTTCAGTCCAGCATTTTTTACTCTGGTCTCTATACATAGTGCACTCTCTGAACTTTCCTGGTGTGATGAAGACAAACAGTATTTCAGTGAAATGCTGCAGTTTTTCCCTGAAATGTATCCCTATTCCTCAAGGTTCAAAAATAACTCCCCACATGCTTTTAGACATTTAATGCTCAGTTTGCAGTGTTAGTGATGCTGGATTTAGAAATAGTCCAAAGAGACAAATATCATGTGTGAATGTAATAAGATTGGGATTTTGAAAGAGAATTTTAATTATTTTATTATCTCCCAAGAGAACTGAGGAATAATGTCTGTATTAAAAAGGTTTTGCTAGGAAAAAAGCAGAATCAGAGTTAAGAATAACTAATGGTTTTCCATTATGGAAACAATGTCTAAGTTATAGCATTTCTTTTCAATGAAGTGAGAATAACTTGGCTCTATCAAGAGGTAAGCTGCCTTAATAAATTTTCTTTGTTGATTTAAAATCCCTTTCATGAGGTACTGAGCTTGCTAAGAACTTCTGGATTTCCCTATTTGAGCAACAAGAATTTAAAAAAGAGGTAAAGCAGAGGTTTATTATGATGCTGTCTGGGTTTTCATAGTTGCAGATAGTAAAATTAATATGAAAACATATGATAACTGTAATCTAAAAAAACTATTATCTGTCTAGATATGAAAAAAATTAATCTTGCATATCCAAAAAAGTAAGTAATTTTAGACCTCAAATGGAAGTCTTCCTATTGAATTCAGTGGTCAATGGATCAGGCATTTCTTACATTTTCCCCAGGTTCTTTAAATATACAGCATGAATAATCTTTGCTGCTTGGAACTGATGAGGAAAATATTGATCTTATAACTTCAAGATTAACAAGAATAGAGAGGAACTTCCACAGTCACTGAGAGATTGATGGCCTTGACCTCTGTATCCTGCTTGGGCTAGCTCACCCTTTTTGAAACAGATCCTTATTTCTGATTGTTCTTATATGGTTCATTCTTTTTTGCCATTCTGTCATTCTTTTCGGCCCTTTTCTCTTCATGTGAACTTCCCAACACTGTTAGGTTAGAATTTTAAGGGAGTTGGGTGTTAATTCAGAGGGGTTTGAATGCCAAGCTGCTGTGCATATCTCATTTTCTGTTATGTGTTCAGCAGGCAATTTACATATATTTAAGATGCATAAAATGATAGAATTCAGGTTTCTCTTTTTACTACCTCATGAAATTTGAATGATTTTTAATATAAATGTTTTGTAATTGATATGTGAAATCAAAGATTACCCATATTTCAATGTTTGGCTAATGTATTTAAAAGCAAATTGTAGTAAATAACTGGCAGACAGTGAATTAAGTGCTGTGATTTCTTTGGGCTCTCTGAGAGCACGTATTTTCTTAGTAACTGCCAAATGTTCATTTCATGCCCTTCTCTAGATCCTATAAGGAAAAATGGTAAAACCAATTAAAAAATGTATATTGCATTTTTGTTGACAGCTTGTAGAATAAGTTTCAAACTTACGGGATTACAAATACTTTTAACATCTGTATAATAGAGAGAATTTCTAGTGGAAACAACCTTAGTGCCAGAAATGCTGCAGTGATGTTGCTGATAGGACTGTGACTAAATGAAAGATGTAAGATAATGCACTGATACATTATCCTAAAAGTGCAGTGAACTCGTGACTAGCTTGTGTTTGAAATCCTGTTGTTGAATCAAGAAAATAATGGAGTGTGTGTGAAGAGGTATTTTTCCTCTTGATCTCACAGTATTTTGGGATGTGCTTTTCAGCTAGAAATGATTGTCCTAGCTCCCTGAATGTCTACAGAAAACCAGACAAATGAGTATCCAGTAGCCTTAGACTTGCTGCTTTCTCATAAAAAAGAAGTCGTCTCTGATAGATACAGCCCTACCAAGGTTGACTGCAGCAGATTTAATTTGATCTTTCAAGCACAGATTAAAAATAGTGTTCTTGTTTCAGTTAGAACATTACCTCTTAAGCTTCAATACAAAAGGAGCTTTTTCATCATCCCAAAGCACGCACTCTCAAACGTTTTAACTGACAGTGGTTTAGTATTTGCATTATCTTTCCCTGATTGTGCATTTTTCACCAGAGACAGATGATAAAAGTTTATGTGAGAGAAGATCTGCAGTAACATCAAGAAAAGGCTTCATATTCTGTATTACTGCGGACTGCAGAAGAAATTGGTGATGGCTAGAAATTGCATTAAAAATTTGTTGCATTTTCCTGTGTGAGCATTTTTGCATATTTAGCTGATACTGCTGTTTTGCAAGGAGGCAGACAGCATCAATCTTGTTTTAACATTAGAACCAAAGTTGTAGAGAGTTTTAGAGGATTCTTACAGTATTCCTGGACCAAGGAAGATGATTTTTGAATGGGTTGATTGTAGAATTAGATTCACCCTGTCAGAAAGTAGAAGTAAGTACACAGATGTAAGATCAATTATTTGAAAGAAAATAAGGTATCTAAAGCCAAGCCCTAAATTTATTTGCACCTCAGATAGGTTTGCTAACATCCAGTTTCATATATTTTACGTCGTGTTTTAATTTGATTAAAGTGACACAGCCTTTCCAGATAAGTGGTTGCCTCACCATCCCTGAAACTATTTAAAAGCGTGGTTTAGTGGTGAACTTGGCAGTATTAGGTTTGTGGTTGGACTCAGTGATCTCAAGCTTCTTTTCCAACCTAAATTACTCTGTGAACATGGTTTGGGGTTGAGTACCTCCCATGACAGTCTTTGCTTTGATGGTGGGTTCATACTGTACTGTACTGCCCAAGGGGGCCACTGTGTTCTGTTGTCATGCACAATGTAATGCAGACTGATCAAACTGTGTTGATGTTCTGAGCATTTGGCAGTGTTGTAAAACTTGAAGTGTGTTCAGTTATCTTTGTTGGTTGTTATTCCTCTCCCTTTCTATGGGATCAGCTGGATGGGTGGAAAACGCATGGAAGTGGCCAGCCTAAATGAATGGACTGGCTAAGGCTTGCAGAGCACTGCTGTATTTCACGTAATTTATCAGGCATTAAAATTCCAATAGCTCATATTTGTGGAAAATAGTGTACTGAGAGCTAAAACAGCACTTAGGAAGACTGCTTTCAGAAAACGAAATGTTAATAATTCACCCCTGTCTAATTGTAATCAACCCTTTTATCTGTGGGTTTAGTGTCTAGTCCCATTAATAAAAAATGGTCTATATTAGAACCATCAGCGTGATTGTATGATTGAATTTTCAGGTCTGCAGAGAACTTTGTATGCACAAGTGTGTTCTTGTGATCTCTTAGCTTTTAAGCCCTTGATCCCAAATCCATTGTATTTGATGAAAGAGCCCTCCCAACCTTCTGCAGAGATTGAAGAGAACACTCAGCATGTTCCTTGTAATCTCTGTTCCTGGCAGAGATGCCTATGACAATAGATTTTTTTTTTTCCTGCTTGGACAGAAGGTTTTCTGTACACAAACACTCTGTGTCCATAGTTCTGCCAGACTATTAGTCCATGTGGCTGGAATGGCCTACAATAGCAAGTAGAGCAATGCAATAGGAGCAGGTCTATAGAGCAGAATAATGGATCTTGAGCATCTAGCGTTTATGCTACACGCATTTCAAAAGTTTTAGATTGAATTAACTTAGGCCTGTTCCATAAGTGAGAGTGCACTAGGTGTTCTCCCAGACTTCTGTCTCCTTATTTAGTTCAACTGGAAGGGATCTAGGTGCTCTCTGAGACCATTCTGTTATGCAAACAGGGGTATGATACATGGAGAGAGAAGCAGATACATGTGAAAAGCCCATTCCTGATACCAAAACACTTGCATTCAGTGTTGGCTTGATTTGAGTTATTTCTTGACTGAAGAAGTAAAGCCTCGAGACCAAAATAATTGTTAAAATGGCAGATTAAAAATAGCCATTTGATTTTCAGATTATGAAATTTTACTCAGAATTACCAGGCAATTATTTCTGTAATAGTTTCAGATTATCTTTTATTAGTGTAGATTATTTTTACTACAGTTGCTGGCAACATGTATTGTGGGTGTATGTATTCCCATTTCATGGAAAAATCTAAGGATGATGCCAGATGGGAGTGCTCTTTAAGGCACGTGAGCAGTGAAGTCTGTTAACAAAGGAACTGAGTTTATGTGGATATTGAGAAGTATTTCTTTTACTGAGATGGAGTTAGTGTTTGTAGTGTGAAGAAGTAGGCTAGGAAATACTCAGTACAAAACTTTATTATGATAGTTTTGGTCATACCGTTTAACTTTCTCCCTGACCTAAAAAATTATGATCCCATTTCTCAGCTTCAGTCTAATCTGACAGTAGTGGAGGTATTTCAAACATTCTAAGTCCCTACAAGTTTGTGAAAATGTGACCTTGGGTAGAAGAATTACTGGCTGTCTGAGTTGGGGAAAGGCTGCAACTGAGCCCTCACTGGACAGCATAGAATCTGCACTGGAGGAATCCACACAGGAACTTAGCACTTTATTAGATACAGGAATAGCCACCCCAACATAAGAAAATGCGCATCGGTTGTCTTATTAAACGTGAAAATTTAATTTACATTAAGGTTTTTCTTTTCATCTTTGACTGTGAAAAACTGAAATTGAGTCTCTGTATTACTGGGTATCAGTAGGTTATCTGTTCTCATTGGTTGAAATGAAAGCAAGATTGTTGCATTTTATATTCTATAACTTCTAGTCTGTTTGTTTTTGGTGATTCACTGAAGCACATAAGCAAGAGAAAGATAATGTAGTTCCTAAAGCTATGTATAAAGAACACTAACAGAACTCAGGAGCTTCAGTGACACTGTAACTGGAATTTGAAGTTGCTGAGAGATGCTGCTTGATGCTATTGCAGGCTTGCTGTTTCTTTTATCTACTCATAGCAGCAATGTTCGTTTGAAAAGAAGTGTTTAATGTCATCAGCAGTCACTTGACAAGCTCTGCTCTGCATGAATCTCAGAGTCTGTTTTAGGAACAGCAGGTTAAATGTTCACATTTATACAACTAAATGGATAGTACCAGTCTTCTAGAACTTGTGCAGTTGGAAGATGTTTGCATCCTGCGTCTACATGAAGAATTCCAGCCACCAGAAGTTTCCTGCATTGATTTAATTGGGAAATATCTTATTCAGACATCTTTATCTAATTTCCCTGACAATTGTTGGCTGCTTTCCCCTACTTATGAAAATACAAATTCACCAAAAAAGTGGGGAACAGAAATAATGAGAATGACTTCTGGTTGAAATGATATTGTATGTGCAGCTTGATTTATCAAATGCTCTGGAATGTTGATTTAGAAAGCTGAAAAGAAAATCTCCTGAAATAAAGTATGTCCTTACAATATAGCATGAAAAGTGTCTGCGCAGTTGGGGAAAATACATTTCTAACAATGCAAGGTTGCTTTCCCAAACACATACCTGTGTATTTTGTGTCACAGTACAGGAACAGATGAAGGGGATTTATTTAATTTTGCCTTTCAGCATAAACCCTCAAGATCTCTACTTTCCCACTCATTTTTTAGAAGTTACCATCTGTAAGAGAATTAATTTTTAAGTGTTGTAATTTCGTAATTTCTCAGCTACCAGGTGGCTAACTTTACATTTTTTTTTTTAATTTGCTTTCATTCACTAAAATATGATTCCTCATTTGAGTACTGGTCTGAAAATTATGCCCAGGTCTGAATAAATATATAAATATGAGAAAGTTACAACACTGCCTAATGCTTGGAATTGGCATTAGTTTACACTGGTTTGGACTGTGTGTCATAAACCTCTCAATGATAACAGCCATCTAGGGGTCTTGATTCTTATGTACCTTATTCTGATTTTGTACCAGCTTCCTGACTGGAGAAGAATAATTTCTGATTTGTAGATACCAGATTTATGGCTTCTGTGGATTATCTTAATTTAGTTACATTAAAATAAAATTAATCAAAACTAGTTCAGAAATTTTTTATCAGAAAAATACATGCACAGTATTTTTCTATATTGTGAACAGATAGTCTGTGGACATTAGAAATTCCTTCTGATACAAGGGTCATCATCCTCACTTAGAAAACTGATACAGATAGTACAATTTCTTGAGGAGCAGAGAAGTATCTTCCTTATTAGAAGTCCCTTCTTGAGTAAATAATGTGAGATGCTGCTAAATGTTCTTATTTGTAGGCTCAGTATGTTCAAAAGTTAAATGTTCTTTAAGGGTTGTCCACTATTTGTAAACATCAATTCCATCCATACATACTAAGGAAAAAAACTAAGGGCTGGATTGTATGGAGTGTCATAAAAAGATGACTTTCCAAAACTCTGCCTTGGGTGGTAAGATGATGCACAGCACTGGGTGTAATGGTGTCTCCCTAGTTAACACCAGAAACATATGATTTATGTATAGGATATCACAACAACAGAAGGATAAAGTAAGAATGGTGAGTAATTTTTGTTCTCCAGTGACAGTCATGGCAAAGAGTGCTACATGTGCTTAGGAAAATCCCACTGTCTAAAATCCAGTTGCTACATTCTGTAAAATCTTCACTGGAACAGTTGAGTTATTTAGTTGAGGAGAGAGAACAATGGAAAGATATGAGATTTAGAACAGCTAAAACTTGATAGACTTGACAGATTTCTGTTTATGTTTAATCCACAGAAATATAGATTAAAGTATTTTCTTTTTATAAATATAAAGAAATATATTTTCTTAAGAAAGTATTTTCTTCCAGTTTTAAAAAACCTTGTAGTGCCTGTATAAAGATAATTATGTTCGCTTAATGTTTTATTCTGTGTCGTGGTTTGTAATTTACTGGCAGTGGTGGGCCTTTAGTTAAGAAATGTGTCTACAGAATGGGTATTTCCAGATCTGATGTTGCTTCATTGTGTCAGATCTTTCTATGCCTTATTTGTCCCTAAATCTGTGGAAAAAAAATTCAGAGTTTTGAGAATGCTAAAAAGTGATACATATTATGTGCAGAAAATACTGTAGTCCTGTGTCAGATGCTGCTGTCCTTACATCTATTGAATAATCAAGATTTAGAACAGTCAAATGCAGATTTTTGAGCAATATAACAAGACTTTTTTTCAATATATAGTGTGTTTTAAACTAACAATGTCCTGCATTGCTCAATAGTTGACCTATTATTTTATTTAGTTTAAATCAAGGGTTTAAACCAGCAAGGCTATTTTGCTCATAAATTTTATGTAATTTAAATATGGGGTTTTTGTAATTCCATGGAGGTTATTAATTTTGTATGCATGAATAAAAACTTCTAGACGGCAAAGTATTAGTGATTAAAATACAAATGTTATACTCTAAAATCTTCAGTGAAATGATGAGTTTTTCATTAGTTGAAGAGGGGGAATGATAGAGATAAGATTTAAAACAGTTAATATGTGAAAGACAGACATCCATGATTTCTAATCTCTAGATATGAATTCAGATACAAGTTTGGTTTTTTTACCTGCAAGTGTAAAGGACAGATAAGCATGTTTTTATCAGTGAATTTTGCTTAATTGCTTTCTGATGTTATCTAATGCTGCTGCTTAAACAGTTATGTTTCTATTAAAAGGTAGGTTGTAATCTCAGGTCTTCTACTTCCAACTTGGAAAAGAAAATATTAGAGTTTTTTTTCATTTTAATCTTTGAAATCTGTATTGTAGTAAATGAAGTCCACAGTCATACAGTGGTTATATTTTGAAGTATTTTGGGTTGGTGTTTTTTAATTGAAAGAGGAAGACAGCTGTAATCCTTTTTGCTATGTACTTATTTAAGAATTTCAATTTTTCTTTTCAAAAATATTTACTGGTGCTAATTACTATTGTTCTAAATACACATTGGCAAAAATGGAAGAGTTTTGCCATGCTTGTGATAATCCAAGAATAAAAAATTATTACCAAATGGGCAGGATGCTTGCAGAGAATGTGAGAACAAGTTTGAGTCCTCATCTTGTCTATGCTAGATCAGTGATGAACCCTATTCTTTGTATTCTGGGTTTGGGAATGTCCAGAATTTCTAATTTGCATCTATGATGTGGTCACTGATGTTCTCTGGTGAAAATGCAAATCACCTAATTTTTTTGCAAAAAGAGAATGGGAAAATCTTGGCGGTCTCAGAAAGCTCCCAGAAGGCTTCCAGGCTCCTGAGTGTGCAGAGAAGTTCATGGTGTGGTTAACACCACCCTAAATGACTGATCAGCCCATGGAGCCTATTCCTACCATCTGTGCTGCACTTGTGAAAACTCAGAAGTAAAAGGACCAGGAGAGCAAGAATGCTCATGAGACTGCAGAAACTCAAAGGGATGTTGATTTCAACATTTGCTTTTCTCCTATCTGCTACAGCAGAAAGACAAAACATTTGTGAAGGTAGTTTATCCCAGCTGTTTATTAATCAAGCAGTGGGGAGATCTTTTTCCTCTATTGTATTTTTTTAGAGTTGAAACATGCCCTGTATATTTAGCAGACCCCAAAATAGTGGGTTTTAATTAAAGGATTCTGGAACTTTATAAGCAAAGTTAACCCATTTCTTTGTACTGTTGTGATTCAGTTAGAAAAGCTAGGACTGGAAATGATGAGCAAGTAGCTAAAGTAACTGTGCAATAAAAAGAAATATCTCCATCTACTCTAATGAATCAAGGTTATCATAAGAAAAAACAATGGCATTAAAATGTCAGCTATTACGTTTAGGAAATAATCTTATAACAAAAGAGGAGGAAACAGTAAAGAGTTTGTGATGCAGGTCCAATTTACTACACAGTTCCTGGAAAACAGATTAGGGTTTTCTTAAATTTTATATTGAGGCACTTTTTTCAACCCCAGAATACAATGTAGCATGAGTGTAATGCTAACTAACATCCTGGGCATTATAAAATTTGGAATCTGCCTGCCACTGCATAATTTCACAGAGCAAAAGGAAATCAAGAGGGATTAATTCAATCTCTTAAACTTTAAAGGTTGTTCTAAAAGGTCCTCTGTGAGCCAGTCTTATTCTTTACCTATGGGAGATGGCTACAAGAAAAAAACACCTGGCTACCTTGCTTTCACAGGCCTTTGGACTTTCTGATGTTGCACCAATGTGTCCCCATAAAATAGCATGTGTTAAGCCAACAAAATCTAATGTGTCAGGATTTGCTATCCTTTGTTTTAGGTTATTCATGAGAAACCATGGTAAAAAACCCCAAGTTAACCAAGCCTTCCATTCTTTGAAAGGTTGCTAGTAGCAGGACTTGCCTTGTCTGGTTTCTAATGTGAACCAGCAATCTCACACTTACTGTTATTTCATCTACTTAAAACCAGCTGCCACAGGCTAATATGAGCTCCATGTAGATGAAAAGGTGTCCAGATTGGTAGAACCCTTACTCTCTGGTTACTTCTCAGGCAGAATCCTGAGGCACAGAGTAACCTGAGAACACTTTTCACTGAAACAGCATATATTTTGCTAAAACAAAAGGTCTATAGGCCATTATAAGCATAATTTCTACTGCTTAGCTATGAGATCTACACAAGTGCTCCTCACAATCTGCAGTTTTGTTATGCTTTTGGAAATAAGCAATTCTTTACCTGGTTGTCCTGGCAAGTAGCCACTAAATTCTACGTGAGAGTAGGAAAATGAACTCATTTTATATGCAAATAATATTCAGGGGGGGTCTAGTTTTACCAAGTAGCTTTATGTAAACTCCCTTTTTTCCCTCCAGTATCCATGACAAAGGCAATAAATATTGAAGTCTGTTCCTCATCAATTTTACAGTAAACTCATCACCGTGTGATGCACTATGCACTCAGCTAGCTAATCAGTGTATCAGAAAATTAATTCAGGCAGAGCACCAACCCAACTTACCTTGCCTTTTGCATATGCATTTGGTCTGATTACTGAATTTGCAGAAATAACTGAGTTACTGTCTTTGTGTGGATAGCAGGAACTCACGGAACATGAATATTGCCATTTATATAGCTATATATATGGGAGTTGCTATATATTGTGTGGCATCTCAATTCTACTTGAAAAATGATTGCCTGGTATCAGACAGCTTACACTGTTATGCAGAAAATCAAATTAATAAAGGAAACTGGTCTGCCTTAGCACTGCTGAGTTATTTCAGTTATCCTCTGTTAATCTGGAACTTCACACATCTTTTGCACTTGATTTTTATATTACTGGAGTACAGTGACCTCCCAAGCTAAGATGTAGACTGGCTGCCATCTGCATAGCAAACATGCTAATACACATTTTCCTCTACAGAGAACACAAGGTAGGTATTATCCCCACTTTCCTGCAGAAAGCCTGAAGTGTTTCATAGTTCTTCGTGGTTTCTCTGGAAATATCTTACGCAGCTAGAAAGGGAAATCTGGATTTTTTCAGTCGTTGCCCCATTCTTTATTGACCGAGAAGGCTTTTGTTTGGAGACCATACTGAGTGATGCTCTTCCCTTGTTACTGTCAGTGAAAATCTCTAGCTTTGCTTTCTTGGTTTTAGTAGCAGTGGAGCAGATTGACTGTTTAAAGTCTGTCATAGCAAAGTGGGAATCAGAAGATGCTCTCTCTCTGAAGGTAAAGGTGCATATTTTGGGCCATGAGAAAACACATGCAAATGAGTCTCCATTGGTTATTGGTCCTTGTCTTTTATGAACAAGATTGTAGCATTGTTCTTCTTTTTCCTTGATTGTTTTTCCACCAAACTTAAAAGAATCTGTCTATCCTTATTTGGTCTACAGCTTCCAAAGAAGGACTTGCTCATCAGTGGTGGCAACAAAAAGCCAGCAGCTTCTCCAAGAGTCCTGAAATAAAACATACTTATTTCTACTGAAAGTAGTATTTTGCATTTCACTTCAGACATTTTAATGCAAAGTGTTGTGTGAATACCAACATGTTTTCTAATACCAATACCAATATGTTCTCCAGCATTTCTGATTCTGTTCCTGTTTGCCTGGATGATGAACTCTCAGGCAAATAAGTTAATTGCAAGGGTATTTGAATAACTATAACCTAGGGAAAGGATTATACATTTATTAATAATATGATCATTGGTCATTTTTCTACAGTTTCTCTTAACTTGAATTGATAAAAAACTTGACTAAAAGTAGTACAGTACCAAAAGGAGGTCAAAATTACACCTCCAGGTGTCTCGGTTTGAAAAGACAGGCGTCTGTTAAGGAAAGCAGGAGCCTCCCCTGAAGTGGGAAATGTAAACCCCCTCCCTCCTAATTGTTATAATTTTGAAAATTAAGGGGCTCTCAGGCAAGGATATAGGAGCAGGAATAACAGTTCTTTATTAGGGAAGAGGAAAACGAAACAAAATAAAATAATAAAATGAGCAGTACAGTACTACAAAACAACACTGACAGAGTCAGAATACGACCTGAAAGCCTGTTGGTAGCAGTCCAGCTGAGGTAGTAGCTGCAGTCCTCTGCAATGACAGATGTAGTCCTGTTGTAGCAGTGATCCTGGAGAATGGTGGAGGTTTCCTCAGTGGGAAAACAGGCTGCTCCTCTGAGAAATCTGCTGCTTTTAGCAGGAGAAGGCTGCTTTTAGCGTCCCACAGCCTCAGGATATATCCACGAAACAGTGTGTGGCTTCTCCCCCTTGGGCAGAGCATCTCCCAATGGGATGATGGAACTTTATCAGTCATGGAATGACACTCGATGGCCCATTAACGGGAGATATTTCCCGGAGGGAGGATCGATTTTGGAAGAGATAAGAAAAACTGCCTAATTAGATAAGAAAACTGCCTAATTAACATAACATTAACTGTCACACCTTTAACAGGTGGCAAATAGAATAAACACATTGTCTTTTAACCCATGACACCAGGAAAATAGTTTATTTGGTTTTAGTTAGACATATTTTAAATGGTAATCGTGTCAATTCATTAGATTTACTTTATGCAGTTGGCAGCTAAACAACTTTAGAGGCTCCAAACTTCAATTTTCTGCAGACAGACAAGTGGCCTTGAGACCATCTTCAGTGTGATTAAAAAGGCATTTTAATTCCTAAAGCAGTTGAGTAGAAATAACTGTAAAATAATAAAAATATTTTTTAACAGGTGGTGGACACAGGCTTGTTGAAAAGATATTTTTAAGGGTAGTGGAGTTGCATTTTTCTTTTGGTACATTTATTTCCTAGTGTGGACTGCAGATAAAAAACAGTTGTCTTGATGGTTTCAAATAAACCATATTCCATAAAGAAGCTTTGTTTTTGCTGTACATTGTGACAGTTCTTTTACAATGTTTTCTATTACACCCTTAAGCATTGTCACTTGATTCCTATAATGTTAATTACCTCTGAAAGTTCCCTCTAGCCCTTCTTAAGAATATGAGTAATTGTAAATGCATCAAAATTACTTCCATCTTATGTGAATTTATTAAAAATAAATAAACTTGACCCAGGAATTAAGCAACAATGAAGTATAAAATATTGAAGCTAAAAAGCTTTTTTATCCTCGGGTTAATTGTGTATGTTTTGCTCACAGTGAAACCTTTTTTACAGCAACAGTAGTGTCATACATATGGGACTAATGGGATGTTATTTCTTGAGGGAAGATAGTAGCTTAGACTGAAGGAGTTTCTTTTCCTCCTAAATGTGGTGTTTTGCTTTATGCAGGCATTCAAGTCAGCCCTGTGATTGTATAGTACAGGACTGCAGACGTCCTTCCTCTCTGATTCCCTAAACTTTGTGTCTGTGGAACTGATAGATTTGTGGTATAAAAGATGTTATGAGCTCACTGAAAGCAGTGAGTCTACGTGTCATTCTTTCTCAATAAGTTGCCAAATGGTCCATGGACGTTAGATCCTCTCTTTTGGATATATAAACACTAGAAAGACCCTTCAGGCTCTCTAAACTTCAAGTCATTCAAGGCACCCTAGACCAAGCATTTCTTTGTTTGTAATATGTGCACCTGACTGAGCTGTCTAATGCAGCTTCTGTGGATGCTTCCATGAATATTTTTCTTCAGCGATGTGAGTTCCTGAGAAAAATCCATTGTCTTTTCTTTCTGCAGGATCTCCCTTAGCTGGTTCTCCTCATTTGGCTGCTGTCTCCAGTGTCCTCCTTGTCTCTCCCTCCATGCTTTGGAGTCATGTGTGGTTTCCTTTCCACCTTGACAGTAATCAATCTGCACTCTCCTTTCCTTCAAGGAAATCTTGCTCTCATGAAGATTTAAGGATATAAAATAATGGCTTGTTATGTAATAATTTAGTTTGTAATTGTTAATACTGCTTTTATCAGGGCTTCTCTCAGAGCAGAAAATCTTTCCTGCCTAGGACACAATATGCTGCTTAAAGGATGGACATAGTATACACAATGATCAAGTTTGTTTTGCCTTGCTTAATGTCAATATTTGATTAGCATTTGACAAAACAAATTAAAATTAATTAAATTAAACATCTGACTTTGTTTTCAAGATCATAGTACCCCTGACTGCAGACTTTCACAAAGCCTCTCAGTGGGACTGGAGTAGACATACTCCTACTGTAAAAGTCAAGTCTGCAGAATTGAACAGTTCTGGCAAAGATTTTAAGGAATCAGGATTTCTCTCTGTGTTTACAAGGGAACAGTGGGAAAGAATTTTTTTTAATCCTGGGAGCAGGGGAAGGGCAAGAGGAAGGAAGCATAAAGCTATTCTTCCAATATTTTTTAATTTAATATTTATATCATAGAAGTGTTTTGAGTTCCATCAGGCCAGCTTTCTGCTATGGACAGATTTTTCTGTTATCTAGACAAAGAAGATTGTTGCCCAAATACCTGAAGTACTCACTGAAGCACAGTGAGTGCCTTGATACCTCTACTCTGATTCCTGGGAACGCATCTTTGTATAAAGAAATACGGGTCAGGTATTGCTGTTACATTTTTTAATATGGTGATGTGAGAAGATGGTCAGTGTACTGTTCTTCTCACTTGCTGAATTCAGAAGCTTAAATAGTACTCTTTTAATTGGTTTACTGGTGAGGTCTCTGAGGATCCTGAGACATTTGCCTATGTGGTACAGCACTGAGAAAGATGCCAAAAAGATTAAACACTTGTCTTGTTTCCAGGCTCTGATATTAGTGGTCCCTATTCAAATATGTTATAGCATGGAAATGTTCTGCTTGATAGAGAATCACAGAAAGGAAAAATTAGATAATTTCTTAAAACTGAAGCACAATGCTATTTGAAGTGGAATTTCCATTCCACTGAACCCCATCCTGTACATGCCTCCAATAATGGACTGAAGTGAGAGACACATGTGTAAATTATGGTTTCCAAAAGACGTGAGATTTGGACCAACTTTTGTTGGTCTTGCCTTGCCCCTTTTAATGTGTCTTTTAGGCATACAACAGCCTCAAACATTCTTGCAATGGAAGATTGCATGCAGAGTAATGGAAACTCATCCCATTTATTTTCCTTTTTATCTCTCGGCAACATTTCCCTTGATTCTCTACTGCCTACAAGGTACTGCTTTCTGTAATAATAATTTTGCAGCTTTCACTAGCAGACACATATGCTATTTCTTCCAATCTCTCATCTAAAATCACTGACTGACAGGTCTGACAGAAACAAATAGCAGGTGGGTTGATAGATACTGTGTTTGTATTTGCTTTTAAGTGCTTTATCCCCCCTTCTCTTCATATTTTTTTTTCTGGTTCAGCACCTTTTTCTCTATAATATAATAATTCCAGTTTGCTTGGTATATAATCATGGCTCACTATACTAATATTATCACAGCTGTGGGTATAATGTCATGTTGTTTCCTTTGGAATATTGTGTGCTTTTGCTTTTTTTAAAATACACCTGTGTATCATATTCCTTTAATTCCTTTACAAAGGAATGTTTTCAGTTTTCTTTTCTTGCAGTATGGAAGGGTAGACCAACAGCATGCCAACTGGCTTCTAGATTTCTTGTTATTTTAATTCTCTTGTCAATACATGCACTTTTGTAGATGCCAGTAAATCCCATTTGTGCCCTGGTTGAAATACTACAAATGACACAGATGAAAACTACATATTAGCAGAAATACCTGAGGAAACTTGGGCAGATTTCCTTTTATAGTCTGCTGGCTTCTTGTTCCAGCTGGACAAACCACAAGGATCCTTCACTTCAGAGTTTGCTGCCTCTGTGCATCGGCTTAGAGTTCAGATTTGGGAAGATCACAGTTGTTAGCGTTTGTCCACTTTTTGGAGATTCTTTCCTTCTCATGACATAAAATCTTGCTAGAAACTTGGTAGCCCTATATCCAGAATAGACATTTTTTAATGTATTTGCTTGTACCCTTTATTAATGAAAGAAGTGTAATTGTATTGGAGATACTTTATGTTGAATTCAAACTCCAAAGGTAGGTAGGTATGTGAGGCATAAACCAGTTACTCTAAGGCTGAACTAGGACAAGGAAATAGGCCTTTATTATTTTTTGTGAAATTACTAAAATCCATGTAAATTTTAAAAATACATATAAGAGAATTAGTAAGACTAGTACATCATAGTATGTCATCTAATTGCACAGTACTTTTATTGCAACAGCTGATGAAAGACCTTATCTGGAATTAAGGATTAGTATCTCCATTTGGAAGAAGGGGGAGTTGAGACAGAGCATTTAACTGGTTTCTTCAAGATGACAGAATAAATCAATTATAACAAGTAAATGCAGATACTATCCAACACAGAGGTCTGTCTCTGTGTTACTGGGATTCCTATCAGGGGAAATCTGCCATAGTATGAAAGTGAAATCTTGTAATTTTTTAGTGCTTGGAGGTAATCATTAGCTTAGCACCTTCGTGAGAGAAAGAAGAAAGGAACTATGCACCTCAATCCAATACAAGAAGATTCTCTTTAAGTATATTCTGTATTAATGGAGAAATTGCCTTTTTTCTGATATTAGTGCCAATTGGGAATCTGTCTGTATGTTACGTCATATCTTGATCCTCCTTGTCACACCCTCAGCAAAAAGCAGGAGCTGCTTGAGGGTCATGCTTGTGAGTTTCCTCAGTTCAAATTGCCATCAACAAGGAAGTTACACTCCTGTATTTTTCATTGCCATTACACTGATTGATTTCCTTCTGCTCACATATGTGAAAAGGTTATTTCAGAAAGAGGCCATTTTTTCCCCAGATGTATAACAGTACCAATTATACGAGATGTATACCATAATGTAACAAAGTATTATTTTTCACTACCATCATCGTTATGAATCTGGATTTTTGATTTGTGAAAGAAATTGGCTTGAATTGTGATTTGAAATAGTAAAATCCTTTCCTGTAGCAGAGGGGAAGCTGCAGAGGAGGTTGAGGAGGCTTGGTGGTTTGCTATTGTGTCCCTCCTGCTTTTCATCTGTTCTAGGGCCTGGCATGCCTTTGCTTTTTCAATTTTAAGGATCATTTACTACTCAAAGTGTTAGAAGTTTAGTTTTAAAACCTAGAGGTAAGAAGCTAAGCAAATGTAGCAGAGGGTTTATGTTGTCCTGTCAGAATCATGTGAAGGGAAGATGAAATGGGAGAACCAGAACACTTTTCCTGAGAGTGGAAAGCCTGCTGAAGTGGGAATGTCTGTCTGCCCCATATCAGCTTCACTGTCAGCTTTCTCTCTTTAGGGTGGCAGATCCATGAGAAAATTAGACAGGTCAATGTATGGAAAGGTAACAGAGATTTGTAACTATGAAGAAAAGAAGATTGAAAGTTTATTGATGGGGGGAAGAAGGAAGCATGAAGTCTAGATGGAGATCAAAGTTTGTGTATTTTCTCTTGAATTTGTTGAGTTCACTAGCAGGTCATCTGTCTCCAACTGCTTTAGTCTGTTTCTAGGAGCTTTCTTTGGTATGGATAGAAGCTATGTTAACAAAGATGGCAACACTAAACCCTATGAACATTCATAAGAAAGAAAATTCACTCTGGGAAGAAGTTGTGGGGAAGTGTTTGGGCTAATTGGCTGTGTTGGAGAGTTGGGGAGGAGAATATTTCACTTCCAACTTTGAGAGTTCCAGGAGGAACTGCTGCATTATTAGTAACCCATTCACAAAAAATCTGTCATTTGAAGGATTTTAATTTAAATTTTAAATTTAAAGCCATTAAAAAATAGTTATGTATAATAGCATTCTCCCTGAAATAGCAGGGAGGATGTGGAATAAGCAATTCAAAAAAGTGAGATCCTTATGTGATCAAATGTTTCTAAGGATATAATGGGCATTTGTTTCTTCATTCTTTACAATGATATCTTTCTTTATGCAGGTTAGAAAACTATCTGTTATAAACTAACTATGTATGGTTTTTTGGACAGAGCTGACATAGTTTGAATATAGGTATTACTCCAGAAAATTTGTTTTTGTCATTAACTCGTATAGATTGGTGGATGAACAGAAAGGTGAGGCATAAGATGGACATAATGAGGGAGATATACCAAGTATTCTGTCCTTTGTAACCAATTCCCACAACCTGCTTTGAAAAGCACATTGGATGCTTCCTCTGCCATGCTCTTCAAGGCAACAGGAATAAATAGTCAGCTGTGTCTGTCTTGGTTAAGAAAAACACTTAAGCTGTTTAATAGTATGGAGACAGCATATGATGGTATGCAGGCAGTAATTGGCAGAATTGGCCGGATTCTCACCACATAAGCAATACCTTGCTGACCAGAGAATTTCTGTAGTCTGCATGCTATTCTAGACTTTTTCATGGTGAGTCACATTAAGACAGCATTGTAGAAAGGACCTTTGATTATTCTATTTATTTATTAAAAAAAAGAAGGAATTCTCAGGCAACACAGATATTCTGGGAATCTTGTTGTTGTTGTTGTTGTTGTTGTTGTTTCCCTGATAATCAGTTTCAGTATTTGAAGGAGATGGACTGTAATGAAACAAATTTATTAAATTGGCTGTGTTGTCATTAGATTGTGGTAGTGTATATATGTATGTGTGTACATGCATGTGTATATATGTTGAGTTGAGAATATCCTCAGGAACAATTAATAGACCTTTTAAAAGATGTTAGTTATCAGTCTTCCATTTTAGCATCCTCTTCTGGCACTGTAAACAAATACTGATGCTGATAGGTTCAAAGGATGGGAAAGACTCTAGATCATGGCCATCAAACTCAATGCTGAAATAAAACTTCAAACCAGAAACAACGACATAAAATATTTTATTAATTTTAAGGTACTTTAGACTCCTATAAAACTGTATAGAAGTTCCTCAGAAAATACAGAAGTAGTTCTTCCTTTGCTAACAAAGATAAACATTTATATTTAGTTGCTTTGGCATTTTTGCAGGGCAGTTTGAGGCCATCTTATTAACTAAGATTGCAGTCAATTATCTGCTTTATTGAGTATTTATTTTCATTTGAGTGATCTTTGTACTGTTTGCCAGATAATTTTTCTGTGGTGAGGAAACTCATTAGAGCTCTTTCTCTACCTGCTTGCTAGAGTCTTACTTGTCTGAAACTGAAAATTCCAATTAACGTGATCTGAATTTGATTGGAGCAGTAAACAAGTGCAGCTACCTTTGCTTCATTAAAATATGGAAAATCATGTGCTTGTTTTAATTATAATTTATAATTACTTTTTTTCCCCCTACTTGATGCAAATGGGAACTGGCCTTTATTCTGACATAGAAGGTGCAGCATCAAATCAACAACTTTATTTTATTGCATGAAACAGATGGTGAAGATCACAGATATTTCCAAGAAAAGACAACGTAATTTCAGTGCTAAATTACCCTTGCTCAAGGGCCTAACCTCCAGGAGTTGATAGAGAATGCAACTTTATGGTGTACTTTTTGTTCTAGTCTAGGCTTAGCTCACTTGAGGCTAGGAGAGATGAAATCTTTGCTTCATATTATTGTTTAAAAAACTTAAAATCAGACCACAGTGTAATCATTGGTAGTTTCAGGGCTGATTTTAGTGGATTTCATTCACTCAGTGGTTTGTGCAATTTATTACTATATATAAAGTGAAGACAAAAGGATCAGATGGAAAATTCCTGAGCTGCTGAAACCGGTGACAAAGCTTTCTGTGATACATTGAAGAAGATCCAGGCCTCTTCCATAGAGTAGGGTGACAAACATTCTGTGTCTTCAAAGGTATTTCTCATTTTAGGAGATAAACAATAGCTGCTTTTCGTCAGGGACAATCAGGAAAGACATGTGTGTACAGCCAAGCTTTCATAACAGAATGTAAGTCTTTCATCCTGTGAAGTGCCTAGAATCTTGATTTCAGAGTAAATTTTTTTCCCAGGAGCAGTATGGTTTTCTGTGATGCTCTAGAATACTCTTCTACTGTCAACTGCTGTACAGTTTGCAATTCTCACTTTTCCAGGTTGTTTATGTCTAAACATCTATCCTTTTTTAACTTTCTCAGGTGAGTTATGGATCAAAGGAACCTGCCTAAACCCAGATTGGTATAGGTGCCCAGCAATCTACCGTGTTTGTCAGTAACTAGTAAGAAACCTGGAGATACCCCTGCATCCAGTGAGATCAGTCTGTATGCACCCAGATAAAATACTTTTTGCAACAGCATGTGTCTGCAAATATCCTGAGGACAGGCCAGGTTGATTTAAAAACTTCTCTGATGGATTACTGTTTGTGGTTTGTGATCCATCCGGTCTAATTCAAGTAGTATGCCATTTTCAGTAAGCCAGAAGTAATACTGGTTCATGCAAATATAAATTTAGAATGCACCAAAGAACTTCCCAGCAGTTGTTTGTGTGTTGGTGGCCCAATTTTTGATGCTATTCCAGCTGATCTTTTTAATCAGAAACCTGCCAGGGCTCCTGCCATTTCTCCCGCCCAACTTCCTCAGCAGGCTGCCTGCAACCACTTTGGAGCGCAGGATTCCAGGTTTCCAGATCAGTTGTTCTCAGTGGTTTAGCCATCACTTTATATTGAGACGTTGTACTAAATTGCCACGAATTTATAGTCTGGCTTAATTGGGACTTTGTGATTTATGCATAATTTTTTTGAAACAAAGTAAAAATTATATTTTTTGTTGCAACTACTTATAGTTAAGGTTGGCTTTTAGAAGTCTGCTGGGAATCTTTCTACATTTGCTTAAGTACAACACCTTCAAGTGAGTTTATTTTTCTGTGTTTGAAAATGTGTCCAAGACCTTCTAAATTTAGCTGGAATATATCCAACTTAACTTTAGTAATTTAGTTGAGACACCTAATTTAGGAGCATCTATCTGTCTCATTAAGTTCCCTTTTGGTTTAATATAGACACTGTCCAAATAACATCTGATTTGCCATTTGTATGTGGATCCCTTTCCTCATAGCAGAGCAGAATGGAATGAGATTGCCAGAAGTTATGAGGCACAGATCTGTGCCAAAAATCCTGTTCTTCCACTTAAATTTAGATGCCTGCTTTTTTAGTTTGATTTTCCACTCTGCTGAGCACCCAGTGACTCGTAGATGTCTTGTTTTTCTTTTCTGTCAATAGGACAAATACGTTCATCTAGTTGCTTTAATATTTCTGCAACCATGCTATAAAGAATGAATGGCAGAATCACCACTTTTGAATGTCAGGTCACTGACCTCTTTTTAAAAGGTTTTAGAACCCTAGCTAGAGTGAAGTAGCTTAGAAAATTTCTGATCAAGTTGCAGTTAGTAGTGTAAGGCGGATCAGATCTCTTACAGGTGCATATTCTCTCATGCTGAGTTGTGCAATAATTTCTTTAACCATTTCTTTCAGTGGTGAGATTTTTTTTAAATGAGCTGGGAAGTTCTTAAAAACATTTCCACCTTTGCTTGACTTGACATGAGAGAAATAAAAAGATGGTTTGTAGATGTTTCTAATACATTAATTTTTCTCTCTAGTCTTTGTTCACCTGCAAAGTGACAGGGTTGCCAGTTACCACACAAGTACCTAGGCCAGTTTCAGTATCTGTTAATTTGGAGAAGGTACAACACTTACAACAGGACTGTTGTTGGGACTGCAGTCTGCACGTATAATTCTGTATAATATGCTCCTGCAATACCCTTAAATAATATGTACAGTTTTAGGAAATAGAGAATTGATTTGAAACTCCTAAAGTTTTTCTTTTCTAACTGCACAGTTTCAGTGACTGAATGATACTGAGTCTGAGTTAATGATAGAGTATGAAAAAGTCTGTCTTAAAACCAGGCAGAAGTACATGTGCAGTTATTATATCATTCCTATTAGTCAAGGGCAGTTTGCAGTGAATTTCAGAAGGAATTCTTCTGGAATGGGATGTTTAAATTGTAGAATGGCAGCAGTTCTCTGCAAGTTTCTTCCAGATAACAGGATTGCTTCAAGAGTGCTATTTGAATGATATTGAAGCTTTGCAGAAACTAAAGGCAAGTTTAATGGTAACTTCAATGGCGTCAGAGGTTTCTATTCCTTTCTTTAACTTTTTAAGTTATTCAGTTTATCAGTGATTGTGATGAAACTCAGGAGAGATCAGAATTCTAACTGTGCAAGTTATTTACATTAATACTGCTCTTTTATTTCCTCCTTCTGAGGGAAAATGGTTACGACAATAATTTTAAAATCATGTATCTATGGAGTCACCACAGTTAACTCCAAGGTTGCATGCTATAGATTTAAAATGTCTTGTTAAAAATTAAAAAATCCCTACACCAGTCCTTTGAAAGAGTTGAATGCATTGCATTGTAACCAATTTGAAATAGACGTACTTTTATGGGATAATTTCAACAATAGGTACCATCTGCTTAATGTGTTCATAAAACCAAATATTAATTTCCTGGTAAGTCAGTTGTAAACCAGAAAATATTATTATTATTGCAATATTTTTTACATAAGATAAACGTCTCAGTAGCTCAGAAGGTTAAAGTTTAGAATAAGAGCTGGCATTTACTTTTCTCTGCAATTTGGCTAAAATTAAATTGCCTGATCATGAATCCAAGTCATATTTTAACTTTCATAAAAATAGAAAAGACCTGGAAACAATCTGTAGACCACCAGGATGTCTGAAAGTTATTTTCCAGTTATAAAAATAAACTAGCCTTGAATTTATTCACCATCTGTCAGTCTTCTCTTCCTACCAGGGAGCTGAATTTTCTGACGGGCTACTTGCAGTTGTAAGGAACAGCTGTAGGAAGAAAGGATACCAAGATTGCTCTAATTATATTAAGACACAGAGCGGCTTTTGGAAAGCTGAAAGAGTTCAGTTGCAGTGCCTGGGGAGAGGTTTAACATTTTCAGGATTCTCAAAAATGCACACACTTCCTACCGTGTCGGAACCTCCAAGGGTTCATTCAAATGGAATGGAAATGGGCTGAGCGACCTTCTGCTACCTAATTTTCCTCTGCATCAGAATCTGTGTGCAGGGCTGGAACCAGAACAGGTGAAGCAAGAGACAGTGTTAATCTTTTTGAGGTAAATCTTGATGACCAGAAGAATGTTACCTTGCCATTGTAACCTTTGGGGACCTACCGGCTTTGGTTCTTGTTAGTGGTTTTCTATTCTGTTTGAGAAAGAAAAGCAGAAGGTGATTTTTAGTCCATGCATGAAGTGATGATGGCTCTTTGTAGCTGGGTGAGCTGTGTCCCATGTGTAGGAAGAGGCTCAGATTTACCAGCAAGTTCTCTCTGACTCCCTTCAGGACACATGAGTAACAAGATTAAGGTCACCTCTACTGCAGAGAGGGACATAATCGACCTGTTTGTATTCTAAGGTTTTTGTTTTCTATTGTAATTATTGTAAAGATATGTCAGCACTCAATAAACATAGGGGTAGATGCATTTGAAAAAGCCCAAATCTTATTTTGGCTGCCTGGGATTCTTACTGACACAGAGAGCTGGTTCAAAAGTAGTTTCTCCTCTCAAGAACAAAACAAGTTAAGAGAAAGCTGAAAAGCACAACAAAAACATCCCTGTCTAGATCTCATAATGGATTTGACTTCAATATAATAACTAATTATTAATGAAAGGACTTTCAGACCAAAACTATATGACCTTGAATTGTAAGAATGGCACGTTAGATCTCCTTGGAAACCATCAGAAGCATAAATGGAAAGCCTATTACTGTATCGTAGACTCTGTGACAAACTGAAGGAAATTGCTTTACAGGATGAATGAAGTGCAAGGATAGTTAAGGAATTATTTGAACAGTATTTCCAGCTTGAAGATAAATGATTTCTGTATATGTCTTTCATCTTAGTTCTTTTATTTGAACAAAAGCAGCTTAAAATTACCATGACATATTCAGAAAACTGCTGACAGACTTCAGGTCTCTACACCAGAATATGCAAAGAGATAAAGGAGGCATGAAGTATGAAGCTATGCTGTCTGTCAGACTTACAGAATGACTGGGCCATGCACCAGATTTATGAAACAATGCAAATAACTTCCTTACAATAAAATTGGAAGTATATGTCATTTTTTCCCAGAACTTTGTATGTATGTGTTCTTCCAAAGCCTTGCAGCACAAGGCTGTCAGTTCCACAGCTTCAGGAACTGTGCAGTTGAAAATATATGTGAAGAAAGGCTAGATAGCTGGCAAATAATATATTCTCTTGGAGTTCTTTTGTGCTGGTGTTACCCATGCTTCTGGTATACCAGTTATCCTGCTCACAGCAGAGGACTCCTGTGAGTATTGGGGCAGAAAGGCTGAAGAACTGAATGCATGACATTTTATAAAAATCTAAGGAGACAAGTCATTATTAGTACATTAGAACTACATCTCTTTTCTTCAGTCCCCTTGGTATCACTGCTTGGCATGGAAATTCTGACCCTATTAGCACTGGCTGAGTGAGGTTTATTTCTGGAAGCTTTTAAAAAACAGCTGGGGAGTACCTTTCACTTCTAGTCATATACCGTGGCTTCTTTTTCATGTCTTAAAGTTGAAAAAAATCCCAGGGCTCTCCCTGGCCTTATGTGACTTTCATATGAGTACATCTCTGTTCCTAACCTTATCAACTTTTTGTGGTATGTAGAAATGGCCAAGTCATACCTCTATTTGATTAATTTCAAAAAGCCTTGTTCCTATCCCAATTCCTCTTAAACTTCCCTTTTTCAATTCACAACTTTGCAGGCTTTGCTGGAAAATTAAAATCGTATCCTTAGGCTTCATCCTGTGTGCCGTATTTCATCACAAATATGATGCCACGGCTAGCTTATTTCTGAGTCTTCAGGTGTTTTTATTGTGAAAGTCTTTGGGGCAAGATTACCTGAATTTACAAGTATTCGACTACAAAAGTCCACCTTAAAGTATTCTGTGCTAATGCAAACGATCTTTGCTACTTCCATTTAGGAGTTCCTTTGGGAAAGAAATAAACGGCTATGTTACAACAGTACCTTTGTTTCTGGAGTGTTATAATTCAGGTTCATCCTTTCAGCTGCTCTTAAACCTCCTCCATATTTGTGTCACCTGTATAATATTTTTATTTTTAATGTTTATAGGAGAAAACAAGTTAGATCTGTTCATATCTTCTTGGTTAGCATGACTATCAGGTTTCTGAATTTTCAGTTACCATTCTAGTTCTCTTCCTCTGCAGTGCTGCTTCTAAACTCATATGCATGACCAGTATAGGGGACATACAAGTCTTTCTTGAAGTACTAAAAAATAAATTTTCTCTAAGTCCAAAAATCTTGCTGCAGGAAAAAACTAGTCTCAAAATATTATCTGCTGACTTGTCCTGAGCCTAGAAGTTTGAGTGACTCTTAGCTCTATAATTTGATTGTATGAAGCTTAACTATTAACAATGCATAAGTTTTCTTGGATATACTTTTAGAAACATCACTGAATGGGAACTTTTCTTGCTGAAAAGAAATAAATAGAACACTGTGATCTCAAAAGAGCAAAGAATTCCTGGAGCCAGCTTGCTGGGAAGCAGCTGAGCAGTAGCCAAGATTAATTAGTTCTTTAAATCTTGGTAGTCTGAATTTCCCTAATACTCAGGATTGCTTTGGTGATATTTATTATCTTTTTCACAATTATAGCAACTTCAGATTACATTTTTAGAGGTGGTAAAAGAAATGAACTTCTCTAATTTGTAACTTCTAATTTGTAACTTCTCTTTTCCTAGAAGTTATGGGAATCCAAGTGAAGTTTTTCAGGAAACAAACTTGAATAAAACTGTGCAGATTGACCCTTGATTTTTTTTTTCTCAATAAAAGAATTGGGAAAACCTATGTATTTCAGTTCAGTTTTGTCAAAATGAGCCATGTCTACTTTAGTTTCAGAATTCAGCTTAATTTGAAATAATATACATTTATTTTTTATAGCACAGTAGATAATATAATTCTGGTATCTTAATTTTAATTTTTATAAATGTTTCAAAGTGGCTTGTTTTATTTTATGGAATCAACCAGAAAACTTCCCAAAATAATTATTCACATAGTTCAAGAAATGGGTGCCCAAGTTATTTAGACTCACTGCAAATGTTCTGCTAGGAGCTGCTTTTATTGAAAACAAAATTTCTGTGTAATTAAAACAAAGGTACTGTAGAAGGAGTATTGTTAACTTATTTTGGTTGGGTTTTTTGTCCTCACTTTTCAGAAGGAAATGGATGGAAAAGTCAGTTCATGTACAGAAATCTCTATGACATTTCTGGCAAGATGAAAAGGCCAGTGACTTGAAGCCCTTCTTAAGATAATGAATACATGGATGACAGTGAGAAGTGTTGTGTCAATGTTATCTGCATTACAATGTATTATACAGCAACAAGGGGGTAGAATTTATGGGACTGAACTAAGCTAATCAAGATCAAGCAATGATTAACATTTGGACCAGTGGCTTAAGCCTTGGTTTCCTAAAATTAAATAGCTACATCCAGATTGTGGGATTTGCTTGCTTTCAAATATGTAACTTGATTTTCTGGGATGCAGAAAACTAGTAGCTGTCATTTAAACCTTGCTTTGTAAACTTAGGTTGGTACTGTATTAGCAATAGTTTATTATTATTAGTGGTTTGGTTTGATATTTTTTTGTACATCCTCTATTTGCAGTTGTTTAAAAGCAACTGTAATGTGCATAGTTACTGAAAAAGAGTAGAGGAGGAGATCTTTGGTGGAACTGCTGAGATACTGACCATCTTAATATAAACTGGTAGCAGCATATCTGTAATGAAAATCCACAGAGAGAACTGAATTTGCAGTTGGAAAAGTCCAGACTGAAATGCTAAATCTGTGATACAGCAATCTAGAAATTTTAAAATGAATAAGAGCGTTAAGAAAAAAAAATAGAAAAGGGAAGAGACTCTGAACAGTTTAAAGAAATTGTCTCAAGTACCTTTCATTTTTCTTTGTATGGTTTTCATTTGATTAAAGGAGCTCAAATCATTGCTAGTTGGACTTTGTAACCAGGCAATTAAATAAGATGAAAAATAATGTACTGAAGAAAGATTTTTAAAAAGGTAACATCTCAAATTTCAAGAACACAAGATTGTACCATTCTACTGCTTGCATGTGGTATTTACACATTTCATCGTTTTAGATATTTCTGAAATATAACTATGCCACAGGTATGCAAACATTTTTAGAACTCAGATTAATGTTAAACTCACAGTTTATTCATTATTTTAGAGTTCAATGCCACTTTTAAACCTAGTGCTCTAGTAATACTATGTAATAGTAGCAGTAGATGTAGAAGTGGTATTTCAGTGACCATTTCTAGCTTCTTCTACTTTGTTCTTCAGAATTTGAAACATTCTAGAGTAATGATTTTTAACTTACCTCTGGGGAACCTAGAGGAGTTGAAGTAGTGACTACCTCTTGGTTAATTGTAAATACCAAACGGTGAATTAGTGAATAGGCTGGTATTGAACTATTATTCATATTTGGTCAAAGGTTGGACTCTGTGATCTTGGAGGTCTTTTCCAACCTTAATGATTCTCTATGTTCTGTTATATACTCTAGCCAGTATAGAACCCAGATTTTCAGAATATTTTGAAAGAAAGCTTGACTGACAAAGAAACAGGAAGAAATAAAAGCACAGGTGGCAGTGGTATCCACATGAATGTTTTGAGTATTTTAATCCTCACATTAAACCCATGGAATGAGGATAAAGTTCCCAAATGTAAGCAAAAGATACATGAATTCTTCTAAAGGACCAATCCCGTGGACAGCTGACACACACAGGGTGTAAATTCTAGGGTGTTCCTTCTCTTTTTCAGTTCAGCCACCAGGCTCCTGGCCAATTGGCAATGGAGAATTGTTGAATAAGGCTTGTCTGTAAAACTGGTCCTCAGTTAGATTAAAGTAATGCAGATTTCCTTAGTGTTCTCAATAGATAGCTTGTTAGATCAAGTTAGATCAAGCCAGCCCTAATTTATGGCAACTTTTGATCTGAGTTTATTGTATCTTCTTTTTTCTATCAGCTCCTTAAAAAAAAAAAAAAAAAAATCCTGCATCTTTCTTGCACTTGGGTTACACAGGCCTCCAGCCAACCTCCAGGTGAAGTACAATTGAGTGATACAATCCATAGTTGAATCTCACCCCAGCAGCTTTCCTGATTTGACATTGATACTCCTAAATCTCAGAGTTAATCATTTTGATGGAAAATACCATAAAATGGAATATGGAAAAAAAGGCTAGAGTTTAATTCACCTTAGTCCCAGACTTATTCTGAGCTGAGCCAGGTAGGCTATGATGACTAGTTTGTACCAAATATAATTTTATATACCTTGTCAAAAAGTGCTTCCATCAGCAACTTGTGTAGTAGTAAACTCCAAATAATGAGACATTTTAGAAGATTCAGCTTCATGGCTAGCCTATAGTAATATTGATTTGTTCTGTGGAGAAGTCTGATTTAATGTTTCACTTAACCGTGGGTAAAATTCTTTCTGTAGAGTCCTTTATTAGTCACTCAATGCCAAGGTCTTTGATGAGTGTGTTGAGAGCCCTAGCCAGGATGAGAGAACACACAAAAGAGTATCATGCTTCTGCAAACAACAGAGTGGTTCAGTCAGAAAAAGTTGGCCAGCTAAGTATTTAAAATGACTGCAATCCCATAACTGCCTGGGAGAGGTCTGTCATTGCTTCATGGCTTAAAGTGTTGTAGGACAGTGCCCTAAATCAAGGGTATCATGAAGTTTTTACTAAGCTTCTTTTAACAAGACGTTGGAAGTGAAGTACTTATTTTATTGCTCCAGTTATACTCTATTGGATCCTGGCCTATTAAAAGTAGCAAATTGAGAGTTGCTTTTTTCAGAGGAAGAAATAGTTAATTTTGTTGTTTGTTTCTTCTCACCGTTGCTTTTTTCCCTTGGCATCCTTGCTCAAACATTTGGCCTAAGATCAAGAAATTTATGTGGAAGACATTGTTCAAATCAGGCCTTTCATAAGAATGGTTTAAGGAGGAAATATGGTCTGGGCTTGCAACTTAATCTGAATGTAAGAGTTACAATGTGGAGTGATTCACTGATGCCACTAGTTTAAATTTTTCAAAATCAGTATTCCTTATTTGTCTTTCTTTTTACATTCACTGCATAAACTTCCATAAGGAAGTGATGTTGGGATGTTCCCTTTTCTGTCTTTCTTCCCTTTTTAACATATTTAATAATGCTGAGGTGGAGAAGGAAGACTTCTATGCATTGGAAGTTATGATTCAGGTGTGCAATTTGGAAAAAGAAATCAACAACCTGATTTGGACAGGAAGACAATGAGCACTTATTGAGACACTGCAGGAAATTTAATTAAAAATAGGATTTTTATGAGCAGTGTTAATGCTTGCTGCCTCAGCTAACCTGACAATAAAGTCTTTCCAAGTGACAGTGACATCTGGCACAGGATCACATGTAGGAATTATGCAGAGGTAATAAAAAGCACTTAATTAGCATTGCAAATAGTATTCCAACATTTAGGAGATGTCTCCAAATTTGCATACAGATACGTAATGACGTAATTTGCAGCTGTTGTGTTTGTTCTGTAAGACCTTGCCACTTTGCTAGTAGAATATGTAAATCAGGAATTAATCCTTTTTAGCACCTACCTTCTCAGTAGTCCATAAATCTGTGGCAAATTATAGAGACTTGTGGACATCTTGGCTCAAAATTCTGTGGAAAACAGAATTATATCCCTGGGCTTAACTCTAAAGGTCTTCCAAGAGGTTTGTAAAATGCAGCTCCTTCATTGTCAGTTTTTTGAACCCCATTCATGTCTGATACCTTAGTTTGCAAGGTCATGCTCCAAATCTCTTTTGATATATTCTCTTCCAATTTTAAAGGGAATCAAGTTAATATTTATTCTCATGAGTACCTTTCAATTACCTTATGTTACATATAAACAGAGAAGGCTGTGAGGGAAGGATATCTGGCCAAACGATAGTGCTTTGTAGATAGATTATTAAATTCAAGGTGAAGCTGGGCAACTCAGATGTCTAAAAAACAAAACTGGACCAAATTATTAACTAATAATTTCTTAATACATGATTTCTCAGTGTAACTTCTTGTAAGTCCCTTGTATGTAAGATTTCTTTGCCTGGATAAGCTTGAACAATTTTCACTTAGGTACCAACAGTAAAAGACATGAAAAATGTTTATCCAAACCAACTTTCTTGAGGTATATTTTAATATTAACTTCTGTTGTGTTGCTACATTGATATTTTTGTAGCACATTTCTTGTATTTAGCTCTGGGGAGGTTTGCAGAGATACAGTCAATTAACAAAAGGTAATTCTGGCTACAGACTTTGAACATACCAAAGTAATATATAAAGAAGTTGGTCTTTGTTTTTTATTTCTTAACATGTTTTCCCTTGTGTTTTTGAAAGTGCTTTTAGTATAATCATGCCATTGCCCCTTCCATGTAATGGAAGATTCCCCTTATGCCCGAGTCCTGTAGAGAAGAAAGTTCAAAACAATAAGGGAGTTCAGAGCAGGTTAGGTGGTAAAGCATCTTAGAAAACAGTGATTATGCTCTCCCCCAGGAGAACTTCATTGTATCCAAGTTTAATTTGTGCTAGGAAATTGACTGGATTGTGGGCTGCTAGTTCCTTTAACACTCTTCCATTAGACAAAAGCAGTTTGCAGTAATGTAGCCTAAAGTATAGTTTTTCTTTATTGACTATATAATACCTTTTCGTTATTTTTTCTTGTAATCTAAGTGACATTTGCAAAATGACAATCTGTTTATAGAATAATTATAATTAACAATGAATTTATCTTTAAGGGTTTTGTTGCTGTTTTTAATGAGTATGAAAATGGGAATTGAAAATGAAATCTTTCTGCTCAGAATGACTGATCTACCTTATAGGCATTGTCAGCAATAGTTTTTATGGAGAGAAGGAAATTGTAGTAACAGAAAGAATAAAATAATGAGCCTTCATAAATGCACTAGAAAAAGACAGGAGGAACAGATGTTTCTTTTTCTTTAAACTGAGTGTGTGAGCACAAGAGAAATGTTGCTCTCTGCTGACTGCTCCAGCAGAATTTTGCTGCTGGTAGTGGCTCTATTGAAAATAGAAAAAATGGAAACAAGATCTTGCTTCACGTTGCTGTAGCTGCACCTGGTTTTCTACAGTTGATCTTTACTTTCTAGAGGAGAGTTCACTTAACAGAGGGTGAACTGGTGCTGGTGGTGCAGATGGTTCTGAGCTCTGTCTGCACCTCTGACTGCAGAATGGGAAGTTTTGGGGACTCAAATTCAGAGACCAAAATCCCCATGACTCCAGCCTGGTGCAGCTTAATATTGTAGGCTGGCATCTAGCCAGATCACATGGAGAAGGTGTCTTAGCTCAGTGTCTATTTTGTTTCTGAACACAGGCTTCCAAGATGGCATGCCGTACTACTGAGCCCCTGAGTTGCTTTTAAGGTCTTCAATGATTTACTCATTTCCAGATGAAGCTGTAACTTAGGCACTGTCACCTCTTCTTTCCTGTTCCACCTGCTGTCCCTGCTTCCTGGCCGGAGATCTACTGCCCTGTGTGTGAATTCCATATGCTGGGTCTTGAATCATTTGTTAAAGAGCTTTTCCCAGAAAAAAAAACATGTGGGATAATGCTCTTTCACAGAGAGTGAGTGGTTGTACAGAAGTGCCAGAGTTTGGGAATACTTCAGACTACCCAGGCAGGGGCTGACTTGGTGTTTACCTGCTGTGCAGGGCCAGGGACACGGGTCAGCCATGGAGCAGGGCTCCCTGCTACTGCCAGACACAAAGGAAAGGCCAAAACCACTCCTCAATGAATTTGTGTGGCTGAGAGTCTTTCCTTCATCTCATGTGAGGCACAAATCTTCCAGCAGCAGCTAGATGAGGATTGAGACTAATGGTGCTTCTGCTTTTGTTTCTTGGTTCTTTTAGCTATGGTTATTAATAAATACACTGACAGAGGACATTCTTTTGCATTAAAGGTCCATGGCATTTTTTCTCCCAATTAAGCTGTGCATTTTTGAGATGCACAGCACAGTTCTTTCTTTTTAAAAGGTAGAGGAGTTCCCAGTGGTTTGATCTGCTTTCTGAACTTTTTTACAGCTTGAAAAAGGTTTTCCTGCAGATTATAACTGGTTTATTTTTGTCAGTGCCATGCCACATACCAGTTCTAGGCCAAACCAATTAGAACCACGTATCTTTTGTTAGCTGAACAAATCTGATGTAACAAAATGCAAGCCTGGAAACCCAGACTTTTGTAGGAGGCGGGCTGTCTGGAGGACTGTGATAGAATGTCCTCTGCAATGCTGAAGCCAGGCAGGAGCTCCCTCATGACCTGTGACAACCTGTGTGCCGACAATTCTTAGGGCCTGTTAGGAAATTTCAGCTTGTCAGAGGCCTATCCTGATACAGGAACAAAGGTTTTTATTCCCCTGGATGTTCCTTTGCTAGTACTGGTAAAGAAAAGAGTACATACAAAGTCACTTTTTATTGAGCTGTTGAAAAAGAACTGTAGTTATGTTTCTGCAACCACTGGCACAGTCCTGGTCTTGTCTGTCATCTCTAGATACTCTTGTTTTATGAAACACTGAAATCACATTGTGCAAGCCGAAGAAATAATTTCCTTCATTTCAGTCAGGAATAGATGGTGGAGAAACTCCACTATCAATTTAATTCATCAGCTTCACTGGCTGTATTTCAAATTTGATGGTTTTCAAATATATTTCTAATTTGCTGTTAAGAAAATTTAAATAAAATTCCCAAATGCCTTGCCAAAGGCAGCATTCAATACAGACTAATCTACACCTCAAGAAGTTATTCAATTTTTTTTTGTCTGTAACTGCACATAATTAGCGTGTCTGCAATAAGCATGTAATTCTTATTATCTCTGAAGAGTTTGACAAGGGGAATACATCATTACCTGCACATCTAATAATGTGTAGTGCTACAATTCATTTTCTGAGATGCCATGTGTATTGACAAAAAACGTTGACTTTATCTCTCTCTTTGTTTTTTTATAGACATAGCAGAAGCCTAGCAGTTGGAAGCAGATAAAAAATAAGGATGGACAATATGTTGGAAAGACATTTACATAAACAGTGAGCAGTAGTGAACAGCAAAAACCACTGAAGATACAGTGAATAACTGCTTATTTCAAAGACTCAGGGAATGCCAAGCAACAACAAAAAAAGTACATTCTATCCAGCAACCTTGAATATGTATCTGTAAGTGGTTTTATGCACACGTAAAATAGCATAAAAAATGGCAAACTACTGGAACATAACATACCATTGCTTTTTATTGTTGGCCTTTGGGCCACACGAAGTACAATCTCTTAAATATACAACTTTACTATGAAATGGGTTTAGTTGTCTCACTAAATTATGGACATGGGTGAATGGAATAGTTTAGAAGAGGTAGCTACAGACATGAAGCGGCACTGAGAGCTGCTCAGATTTGTGCAGTTACTTGAAGAAGGAATCTTTGTATGATGAGTAGTATGCTGGAAAAGGTTGGGTAAAGAGGACAGTGATGAAGAGGATGAAAGCTCCTTGAGGGATTGTTTTCTGAGAGTAACTATGAGAAGAACTAGCCTAATAATTAGAGTCCCTATCTGTGTGGGCATGATTCTTCAAAACACTGTTTTGAGGGACCAGCAAGCAAGTCCTGCCTTTCTGGGGGACTTCTTGGGATCAGATTTATTTTTCTTGCAGGCAGTGAAGCCTCCAGTGTGATCCTGAAAGCCCATGTAGGCCATGAAGAGTCCCCACATGAAGACTGCTTGTCAGCTGTGAGATGGGACATGGAAGAGCTTGAGGGTGGATGTGTCAGGAAGTACTCTGTGAATATGGCTGTTCCTGCAATCCTCTCAATACAGCATAAATCCACACTTTGAATTTGAGCCATAGACACAATTTAAGCAGAAAAATGCAATTTAAATTGTTGCATTCCTTCTAAACAGGAAACAGGCATTTCTGACGCAGTTCTTAGTTGGTTTTAATAATTTCTTACTCACATTTGCACTGAATATGGAAACAAGGAAAGAAAAGTCTCTTAAAATAAGAAGTACCAATAGGACACTTCCCTGAAAAGGAAGTTCTGTCATTAAATATTTGAGATGAAAAACTAAAAACTCTTCAGCTGTATTAAAACTTCAGAGCTGTAAGTCCCTTCTTCAGGTGAGGAAGTTCTGTGGGTCCAACTGGAGTCTTGTGAGACCAGTGGTAGAAGCTGATCTTCCTTGCTAATGGAAAACTGGATTTCTGCCACACACCATTTATCTTCTGCAGTATCTAAGGTAATGTGTTTTGGAGAAATGTATATTTTATTAATTGGGGTTGCTAAGACCATTTTTAGACTACAAATCAAATGCTGCAATTATATTACTATGAATGCGGTCAAAAAATGGAACTTTTCTGTCTCTGTGGATGCTAAAATAATATTTCAGTTGTTTATAGGTGTGCCAGAAAAAAAATCAACTGGTAAGTTTATCTAGTCTAGTTATATGAATTGGCCCCTTCCTTCCATGATCTACAGTCAGAATACCTTGTGATTTTTCAGCTGTGTAAGTGGTCCCATCTTCTCTCAGCACTTCTGAAAGAGAACACATCTATTTCTCTGCATATGATAATGACTGTTAATATATGCTGAATGTGTAGAGTGTAACTTTTTTTTTTTGTAGTGGATTGTTTTTGAAAAATCTGATCACATAGCAAAATAGAGCATATACAATAATATTTTAAGATAAATATCCTTTTTAGCAGCTTGCACTAAAAGTTTTAAAATAAAAGGATGATGAAAAATGTGAGATAGAAGAATGATTTTTCAGGAAAATATTTTATGCTCAGAAAGAAATATTACCTGATTGTCAGAAATCCTCTTTTGATGTCTGCTTCGTGTGTACATTTCTCATTCCCTATAAGAGCTTTCATTCTTTACTTATGTTCAGTTTTTATTATGACTATCATTTGAGACTAATGATACAAAGTAATTTTTTTTTCTGCAGTTTTTGGAAATACCACTTTTGATGCCTAAGCCACCTGATTTTTACAGACTGAATATTTTACACTGGGAATGAAAAAAAAATGCAGTACTCCAAATAAGGAATTGCTATGTAAAACCATTGCCTTAAGTCCAATTTCTCTCTTCTGTTTTGAATGTTGCTTTTCCTTATCTTTGACTACAAATGTTTCTCGAGTTTTTCAGGAACTGAAATTACACTTCAGAAGTAACGATATAAAGAATGCTAAAGCTATATTTATTAAACAAACAAAAGTCCCAGAGAGTTCTGCCATTTTCCTTTTTTTTTTTTAACTTGCTTGGCTAATGCAGTAGCACAGAAGACTAGAACAATTTTACTAAAGAAAACCAGTACATATTGTTGTTTTACTAAGGGAAGTTCCATAACATTACAAATGATAAAAGCTTACCTAGAACTGGTTTTTTCTCACATAATTATCAGTTAATAATGTTTATAAATGTGTAACTATGCATAATTAGATACTAGATACATTTTGAGGATACTGGATGATAAATTTTAAATTGAACTCTTGGCTTCATTACCTTATAGAGGTCCACTACTTTGTGGGTTTGGGCCAAACACAATGCTTGAGATGAATTGTGTTATTTCAGAAATAGTAGCTACTGGTAAAAACAGAGAAAATTGAAACTCAAGGAACTGTTTAGTGACATAAATACCAATAAACTACAAAATTACAGCCCATTCCTCTGAGGCTCTATGTACCAACAGTTAGTCTTAAGTGATTCAATCGTGACTAATTACATATTACCAGTCCTGATCTTTAACACTTCAATCAACCTTTAGTGGTGCTGTTTATACATAATTTGTCTCTGTTTATGGTTTTATGTGATAACCGTGCCAATCTGCATTTCATTAAAATTCACGTGGAGGTGGTGGAGGCTTTCTCACATAATTTTTTTTTTAGATACATCTCTTTCTTTTCTCTACTTCTTCGTATTTGCTCTGCAGCTTCTTTTACTGACTGTCCCGTACTTCTGTGGCATTTGTTGAGCTGCTGTGAGGGGAAAAAGTGGAAACCAAACATCTCTGAAATCCAAACATGACCAGTTGCATTGGCCAGCTTGGAGCAGTGTGAAATGCTGAAGTGCATGACGTAGATGCCACCAGCAGTAGGGCAATGGACACAGCAGCAGTATCAGCCTTATGCTGTAGTTGAGCTTATGCTGTATGCTGAGGGGCAGGGTTTGCAGCGTGGATGGTATTTTAGCTCAGTGTTATTGTGACAGCTCTTTCTGGGGTCTGGGAGAAGATTACATTGTGCTTCACTAGTCCTCTGAGACATGCCAGGCTTTTGGAGACTGCTCTGGGATCACTGGGTCATCTTCACTGTGTGGAGCAGGTACACCCTTCAGCCACCTAATCCATGGATGTGAATTCTACATTTGGAGTCCTCATAGATGTAGATGGGAAGAGCCAGATACCACATAGGGGGACCAATAGAAGCCACTAATAGAAGGGGGGGGTTTCAAAAACTGGTAACCCCAAATGCATTATTCATTGGATTCTCTGACTACTAAATCAGAATTGGGCACTTTCTTGCAGGCAGGAATCCTCAGACAGGGTTGCAATTCCCTCTTGAAATTAACCTTCTAAAGCATATCTGCTTTTTTTCAGTAGTCTGTACCTGTCTCCAGTTCAGATAAACGTTTAGAGGGGCCTCTAGGCTTCTCAGTTTCACACAGAATCACACACAGAATATTCTGAGTTGGAAGGGACCCACAAGGATCATTGAGTCCAACTCTTAAGAGAATTGGTTTGTTCTATGGCAAGGCACAGTTTATTTTTTGTGGGAAAGGGTGCTTTAATAACACCAGACAGAAGCAAAGGAGTGGTTTTGGTACGTTGGGGTATAACACTGAGGCAGGAGACACCTGAGCTGCAATTGTGGAATTTTGTTTGACTTCCATCATGTTTTCTTTCATTTGTGGGTACAAAACTGGCTCTAGTTAATTGTGGACAGAAAAGTGCTGAGTGGCCTGGTGTGGTCACTGCTTTTGGCAGCATAAAGCTCATAATGCAGGTAACTTTGCTGTTTGAGCTACCTGTGTACTGTGCTCTCCCCTTCTTCATGAACTGCTGTCTTGGATCTCTGCTTGTTTAGGGATCACTGTGCTGCACTTCATAACATAGATGAGCTGTCAGGATTGTCTGTCTGTGCAAATGCAGTCCAGGATGTCTCTTTAAAACATTAAGTCCTCATGTAGAGGCAAACCTTTTGGGTTAGATCCCTTTTAGAGTCAACAGTGTCAGCTGTGAATATATCAGCTGCAGGATCAACCTGAAGTCATGTGCTGTGTGTTTCAGGCAGAATTCAAGTTTCATTGTGTGTGGGGAAAAAAAAGAAACAAGAAACATTTTCAGTTTTCTGACCGCAGAGATAACCTCCCACTAGGGGTCAAAACCGTGCTCATTAATCCATATTTATGTACTTGAGTAATTGTTCTTGATTTTGAAATATCTCCTAAATCATCAGCTCTAATGAAAATGATTGGATATTGAGAATTTCCAGATGTACTCTGCAATGTAGTTTTCTGATGATACGTCAGATATCCCTTAAGAAAAAAAATAGCCTATTTTTTGCTGGTTTTGACTGTGAAATTACAAATTTCGTTTTGAACAGGGTAAGTGCAGGGGTAAAATGTTACCATATGATTATTGATAAAGACATTTCTGTTAATATTGGGGGTAGAATCACAAAATCCTTTCTACTTGGGAGCAGCTCACTGTTTCTGAGTTTGTTCTAAAACCAGTGTATTTTGACCTCATGAGCTATTTAAGCTCAATGACTCTCAGTTTTGATTTAGCAAGAGATAGGAAATTATTTCCTTGTGTAAAAAAGGATATGGGATCCTGCAACCAATGCATCTTGAGGTATTAAAATAATTTCTTAAAAGCAGTAGTTGGCGATTGAGCAGATCTCTCAGCTGCTGCTTTTGTGTGAAGAGTGCTTATTTTAGATTGCTTTCACTTCTGTATCCCTGGCCAAACCGCTGTGCTGAAGAAGTGCAGGAAGCATATTGTGGTGCTCGATTTCCCAAGAAACTTTTGGACCTTTCTACTGGCCTTTAAAATCATAGCAAAACTGCAGTAGGGAAGCCCTAATTTCTTCTCAGCATTTTACATTTATTAATACCAGACTATATGTACATATTTTTAGAAGTAATATGAACTTGGCTGCTGAAGTAGCCTGTTGTTTTTGGAAATACCAGAGATGAGTACTAAATGCCACAGTGTACCAATTCTTACTATTTCTTTTTCTTATGCATAGGTTGCTGAAAGAAGTAGTATGTAATCTTTGGATCTCAAACTACATTTTTTTCATTTAAAAATAGATATTGATACTTTTTGCATATATGGGAAAAGAGATATAGCACATTGTAAACAGTCTTCATTAAACTTTGTCACAGTCTGTATTAGTTGGTTAGAGTGTCAAGTGGTAGAAAAATGCATTTTGTTTAAACTGATTTTAGTTCACTGAAGAAATTCTTCCTGTGGTAAGTAAGTGAGTGCCTAGGAACTTATTTTTGCAGAGCAAGTGGGAATCTGTTAGAAATTATCTCTAGATAAGGTGCATGAGCTGTGTAATGAAATGCTTTCAATACCAGACAACATTTGTTTTTAATATAAAAGTAGTTGGACATGAGAGTTGTCTCCCTAAAGCAGTTCTTGGACAAGTGATTTCCTGCCAGTAAAAATATTTTCTAAATTTTTATTGAATTAGTTTCCGGTTCCTGCAAACTAGTTATTCCAAGGTATGAAAATCAATTCTGACGTTTCCATTTTTAACATTTACTTTAGTGTCTATTTTGCAAACAGAAAACTAGCAAATTGTGCATGCAGATCTCTAAAAGCTTGTACCTGGATGTGGTGAGTAGTGGATGCTTAGGAAAACAAATGAGAAGCAAGACAAGTGTGGCTTTGCTTTGGCCTAACAACCTCTGGCAAGCAGGGGGAGATGGCAGGCAGCCCTTCTTTTGGATAGCCACCAGTAGACATGCTATTCATAAAGTTGTCTTGCCTTTTTTATAATGCATGCCAATAGTCATTTTCCACAAAGTTCTTTGGCAATGAGTTTCACTAGGGAGTGTGGGTGATGGGTGATGAAATCGTATTTCCATTTATTTGCTTGTCCTTGAGTGCTCTGTATCTTATGCTGAAGAACAAAAGGTTGTTCTCTATTCACTTTCTCTGCACTATTCATGGATTTGTAGTCTTCCTTCCTATTCACTCTTCATTAGTTTTTTTTCTAATAAATATAAGAACATTAATCAGAATGGGAAAAGAAAATGAGAAGACTCAGAGCATGAATTGTAGTGTTTTGAGTTTGGAAAAAAAATACAATTTTTTGGTGAGCAGTATAACAAAAATCCCACAGCTGACCATGAAATCTATTTGTGTTGTGTCTACTGAGGTGAATTTTTTGCAATATTAAATGTGATTGATATTAGTCTGTAATTGTAGTATCATTGCTTTCTTAGTAATTTTTAATCTTAGTAATTTTAATGGTTTGAGAGACTGGTAAATATGGAAAATCATCTCCTTTCATGTGGGACAGAGTTTACAGTGCTGAGGTTGCCTGTTTAGAGTGAAGGCATTTAAAAATCTCCAGTAGTTATGAAGCCCACCAGATTTCACTAGGGAAGAATCCTAGGCCAGATCCAAAAATTCCATAATTGCCCCCAGAAGGACACTGAGTTAAAAAAGACCAGACTCAAACAGATTCGCTTCTCAGTCCTGTGGGGACTTATAATGAAAAACTTTCAAGAAGTCTTGCTCAAAACTGAACTAACAAACCTTGAAGTGTTGCAAAATTAAGCACAGTAAAAAGGACTATTCAGACAAGGACAATATTTTTAATAAATTAGTTTTTTACCTAAATTAATCTCCTAATAGAAGTTTTACAAAACTAAAATAAAAGATAAAAAAATAGTCACTCATAAAACTTTGAGATTTTGTATTTAAACTTAAATTACAGTTTTTCTTCCACAATTAATTGTTGAGCTTTCTTCTTAAACCGGGAGACCTACATTACAGAAAGGAATGTCTTTTCTATTACTAAACTAGTACCTTATGCTGGTGGCCTGAGTTTGTGCTAGCATCCTTCTAACACATATGTTACAAATCCACTTGGGCTTTTAGACTTAGTTTTTGTATTGCAACATTCTGTGTTTGGATGGTATGTCTCAGAATATGAATCTTAAGTCTTCATCAACCTGGAGAACCAGAACTGTGGTCAGGGTCACTGGTCTAATATTTAATGAGTGACAGACTTTACACCTTTATATATGAATGCAAATCAATGAAGTTGGGTTAATTTGTTCACTTAGACATAGCATGCCCTCTGTTGTTCTGCTATTAGTTTTCCAGCTAGACTCTTCTGGAAATTCAAACTGGAGTTCCAGGTGCTGGGAAACTTTGAAGAGATTACAGGGATAATCACATTTGTAATCAAACAGCAACTTTGAAAAAGAAAATCTGATAAACAATATTTTCCCTAAAATAATTCGGAAACACAATATTTTTCGATTAATGGCTGGCTCTTGAAAGGGATCCATTGTCACTAGAGACCTGATATACTTAATATCAAGCCCAGAAAAGAGAGAAATGTTGTTTTCAAGTGTATTTGCTTCCCAATTTCTTGCCAGGAAGACTGGAAAAAAGATCCCCAGCTTCCTGATTCTATCAGACATTCATTGTTTTTCTACCAGCTAACCTCGAGGGTTCAATGTTGTGTGTGTGTTGAAATCAACAGAATGTTCAATGCTTATTAGAGAGCTGCTGTTTTGTTTTGTTGTATGAATTAATGTCTGTGCAAATAGTGACTTAGTGTTTTGAGTCCTCATGCAGAAGAACGAAAGAATAGCTTAGCAGATGGGCTTCTCAGGAGGTACATTTGACAGATAATCAGTGAAATACAATTCCTTTTATCTCTGCACATATCTCTGCATTATCACTGTTCTGATAACGTCTCCTCCCCTTCCTCAGCCCAGTAGCTCTGTGTTTCAATCCACTGTCCAACCACACAAGCCCCTATGGTGGCAAGAGTTGGAATATTTTACTACAGGTTGACATAGCTATTTTAGTAGATTTTTATACTTGAACTTTAATAATATATAATGATGTTGCCAGAGGGGGTAGGAACACAGGAATGGTTCACATCTCTAAGTCATTGAATCCTGTTTTCTGCTGCTCCAACAAGAATATAATCTAATAGTATCTGATTTGAAGACATTTTGTTTAATCCTTCTTCCTGCTTTTAGAAGTTGTCCTGACAGCTCAGTGCTTAAAGGTAAAAAGACTCTCATCTTCACTGGGTCTGATTAGTGGTTTGACCACGGATGGTAGAGTGTCATTGATCCTGACACAGTAGTGCAACTCTTAATTTTTTCCCCAGTTCTCTCTTGGAAGTACCTCTCTTACACATTCCACATTTGACTGTTGTCATATCCAAATCATGCCACTGTTTCACATACAGTGTTTCACTATATATTATGCTCAAGTCTTTTTCCTTCTTGTGTAGTTTCAAATATAAGATTGATCAGCTTTGAATGAATAATTATTTCTTATTCATTTGGAACTGTATAACCATGCATGTTTTCCTGTTAATCCTGTATTTCCTTCTCTACTGTTCAATGTAATTCAGTTCTTCCTTTTTGCCTTTTTGGTATCTTTTTGCATAGGCAAAGTTTCCCTAACATGTCATTACATCTCCTTGGCACATTTGTCTCTTATTCCTTTTTGTACCAAATACATTAGTGAAATTATGATATTAGGAGTGATACCTTGAGAATTCTGCTGTATTCTTCTGGCCCTATAATCTTATTTTACCACTATTTCTTACCTCAATTTTAATAATTTCAGTTCCTCTCTCTTCCTGCATTATTCCACTAATCACTCTGTTTTCCTGCTAAGTTAATTATTATCTAATCTAATTAATAATCTTCTCTCTCTGGACTTGGCAGGTATTTGACTTCCTGCTTAATTATTAATTAATTGATAACTCCACACCATCTCTGATGGAATATTAGTTGACTTATCAGAGAAAGTCAGTTTTCCACACAAAGCTTTCAGATGAGGATTATGTGATTCATTTCCAGTAGATAATTGCTATCTTCTGTTCATCTAGTGAAGTTGAAGACAGCTCCTTCAGATCATCACTTCAATACAGGTCTTCCAGATTATGGACAAGCAAGGGGAAATGAAGAGATGAAAAGACTTGTAAAAACTGAAGAGACATGATATTGAATTCACCTGTGTTGTGTATTATTTAGGAATTGCAAACATGACATTTCCCTCTTTTTTTTTTTTTTAAATGTATATTTCATGGACATTTGTAGAATGTTTGTTGTGTTCTTACAGAGTACAGTCCATTCAAATAGAAATATACATACATATTTTGCTCATCAAGGTGATACAGTCAGTGTGTTTTTCTTCTCTGTACTTTGATTTTAAGACATTCCAGCCCAAGTAGCTGTGAAACGTGAAAGTCCTGAAGGTATTACAACCACAGGATGTTTTCTCAGTAGCCTTTAAATACAGATGGCATTCCTTGGTTTTGGCTTTTCCTTTTCAATCTGCCCTATTTTTTACTTCTGCATAATTATCCTCACATGAAATAATTAGTTTCAGCTGTATGGATCCCTCCTTATAGATAAAAAAACTTCTTGGCTACTGTAAATCTTCATCACCAAGGCTAATTTCCTTATAAGTATGGAGCTTCTGTTTGGATTAAAGCACTGAGCAAAGATTAAAACCTCTTATATTTGTTCATTCTTTTGACTTCTATATTCCAGTCCAAGAGGCAGCTTTGGAAGGCTGTGACGATTTTGATAGCCTGCCATTATGTTGCTTTTATCTTAATGTACTTCAATGCTTAATCTGATTATTATTTATATCAAAACCAGTAAATGATCAGCTTTGTGTTCATGCTTTTAGAACAGCTTTTACAGCCTGACAACTCAGTCAGTATTCATGATTTCCCTCTCCAGAACACCCTTTCAAGTGCTTATTGAAAGAAAATAAATTTAATGATAATGGTACAATTTCTTCTGAGATAAGAGTTGTGAATATGTTTGTTTAACACTTTAAGGTGCTGGACCATGTGACTCGCATAAATCAAGGAGATTTAAGACAACTCTCCAAAGAGTCCAACACCTTGCAGGACTGGAACCTTAGTGAGCATTTTTTGGCTGGCTGTGTTAGGCAACTTATTCTCAAACTTTTTGTGTTCTTCGTGGTCTTCTTGTGTGGATTACCCCACATTGCACTCTCATTTCTCTCTTTTTTTCTATATAAGCATCTGTGCATCTCAGTAAATACATCTATTGACAAAATCATGTCAGCTAAGACTTTGAAATTCTGTAATCTCTGAGTCTAACTGGAACTTAGTATAAACATGTTACAACAACAGAAGAGAGTTAATTTCACAGATATGTGGGGCTTGTGCTGTGTTACGAAGCAGAGCTTTGTTGGCATGGTTACAGTCACACTGGATGTGCTGTCTTGGTATAGGATATTGTTGTAATTCCTCACCTATAAATTGCAGTGCAGTCACTGTTCTGATGCTTCTGCCCAAACCAAACAGATTGTCTCTATAATCTGTCAGAAATTTCTCTTTCAGTCAAAACAAAAGGCCCAGAGAGCTGTACAAGCCTGGCCCCCTGAAAAACACCATCCTTTTAAAGAGTTATTGATAAAGACACTAAATGTGACACATCCCAGAACAGATCCCTGTGGTCCCCTGTTTGTCACTGTCCTCCAGTATGACTCATTAGTCACTGCCTCATGAATTCTACCTTTCCAAATGTACTCCAAAGTCCATGTGCAGAAAAAACTAAATTCTTGTGTAATTGTAGGATTTCTGGGAGACCTTGTCCAGTTGTTACAAAAGTTCAGGTTATTAAATAAATGTTAATCCATCATGTGTTCTCCATGGCAGATGGAAAGGATCAGAATTACACAATTATATACACCTAACATGAAGCTGTTCTGCTGGAATGGGACTTGATTCTGAATAATCACTAGTAGCCTCAAGTCAGTAGTGAAAGTTGTCGCTTCACAATGCCTTTACTTTTTTGCTACCTATCTTAAAGGAGAATGTAGAAAACTAGATTTCATCCTCCTTTGGAAATAGTGTGTGTTTATAGCTGAAGGATGTTTCAGAGAAATGGTTGCATTGTTTAGTCATTGGCATACATTAGGCTGTTCTCTTCAACTTTTGTTTGCATTTAGGCGCTCAGAAGTCTTAATTCTAATCTTTATTCCAAAACATTCTGTGAAAAAACAGGAATACTTTCGATTTCAGTATGTTATTTTTCATTTAGTGCAGCAATGGATCCATTCTCCCTGTTGATGATTATTGAAGATTATTAAAAAGCATCCATCTGTTCTTTCTTGAGATGACTGACTTTATAACAGCAATTCTATTTGAAACCAGTGCTTGTGTGCCATATTTACTGTTTTGGTATCTAGTGCCATGTGTTGATGTGAGTTAGATAACCAAAAAGCAGGTACTCTGTGTGTTCTTTGCATAAATTTTAAGAGCATGCTATAATGATCACACACAGCATGGAAAAAAACCCAAGAATTTTTATTAAACTGTAGCAATTTGAGGCCTGATGCTCAACCTACTCCCATTTTTCAGCTATCCATGGTACCAAAACCACATAAAACTTTTAGAAAATATGCACATTGACTGCTACTTTTCTCCATTCTAAATATTGTAAAGAATTTTTAATTTTGATCTGTGATGAATAATTCATTCAGCTTCTTGTTGGGAGTTGAAGGAAGTTCCTTAGCTGTTCAGAAAGCAGTGCTCAGTATTATAAGGAATGACAATATAGTGTTGGTATAGTTTTCTAATCCTTTAGCTATTCCTTGAATATCTTTTTGTCTGTATGTAAATAGTACTTTCAGGAAGGAGAATAGAAGGAACTTATGTGTATTCAAGAAAGATGGATTAAGTCTGAAACAGGTATGAGGAAGGCTACTGGGACAAAATGGAGCAAGGAGGCTGAAGAGTTGCATTAACCTCAAATGAAGGGAGATTAGAAATTATTTGTCTATCCATATGCACATATATAATATTTAGGCTTTGAAAACCAGGAAAACTGAAGAAAAACTTAAGATAGATGACAGTGTTGGCACTTGAGCAACTACATTATTCCTGGGTAGAAATACACAGTACTTCTGGAAGATGTCAGGTGTTCCAATTAGAGTGGTAGATCAAACTCATGCTCAGTTAGACAGAACTTCAGAACAGAGTCTACCATTTTTATATGCAAAGAGTGTAAAGTTGTGCATTGGACTGTTTCCTCTTTTGCATCCTTATACTTGAGAGTATATAGTCAAGAATAAAGTCAAGAATGTCAAATGTAGAAAAAAGAACGTTTATGGTACCAGGGAAGACAATTCAGCTCCCTTCTGTGTCCTATGCATATGCAGAATGCATAAGAGAAAAAAGAGAGGAAAGGAAGAAAATAATCTTATTTTCCAAGATTGTATCATTGTGTATACAGATGAGATGGCCAGGTTAAGTATGCTCAGGCAACCATAAATCATCTGGCAGAAATAATTTTTTGGTCTAAACCTCTCTTTTTTAATGCAAAGTCATCATGCAGTTTTACACTGCTATTTGAAAAATAATATCTTCCTGTACAGAACAATAGCTACTTGTCCTATGCACTCAAACTTCATCCCCAGCTGTGAGATTATAAAAGACAATTAGCATATAAGAAAGGAGATGGGGAGCAGCTTCTTAGTCTGGGAGTTTGGGGAGGTTGGCATTGTTCATATTTCCCTACTGCCACTTGCATCTTGTCTTCAGAAGATGTAGTTCTCAGTGACAAAACTGGGCAAGTAATGAGGACACCAAGCATGTCTTTAAAATAGTTGTCGTAGATTGTCAAGATTTTTTTCTACTTGTACAAGTGAGGGAAAAGGAAATGATCACAGATATAGGTATCAGGAATATCACTAGAGATAAGAAAAGGCATTTTCTAAAACCCAGGAAATTTCATCCTCCCAAAAAATGGATGTAGGTAGACTTCGATAAAGTTTGCAAGAAGTAGAATAGCAGGCAACATGTATTTTGGAAATATACCAGCAGTCTTATTCCAATCATATATGTATTATATTTGATGACAAAGATTTGATGACAAAGCCACAAAAGAAACTTATATTATTTCCACTTCCTGTCAAGAGAACTTGACATTCAAGTCCCCTGAAAGAGTTCATTTTGACATGACCTAAACTGATAAATTTTGGACATTTTTTTGTACATCTCCTTTTGAAAACTGTTTAATTTTATGGTTTGATACTGACAGCATATTGTTGTCCTGTTAATTTCCTTATTTTCTGTCTTTTTCTCCCCTTTTGATTGCATAGCCCATACTACTCAGGGAAAGCTAGTTTTCTAGGCTGCATTTGCTGGGGGAGACTATCCACTGTGGAACATGCTTAAAGTATGCATTACATTCTTCTGGACATCTTAGCTGATAAGTGTTGCTTAAGATCAAAGGTGTCTGATTTAGGAAAAAAGTCTTGTAAGTGCCCTTGACTGTGGGCTAATGGTACTATCACTTAATGGTACTTGTCAGTGCAGGCAGCCCAAAGGACTTGTAAGAGATGCAGCTGACCAAGAATGAAGGCCAGAGCAAAAATGTGTGTGGAAATACTTGAAAGAGAAATTATCTTTTTGTCATGGCAAAAGAAACAAGCTGTTTAGAAGTAAATTGAATAAATCTTCCTTAGTGTCCTGAGAGAGCTTCTGAGATGATTTATTTAGAAAAATACAATAAGCCTGCTCTTTTTGGTTTTCAAGTATAAAGAAAATGAATAATAGAAAGAACGTTCTGTTACCAAAAAGAATCTGGGCATATGGTGCATAGGGTTTATGGCCTAAAATAATGGAGATGTATTTAGCTGGTTTATTCCTTTAATTGTTGTAGAATATGCAGGGTTCAGCTTGGATAATATGAAACCTGTGGTATAACATTTCTCACTATTCTCCATGCAGAGTATTTGGACATGCTGTCCATTGTTGCAGACTGTGGCTGTGAGTCACCTGACAACATGGGCCAGCTCTGTCCCTGGAATAACTGTGCTGAAACTAATACAATTAGCTGTTGGGTGAGCCCTTCCATTGTGTGCAGCCCATACAATTACTTTAAAGGTGATAAGAACTTAATTAACTCTCTTTGAATTTTCAGCATAGTTTCTCTTTCACTTAGAATGCTTTTCTGCTGATTGCTAACATACATAAACATTGACCATGTATTGTCAAACTTTTTCTCTTTTTCTCTTTGTTGCATGGCATCCCTTTTAATAACTAAAGCAGAAAATAATATATCATTGCTACTAATGTGATCTCTTTGTCCTTTTGTTCTCTCTCACACAACACTTTTGGTACATTCTGTCCTTCAAGAGAAGTATGAGGCATAAGCATCTTCTTTAGCCTTGACAGCAGAACAAGTAATACCCATTAACATAAAAAGGATTTCAACATATGGCTTGAAGTTTCCCCAGAGACACTATATGAATTTAATTGAAGTCATCATTAATAATGATCCTTTCCTTTGCCTAAAACCTTGAGTTGAAACAGCAGAGCCTTCTCTTTGAATGTATGGTTTCTGCAGATGTGTATATTTCAACTGTCTTTTAATTAATTTCTCCCTGATGAAAAAAGTGTGAGTTGGAGGGAATAGGACAATTTAATCAGTAGAAAAAAATACATATCATACTTTTGAGCTTTTGTGAGGAGTGTGTGGTACCCTGGATAGTCAGCAATTAGACTGGAAGTTTAGCTGCAATGATTTGAAACTTTAATGTTCCCAATTGTCTGCTCTGCCCTTCTGCCAGACACCCCTATTCTAGTTGGTAGAAGTGGGAGAAGGGGCCATTTTTCTCTATTTTGACTATTCCAAACTACAGTTCAGTGCTTCATGTTGCTTGTGGGCACTGTTGGACTGGGATTTGTCCTGGTCGTGCTAAGGTGCAGTCACATCTGCCTCTACCAGAGAGAGCTCAGAGTAGTGTAGCTGGAAGCAAGAATAGCTAAGGGCTCTGCCCTGCTCCTCTCTCCCCTCAGACTTCTTTAATGTAAAATTCTGAGAGTAAAGAAAAAGGACTGTTCCTAATTTGGGTCAGCCAATCTGAGCTAGATAACTTGAGCAAAACCAGCAGAGTAGATAAAAATGTTAAAAGTAGATGTGTTAAAATTTATAGGGGTGTTTGGGGAAAAAAAAGTAGGCTGCTAGCTGAAATTAAAGCCAAGTTGACCTTTTTTTTCATTGCTCTTTTAGCTATTGCTAGTTCACTTGGGTTATTCAGTGATTGAAAACTACTTGGGTTAAAACTGAGAAAGATCTGGTATACACAAACATTTGAAGAATTACATTTTCTTACTTTTGATGCTAAAGATTTTTTGCCTTTTGAGTAAAAAAATCTGACTACCATTGTATAGGTATCTCTTGGGGTAGAAAATGTTTAATACCAGAAAGGTCTTTAAACCATCAGAGAAATGGGAGCTCATTGTAGAAAGCTGAAGCAAACCAATTCAAATTAGAGCAATAACTTTAAAGGAAGGGTGTAACTACTGGAACAAAATGCTGTGAAAGCTGATAGATCTTCAGTTTTCATGTCTTGAATCAGAACTGGATGTTGACCTGAGAGATAAATTTTAGCTCAACAGAAGTTATGTTTATTCAAGTGTGAGTTGTGGACAACATTTTTCGTTAAAATAAGCTAGCTGGGTAAAATTTAAAGGTCTAGTATGTAGAGAAATTCACAGCAGATCATCTGCTGAGTTATTCTGACGTCAGCATCTGTATATGTGTGAGACTACTTAGAAAATGGAGCAAAGCAATGAGATAGCATTTACAGTTTTATGAATAAACACCTCACGTTATGATAAGCCTCTCAATGTACATGCAGCTGGTCTCTTTCTAAGCTCATTTACACCCATTAAATAAACCTGATTTACCCTCTGGTGAAACCAGTGAAAACCTTGTTATTCCCTGCTGATTTTAATAAGCAACTCCTACCCAACTGATGTTGTTGATATAATATTGTGTATCAGATAGGCAGGGGGCAGTTGATGTTACTAGGTTTCAAGTAACACTTCCAGGAAGGCAATTTCAATAAAAAGTAGAGAGTTTGCACACCATGATGAAGGCAGAGCAATCAATACTTACACTTGCTTGCTGGTACTTTCCTCTCACTGTTCAATATTTCTGAATTTTCATAACTCTCTGGCTTGTCCAGGATTATACTTATCAGTAATGCCACCATTCCAGGTAGTGTTTCATTTTCAACTTTCCAGGGTTGTTGGAGTTGACATTTTCTATTTAATTTTTACAAATGGCATATTTCATCTGATTTCATCCACTGTACCTTGTAGTGTGCTGCTACTGCCTGGCAAAGCACACAGTTGGCTCCTAGATGTGCCCTCTCATCTCCTACAGTGACATTCTTGTCATGAAGTAAACACGCCTCAGTGGACAGATCCTTCTAATTTCAGTTCCAGAATGTCACTGGTTGACACATCACAGCCTTGGGTCCCAGCTGGTGACAGGGCTGGGTACTGAAGCCCTCACTTGGCTGTAACCCTTACACAGCATGTTGTACAGCTGTATAAACTGTGTAGCATAGGCTCAAATGTGTAGGATGACATTTTTTATTTACAAATAATAACCAAGTTTGGATATTTAGTATTTCTAGTGGAATAGTTGTCTTCCTTCTTTTTGCTTCATTTTTAGATGGGTTAATTGTGCTAATAAATGTGACACTCATAATGATTTCTAACCAGTTTGTGTCACATTTTCTGGTCTAAAGCTCATGAAAACTTTTAACTGTTTAAGAAAAAAAATCTGTCCCGATATTACAAAAATTTCTCAAAATGAATCTCCCATTTTCTGGGATTCTGTCTTGAAAATCTGATGTTCTAGTTTTTATAGCATGTTGCTTTGTAAACTTATTCTAACTTATTCATGAATTAGGGCCATGAAAGATCACAATTACATCTTATTTATCAGACAGCTATGTCCAAAGCAGCAGAAGTCATAGATGCACACAAATACCTATCAGCTGACAGAAGCATGGGCCATGCAGCAGCCCTGGATAGGACAGCAGGCTGGATGAATGAGCCTTGTTGTGATTGCAGATGTTGGGGAGCACTTGCAGGTGAGCTCTGGTCAATGCAATCTGTGGAACTAGGCATGCTGTGGTTTTGTGCCTCTTTCTGTTCAAGCTACAGATAGAATCTTGTCTGACTGACCTTTCTAATTTAGTCCAATTTTTTTTTTATTTTTACTTAGCTTTGTGCTTGAAAGAGAAAAGATGAAAACGTAAACATGATGGCACATTTTTAAAACAAAGGCATTAAATTAGGAAGGAGCTGTGCTTTCATTGAATAAAGATATTCTATTTCTGAATCAACAACTAAGTGGAGAGGCGTCAAGTAAATATTTCAACCTTCCTTTCCTCAGTTTAATGTATAGTAGGATAATTCTTTAGAACAACTGTTATTTTAAAGGATTTTTGATAGTTTTATGTGATAAGGTGTTTTCTTGTCCATAGTGCACATAAAAATAAGTAAAAAATACTGAATGTGAGTTACCTGATCTAAAAGAGACTGATCTAAATGGTGCCAATGGATCACGGTAACTTTACATTTTTGTCATTAGTGAATCTTGAAAAAGCTTTTACAGCAATGAGAACTGTAGTTTTGCTGCTAGTTGCCCAATAGGAAGTGTATGAAAAGACTGCATTGTTTTGTATGGCCCCAAAACACTAATTTCAAGAGTGATCACTTTTTTCCTCCTTGGATTGTGTCAAGCAACAATTGAGTTGTGCATTCACGTGTTCATATTACCATATATCATGGTCCACACTACCATATAATTTAGTAATTAACTCTTATTTTAGACAAAAATAGAGGTGTATTTCTTGACCAAAGGTGTTTCATTTGAACACCTTCAAGGACAGTCTTGTATTGGCTGAGCAGGATTTCCCTGTGCCTATGTAGTAAAAGTTAACTAACCCCTTTCACAAATGCCAGTAGTTCGCAAGTTTAATAAGTTAACCCTTCAAAAGAAAGAAGTGTATTTTTTTAAGAAGTAAATACCAGGATGGTTTTTATTTCATTTGAGTGGCTGCTTTCCAATATTTTGCTGTTTCTGTGTTGAACTTTGAATCTACGGATTTTTTTCTCAAAGAGCCAACAGTCCTTGGAGTGACTGGTTTTATAAGAAAATGGCACAAATCATCTTTTAGATCTTGCTAATTTTTCTGGCTTGTTCTGGTGTTATTGAGATCTGCTGAAATGCTAATAACTAGTTAACTGACTTAGCTGCTTTGTCAGCTGCTGCACTCAGTCTTTGCCAATGAGCTTCACTCGAAATCAGAACTGTAATAATGAGAAAAAGAAAATCAGGTTATTTCAACAATTGGTTATAGTGAGTAAAATGGTTTAAAATGTCTGTTCTTGCTTCCTCACATACAGCAATCTCAGAGTAGGACTTATTGAATAGATGTGAAAACACACTGTTCTTGCTGAAGGAGTAGGTCTGGACAGGCTGCCAAAAATTTTTGGCAGAAAAGGTCTTAATCTTTCGTATAGGTCAAAAGTCAATTCTATTGAACACTGTAGCACATTGCAAAAAGCTGCTGTCCTTCAAAATTTCTATTGAAGGACCCTGTTGCCTTGGATGTTTTAATGGTCTGAATAAGTGAGTAATGGCATAATAATTAATTATGTCTTATGTAAGGTTTTTCAGCCAGAGATTTCAAAGTCATGGTTATGTCAGAACCCAAGTACATTAAACCCCAATGTGGTTTCTTTCTTTAAGGGGTAAAGTAGTTTGAAATTACCAAGGCTTAAACTAAGAAGGATTGAGCAGTAGAGAATCAAGGCCACTTTATTGCTCTCTGAGAGCACTGGGAGAAGGATGTAATGCATTTTAGCTTGTGCTTTTTAACTGCATACCTGCGGTGAACATATTTTAACACTCCGGAATGCTGTGTGGGACAAAGAAGCAGAATAGTGTCTCAGAGTAGGGAGCCCACTTCTTTTTCATGTGCAGATAATTCTGTAACAAACTGTAGGAAGTAAGCAGTTGCATTCACTTTCAGTAGATTTTCTTTTTTGCACTCTCATAAAGAGATTCTGTGATTTAAGAGCCATGAGTTTCAGCATGGTTCTGACAGCTGTAGGCTCACGAGGCTTGCTCATGATAGATTAACTTAAGCAGTTATTAATGCTTTTGTAGAATCATTAGCAATGTGATATTAATAGGAAAATATGCAAATGTCATACTAGTGAGTAAGTGAAACAGAATGGGATACATGATATGAAATCAAAAATTTCTAATAAAGTCAAAAGGTATTCTTTTGCTCACTTCAGTGGTATTTGCTTTTATTCAACTTAGTAAGTTAAAAGGTGATAAGATTTTATGTAATTCCTGTAAAATATCCTAATTAAAATAAATAAATAAATGAAGTACTGGAGAAAATCCCTTCTAGCCATTAATGGCTAGCATGCTGTCTAGTAAGTGCCAGCATCAAAATAACAGTTTTAAACCCATGAGAGGATACATAAATCCATCAAAATTAGGTGAGGATTCATATCTCATCTCCCTATCTTCTTTCTCTTTCTGTTCTTCTTTCTGAGAGCAGAGATGAGTCAAGTACAAGAAACTAAACAGAGACACATTCTTTAAATGCTATTCTTTAGAATTTCTTTTCAAGGACCCTGTTGCCTTAGACATTTTAATGGTCTGAATAAGTGTTGCTCTAAAAGGTTTATTATCTCCAGAACACAAGAGTCTCTGAATGTCTTTGGTGAGTTGACCCTGGCTCAATGCCAGGTGCCCACTAAAGCTGCTCTGCCATTGCCCTCTTCAGCTGGACAGGGGAGAGAAAATGTAGTGAAAGCATGTGGGTTGGACAAGGAGAGATCACTCACCAATTACCATCATGGACAAAATAGACTTGACTCAGGGAAATGAGTTTAATTTATTCTTAATCAATCAGAGCAGGATAATGAGAAATAAACCCCCATCTTGAAAACATCTTCCCTCACCCCTTCCAGCTTCCTAGGTTTATTTTTACTCACAAATTCTCTACTTTTTCACCCCTCCAGTGACACAAGTGAACAGAGAATTGAGGTTCTGGTCAGTTCATCACACACTATCTCTTCTGTTCCTTCCTCCTCAGGAGAAGGATTGTTCACACTCTTCCCTGCTTCTGCACGTGGTCTGTCCCATGGGAGACAGTCCTATCTGAACTTGTCCAACTTGAGTCCTTCTCACAGGGTACAGTTTATAGGAACTGCTCCAGTGTGGGTCCCTTCCATGGGGTCACGCATCCTGCCAGCAAATCTGCTCCAGTGTGGGCTCCTCTCTCCACAGGTTCTGCCAGGAGCCTACTGCAGCAGTGCCTTCCCATGGGATCACACCTTCCTTTGGGCATCCGCCTGATCCGGCCTGGGGTGCTGCACATGGATCTCTGCATCCCCATGGTCTTCTATGGGCTGCAGGGGCACAGCTGCCTCACCATGGTCTGCAGGAAAATCTCTGCTCTGGTGCCTGGAGCATGTCCTGCCCCTCCCTCTGCACTGACCTTGGTGTCTGTAGAGTTGTTTTGTGCAGTATTTAAACTCCTCTGCCTACTTGCTGCTCAAATTTTCTTTTCTTCCCCTCTGGTTAACTACGTTACCCCAGAGATGCTACCACTGCTGCTGATGGGCTCAGCCTTGGCCAGCAGTGGATCTGTGTTGGAGCCGTCTGGGATTGGTTCCATTGGACACAGGGGAAGCTTCTGAGAGCTTCTCAGAGAAGTCAGCCCTGTAGCACCCTCTCTACCAAAACCTTGCCATGCAAATCCAATAGAATGCAGAACATGCCTTTAGTAAGGGAAGCACGTTTTTGAAGAAAACGCGTTTCTGTGAATAGAGGGTTATCCAAACTTCCCCCACATACTGCTGCAAAACAGCTTTTCTCAGCTTTCTCCATGAAAATTGTCTCCAGCTACTGCCAGTTATCTCTTGGCAGCATTTATGATACTGTGGTGATTTTAAGAGACTGAAACAATATGTAGTGTTATGTTTTTCTCTGTCCTACTGTACAGAGACACAATTTTCATATTTGCAGAGAGATTTTTAAACTTACATGTGGAATGTCTGACTTCCTAAAACAGATTATTTGCCTTTGTTTCTGTCTAAAACAGCAGAATAACTTATTAAATCTTTGAGTTTTCTTGAAAGCCAGGTCTAGGTACAATTTGAGCATATTTAAGTAGACATTGATGACTAAAACATGATAATCCTATTTAAGGCTGCAGAGCTATAGCTTATTTTAAAGAATAAGAAGTCCATCTCTTTTGATTTTTTTCCACTCTAAAATAATTTCATTTCAGATGCTAAATATCTGTAAATCCCATTAAGGTCAACTATGTATATTCTGTTCAGAACACCATCTTTGCCAGCATAGGTCTCCTCTAGAAATGGAAACCCTACATTCGAAGACAGATACAGCATGATTTTTCCCAGCCAGTAATGTGTTAAAAATGCAGCCTCCAATATACAGAGCTATGAGAATTTATGGCAAGTGAATTTGGAATTGCCTCTAAAAGAATTGCCACAAGGGTTTCAGATTTGATATTAGGCCTTTCACTGCCTCGTATGAAGTCTGTAGTACTGAGAAGATGCTGAAGGGATGGGAAGGAAAATGGTATTAACTTGTGTAGTGCCGAATGAAAACTTACCTGAAGACTTTGTTGACAACAGTATTAACAATTTAAAACTACTTACTTTTCCAAAGTTTGCATGACTGAATAGCTGTTGTTTAGGAGCAGAAATCAGTATTATTTGTGAGATGTGTTCACATTCACTCTATTTTGCCATTTAAGAAAACACCAGCAGCCTCCTATCAATACTGTACATGTATTTTGCCTACTTGACTCCATCTCTCCTTCTTCTTTCTAAGTGCTTGTAAGGTCGTGGTTGGTCCAGGGCTCATCTTTCCTGACACATACACCAACAGATGGAGTGAATAGAGGAGATAGGGTTACCATTGTGGTAACATCCCTTTTTTCCATAAGTATGTTCAGAATTATGATATAAAACTTACTGCAAGTACAAACTTCATACTCGCGTGGCCTTTCTTCAACTACTGTGAAGCAGAGCAGAAAGCAAATTCAGTGATTTAGCAAAAGGACATTTAATTAAGCATGGATATTATCTGGTCTCTGTCAGTCTGAATCATGAACAAAACTGTTCCACTACACGGTACAAAGAGGTTTTCAGATTTTTTGAAAAACCCAAGATTGATGGTTTTGTTCCTGTCTTAGAACAGGAAAATGCCAGGGTAGATTATTGTTTAGGTTACAGAGGAGAAAAAGTACACAAGCAGTTCTTAGTTTTATATTTGTTTCTGATTTAATTCTTCTTTTTGTAAATGTTATACTGCAATTAAATAACAAGTGTCTGCTGAATTACTGAAGAAGTATAGCAGGAACATCATCAGTGATTTTCCCACAATATCTTGATAATCTCAGAAGGCTTTGGCAAATAATCCTTGATAACATGTCTAAATAATACTAAGTAAAAATTCTGATATTTACAAAGCAATTAGGTATCTAAGAACTTCACTGTGGCAGATACTAACTGCTAGAACCATGTTTTGTTACTCTTGTGAAAGAGCATTAAGATCCTTTTTATCCTTAATTTTAAAGCACTGTAAACTTCATGCTCCAAGTTCTTCACACTTGAAGAGCACATACATAGGTAAGATTAACAGTAAAATAAAGCCTAAAATCATATTAGCAAATTCAGGATCACGGGCCTTCTTATAAGTTGTTTCTTATTCAGTCTACTTCCAGTGACATCAATGAGTACTAACATTATTGCCTTTACAGTGAAAAAGAAAACATTTTTTCTTCCCCTTGGCTTTTTCAAAGCATCATTGATAAAGCACAGTTCAGAGAATGATGTGAGAAGTATACAGGCTTCTTTTTTGTGTTCACTTTAATTGGAATGTGTTGCAACCTTGAATGCTGCAATGATGAACATGCTACAAAACATGGATATTAGGGGGGTTATAGGTTTCCAGTAAATCAGGCTTCTTTCTAAGCACTGAATTTGTAGCCTTCCTGCTGGGCTGAGTAACAAAAGTGTCTGCTAGTGTGAGCAGAAATCATTTTTGTTTTACCAAAACTAAAGACAGAGTCTGGTTAGGCTAAATCAGGAACTGAACCAAGTTGTCATGTGCTTGCCACACATCAATCAGAAGCTTTTTGTGGTTTTTGAAAGTATTTTTTGTTTTTCTTATAAACAAAGCCATTGTTATTGGTCTTCTGTAATTCTTTATTTGTATGGATTTCAGAAATCCCAAAATAATATGTGTAAGGCTTGACTTGCAGTTTTAGTTAGCCTCTGGTAGGAAGCAGTAAAAACCTGATGTAGAGAAAGGATTTCATTACTTTGATAGTTATTAAAGAGCTGTGGTGAAATATGAGCACATCTAGTTGTGCAGGGTACTTAGTGACACCTCAGTCCAGCCTGGGCATTGCAGGTTATCACCTTTCTGAAGAAGCCCAGTGGATCTGTACATTCTATTGGCATGAAATCTGATCATGAAATTGTTAGCTAAGAATAAAATAGGAAATTAAAAATGGAGGAGCTGTTGGTTTAGTGAGCAGGGAGGAAATTTAAGACCTTTTAGGCACTTCTTCACAGAGGAATTTGAAGGAAAATTAGTCACTGGGTTTCCTCTGCAGGAGGGAAAATAAAATCCCATGAATGGATCGTCTGAGTGTAGGCATGTGAGGAGCTCTGCAGGCAAGGATGACAAAATAATTTTTAAAACTCTCAAAACATCAGGCAGTGCAGCTTACCTAGTAGAGCCTTTTGAAAACTTGAGGAGAGAACTGAACAGTCAAGGGAATTAGTAAGTTAAACTTGTAGGAGAGAAGAGCTAATTTCAGAATTGAAACAGATGATTTCTAATTCCCACCAACCTGTGGTCAAAATAGGAAAGGTTCTCTTATAAGCTGTTTTTATGACTGCCAGGGAAAGAAAAACTTTCCTTTGGTGATGATGACTTGTAGTAATGTCTGTTTAGAGTAGTGTTATCCCTCTTACATTGTTTATTCAGACCAAAGTGGATCTGCAGACATTTGTACTTAATTGTTAACCTTGTTACCTTTTTGTGTAAAATGGATCTAAGGTGGCTGGCATACCTGACTCACCAAAGAATGGTACAACATTTCGTATTTTTGAAAACTTCTTGAAACATCTTTATTTTCTTGAAAAACCTTCTAGAACAGTAAAACAATAAATAGGTATCTTCCTTAATTAGAAATAAAATTGCAAAAAAACTAGAAGAGTATAGGGGAGATAAAAGTACAGTTATTGCTCTCTGGTACATGAAGAACTAATGGGTGAGTTTATAAATGGTTGCACTCAAAATGAGCAAATTCTGATCACTGCCAAACAATTTTTGTTGGATTTAAGTTGACAATTACAAAACTCAAGCTAACCAACTGTGCCAGCTGAAATGAAGGCTGAGATATTTCAGATGCATCTTGCATTTAAACTTTGCCAAAAATAGAAATGCCAAGAAGAAACTAGCTGGGATGTATGACCTGTACATCAGGCATGCCTTGTGAATGTAAGATTTTTTTTCTACAGGACCTGCACTTAATTTTCTTTTGCTTTGACTTAACTTGTCCATCTCTGTCAAATCTGTCTAGCCATTTGACATAACCTTGCCTCTGATGTATTGGAGGAGCAGACACTGCAGCAGATCATGAGAGGTTCAGCATATTCCCTTAATACATATCACATTAAAACTCAAGAATTCTTGAGAAACTGCTGAAACTACATGCTTGTCCATGATGGATCAGAGAGCATATGCAATTTCCTGGCATTGCCCACTCATTCAAAAGAGCAGCACCATTTTCTACTGACAACAGACTAGGTATCTTTTGCCACTCCATTATTAGTTCATGTGAATTGAATGCTTGAAAGTAGATTATTAACTGTAAATTAAAAGAAAAATCTTAAGCATATTATGTAATAGTACCAACAGAAATAACATAAAATGCTAGTGATTTATGTGAATTTATTTACTCAAAAGAAATTGCAACATTAACTATTACTCTTTTTTAAAATTTATTTTTTAAAAATCAATTAATTGCCCATTCATCATATCCCATTATTTTTCAGTTTTATGGAGCTTGTCATCTGTCTCTAATAAAGACTGTGTTCATAGAAGCTGAAAAATCTTTAGAGAATTTCTGTCTTAGATCAAATAGGAGGAAGAATATGAAATAATTCTCAAAAGGCTTGTGGAATTTCCAGCTCAATTTTTAAACCTTACTCTTTTCAAATATTTGGATGAACAGTTGGAATTTGGAGTGCCAGATGGACCAAACTATAGTTCTGAACTTTTCCACAGTTCATTTTCAAGGAACTAATATTTGGCCCATAGTGTAAACCATGTTTTAATCTTATAAAAATATGGAAAACTGAGGTTTTTTTCTACCCTTAAAAAGAGATCTTCAAGCCCAGAAAACAAGAATAAGATTGAAAAAATCTAAAGTTTTGGGTGGGAGGAGAAATATATGAGGAAGAAAAAGTGGCTTGCAGAGGTGCACTGCATAAAAAATAAATACATGCTTAAGCAAACAAAGCTAACTAATGTAATGTTTTTATTTAACATCCATATAATAATGGAAATAATGGTATTTTTAAAGATGTAGGTTTACCATTTTATTCACACATCGTAACAATTCCATATCATCAGCTCTACATATGTATGAATATCTCACTTCTCTGTTACAGATAAATTGTGTCCACACCATTAATTGGGGAGTTTATCCTTATTCATAAAAAAGCTCTTTATAAAACTACAAAAATTATACATAGCATTTCTTCACTACCTGGTCTGATTTCAGCAAGGTCTGTTGCTAATTTCTGGCATTCTAAGTGTGTTACTGTTCCTGAAGGGATCTTCATCTTACTTTTGTCAATGGGAAATGGTGCCCATGAGTAGAAAAATAATATTGTTAAGCTGGCAGTTAATCTATTTTAGTATCCTGATTTTTGAATTTTTCTACCAGGCATATATTTCTCATTTAAATAGAGATGGTAGAAAAGTCATATTCTGCCATTCTTTACTTCATCCCTTATGTGGCTTTTTTACCTTCTGATTTTTTCTCTTAACCTGGCAGTATTTATTTGCCTGCTTCTTATTCTCCTCAGGATGCCCTGCATGTCTCCAAATGTTTTGGGGATCAGGTGCTCATTGCCTTCATGCTAGCAGTATGGTTTTTGATGGAGGTGCTCTGTGGTCTCAGAGAAGATGACTTAAGTGAATGGAAGCAGGTCCTTACATCACAAATAAAAATCATAGCTCAAAAAGTGAAATTGGAATCTGTCTAAGGCTGAAATTGTGGCTGTGCCTCACTCTTATTTACAAGCCATACTTTCATTTCCTATACGTTATTAAATAAGATTTTAGTAATCCAAATGTTCTATATGGAACATTACTATGTAATCCACACTTATGACCTGCTCTATATTTCATATGTCATAAACAGCTCTACTCTTTTTGTATAAATCAGTGAAACTGCAAATAGTGTGGAAGAAAAATGGGTAGTTTGCCTAATTACAGAACACTAGGAAGATCAGAAGAGAGCACCTCTTTAAATGAACAGACATAATGCTTAAACCCTGATTATAACAACGTAGCATGACACACATTTGCCCTTTCCTCCTGGCAATCACTGTAAAAGGGATGAGAAATGGCAGAACCATCATTAATTCTCATTAAACTGTGCAACCCTCTATATACTTTCTGTGAGTGCAGTATTCATGTACATGTACAAATCACTACATCAGCCAATTTAATGTTTGATGCCACTGCTGATGGGCTCATACCTTATGACAAGAAGATGGTAATTAAAGAACAACTTTAAGGACATACATTTTATTATTTTCCCATTTAAAATCTGATTTTCCCAAGAGCAATGTAAGAATGGTCCGTTGTTTTGTAGAGGATTTGCTGTTGCAGAACTGCATGGGAAACTGTAATTCTGTAATATATAATGCCTGGATTGTGATAAAACAAAGAGCAGCAGTTTGAAATTGGACTATTACCCACGCTCAGGAGTTGCTTGTGGATAGAAGTAGCAACCTGAAAATGTGAGACTGTTCTTGTAAAAGCCCTGAGTGTACTCCCCAGGTTAGAACTTCTCTTGCTTCCTTCCCTCTGCTGCTGAAGAGTTTCTTTTTTCATCACAGAAAATCAAGTGATCACTTGTATTCCATGTGGGCCTCAACAAAATGCGGTGTTTTTGTAGTCCTGGGATAACACTGGCCTGAAATGCTTTTTTTTTTTTGTCAAAGTGTAGACCTCTGGCTGCTCTGTGTTTGTGAAAAAAGACAAGTGTGGCTGCTCCAGCTGGCTTCCTCTGTGTAAGCAGCTCAGGTGCAAATGGTTCTGTTTGAGTGGAGGGATGCTTTAAAAGGCCTCCAATGGGCAGGTTGAAAAGATTTCTGGAGGCCTCTGGTCTAAGCATATGACAAAGATGAAGAAAAATGGGAGAAATAAACAGTGGCAGAGGGAACATATAAGGTGAGTCTGTAATGCCATTTTCCTGTCTTACAGGTTAATGGTAATCTATGGTTCTTATTTCTGATAAAGGTCTAGTTTATTAGCTCATAACTACAACAGAACAAACAGCTTAGGCTCTCTCCCTTTGTGGTTCAGTTTTCTTCTTCCCATCTGTTCAATTGGCTATTGCTTTTTCTGTAATGGATCCTCTACAGTATTATAGTTCATAGTTATGTGAAGCAAATGAAAGACATTATGAAAATGGCAAAGCAATATACATTTCTCTTGGCCTAAACAGTTTTAGCCTTTCCAGTATGACATGGAAAAAACTTGCTTTACTTTAGTCTTTTTTGATGCATTGAACTTAGGGTATGGTATAGGAGTTAAAATTTGAAAATAAAGAATAGAAGGGTATTTTGATCAGTGTTGCATTCTGAGTTGAGTGCTTTGGATATGGTGAAAACCTTTACAATTTCTATTCTTATGACATTGTCTAGATATTTATTTCTGAAAATACCACACTCAAAGTACTCTTTCTTCATGTTGTTAAACAGTATTAAAATACTGGGGGCATGTAAGTGGTTCCAAAGAAACGAGGGGTTTTTTTCTATGTGAAATAAAGCTTCATTGTGGTAATTCTAAAATATTGTAATTTTCAAAAAAGTGTATCTTATCAAGGTACATTTTGTTGAAGAGTAAAGTGTAAAGAATTGTGTTTCTATGTGATTTTTTTAATCACTTTTTAATAGGAACAATTTATCTTATGGTTGTGACACTATGTGTGGGAACAGGAAGTGCCTTGTATTTGCTGTTTGCTACATGTCCAGAGTTAGTCTACTGGTCAGATACTCCTTTCATGTAGATTAAAAAAAGTTATTTTGTGTTTGCCATAGGCTGGAATACTACAGCTGAATTTTGAGGGTTCCTTAGGGTGGTTGGGTTGTGTGAGGCTTCAGGACATCCTAATGTTGTATGGCAGTGATTTGTTATGTCAATGATGCCAGACCCTGTGTGAGTTCCCAGGTCTCCAACACAAAATAATGTCGAAGGAGCAGAAGACAGTGCAAGGAAACCTTCAGTGAGATAAGGAGGCAGAACAATAATTCTTGATATTTATAGATGGGACAATGTCACCTTCACAGAAGTTCCTGGCCTTTCCACAGTGCCCTCCTCTTCATCTGTTCAGTGAATTCACTAAGTTTATGGTCACGCAAACTCACTCCTATGAGATAAATTGTGCTGCTGTCTGCAAAGAGGTACCTGTTTGCATTTAATGCCTTGCAAATACTTAGCAGTAGTTGTGATATATTATAACTACTTGGCAGTTTATCACCATATGTTATAACTGTCTGTCCAGGCAAAGGTGAAAAAAAAAATCCTACAAATATATTTTCATATGATATGATGACATATCCTTTCATTAGAAACCTGTTTTTCTTCTTGCCTAGAAACCTTACATGGCAACCTTCTCTCCAGACCCCATGTAACTACCACTGTATTCAGTGAAGTGAGGTAGAATAAGCATCAAGTTGTAACTGACTGATATGTTGAAAATATTAACTGAAATGGCATAAAATCAACAGTCTGTTGAAGCAGAGCAATATACTCCAATAATGAGTTACACGTTTTAAATTTACTGTATGGTAATATATTGTTAATTGGTCATTTATAATAAATGCATGCTATCAAATTTCAGCTAGTCATATAAATGTAATTATGTTTTCATAGTATGCATTGTTGTGAGTTTAAGTTTTGTGGTTTTCTGTGAGTACTTGTCCCTGTTGGATAAACTTTGATGTACAGTGCCTGGTGTGAGCTGTACTCCCCTGGTGGTAAATTAGTGAGTATTTATTTATGGCTTGATTGCTAAGCATATAGAATGTGCACTAGCTAAGTCTTCGTGCTGATTCAAATAAGAATCTATATGAAGAGCTCCCAGGAATAAAGTTGATGGAGATCAGTTTCTCTCTAGTATTCACTCCTGTTGTTACGATTAAGGGTTTTCTTGAAAACATTGAAGAAATATGTCTTAAGAAAAGTGTCGAATGGAGAAGGGGTTGAAAGATTGGTCTGCTATTGTCTTTCTTCACTACTTAGGTACTTGATATCTAGCAGAGAAAATGAGATTTTGGGTTTTTTTAAGAATTGGAGAGATTCAAGCTCTGCAGATTTTTTGGGCTTGATGGCAAAGCTAAGACATTTAAATTTAGAAGTTTAAATTTCACATGGCAGAAGACAGAAGGAGTTAAACAACAATGCGATGTGGTCTTATAGAAAGGAAGATAGTCTTAGCAAGTTAGCATTGCATTAATTGCAACAGAGCAATGTTGACAAGCCTAAATATTAAAATACACAAATCTTTCTGAAGATGTCCTCTACAAGTTGCATCTTTGAAATAATTGCAGGTTTCAGAGATTTATCATTTGTGTTCTGATATTTGGACAACCAGTCCAAGCTTTCAAACATGTATTATTTGTTGGAAATAATTCCAGTAACTTTGTATGAAGTAAATCCTGGTCAGCTTCAAGTTCTCATCGAAAACATGTTAAGCTTCTCAGTGTAAATATTGCTAGTATGCTCTTTAGTTTAATCAGTGTTCCTGAAAACCAAAAGTGCCTCAATTTTAAGAGAGGGTCATCTAGATTTATAATCCTTTGCTGTTAGCCCTGTTTCAACACTGGAATTTCCAGGCAAGGTGAAACTAAAAAGACAACAGAGAAGTTCATCTAGCTTTACAGTTAGCAAGCAATTTGTAAAGTTTTGAGTAGAGCAGCGTAGCACAGAATAGTTCCTGTTGGAAAAGACCCACAGCACTCATTTAGTCCAGCTGCCTGACCACTTCCTGACTGAGAAAAAAACTAAAGCATGTTATTTTTATCTAAATCTCTCTTCAACACTGGCAGACTTGAAACATCAAACACCCCTCTAAGTAGTCTGTCCCAGTAACTACAATGCACTGGTTCATACTGTCAAGCCTAGTTCCAAACCAGTATATGGAGTAATTTTGTGAATTATTCATATTTGCTTCTGAAGGATAATAAGACAACAGTATTTTCATTGCTTAATTCATGTCTCCTGGAGACAAAAGTAAGAGACCATGCTTATGTGGAATGCTCATTAAGTCTTCTAAGAAGAAAACTTAAACATAGGCACAAGGTATAAGGAAGCACATTCAGCTAACATCTTCCAGTAAGTCTGGCGTAACAGAAAGAAAAGCCTTACCTGTTAACTTCGCAGATGAAATTGGGGAAGATAGTAACATCATGATTTTCTTATGAAAACAATAAGTTCTGTGTGTGCAGTTGTGGGTGCCACATACAAGGATAAAAAGCTACTAGGGAGCATCCAAAGGAGGACTATGAAGAGGAAGGGCCTTGAGGGAAAACTGTATGAGCAGTGGCTGAGGTCACTTGGTCTGTTCAGCCTGGAAAACAGGAGGCTGAGGGGAGACCTCATTGCGCATACAACTTCCTCGCGAGGGGAAGAGGAGGAGCAGACACTGATCTCTTCTCAGTGGTGACCAGTGATGGAACCCACCAGAATAGCATGAAACTCTATGTGGGGAGGTTTAGGTTGTATATAGGGAAAAGATTGTTCATCCAGAGGGTGGCTGGACACTGGAACAGGCTCCCCAGAGAAGTGGTCACAGCACTGGCCTGAAAGAGTTCAAGAAGCATTTGGGCAATGATCTCAGGCACATGGTGTGACTCTTGGGATGTTCTGTGCAGGATCAGGAGTTGGACTCAATAGTCTCTCTTCCAGCTTGGGGTGTTCTATGATTCTGTAGTACCAGGACATTCATGTATGTCTTTGTGCGTGTCATGCAGACACTATTAATCACCGCTCTCCATCTACACTTCCTGCACATTATGCTGTAATCTGGCCTACAGTCATCTGTTTGCAATAACTGTCTGTCTCAATTTGATGTCATAATCTTTAAATGAAATTAATTTTGTCTCCTTATGTAAAGAAATTGCACGGAACAGTTGATTCTCTCTCATCTTCATTTCCTCAAATCTAAAAGCGAAACAACAGCAAAGCCATTTCTATAAATTCCAGTTTAAGTGCATATAGCAAAGGAATATCCCAGGTAATAATTATTTCTTAACTGCTAAAATTATACTTTAAAAGCATTGCTGCTTCTGTTTAGATTTACAGTTTTCAATATATTGATATGCCCTGGGCAGTTCTGAGATCTATCTGAACTTTAATTTTTCAGTAGAAATGTTAATCAGATTTTGGAAAATGATGCCCAGCAATGTTCTCTTTCCCTGTTCTTGCCAGTTTTCTTGAATGTACCAGCTGTGCTTTGAACATATCTTTAAGGAGTCATGGAAACCAAGACAAGAGAAAGGAGGGTGGTCTTTAGGAAGCTGTAAACAGCAGACAGATGGAATATGAGAACCTTGGGGATCATTAGAGAGACTTTGCCAGTCAAGAAGTTTGGCAGTTACATCAAGGTCAAGGAGGTACTTATAGCACTGTCCCAAGTTAAGATGTTCAGCTCTGATGCACTTGAGCAATTTTTTTCTTGCTGCTGCCATCTTCTTATTTTTGTGTATTCAGACTGTGGTACTATGGGACCTTGGGATGCCTTTGGAACAGAGATATTTGATATTTCCAACCAAATCCCTGATATATAAGGAACTAACTTTCTGCTGGCTTTGTGTCACATATACCAAAAGGCTCAAGATATTTCAGTGTGATGAAACTTGAAAAAAAAAAAAAAGAAAAGGGAAAGAATAATAACAGCATAAGAAAACACCATACCTATATCCAAACAAGATAAACAAGAACGTTAAAAGGGAGACAAATTTAAGAAAATACTGTCTAAGAATTACAAACCATGTTTGCTCAGTGCATAGCTGGCTAACATCCTGAATTTTTTTTTTGTGTGTGTGTGCCTTTTCCCATTTGTATGGAAATTACGTCATAAAACCACAACAAGGGTTAGGGAAGTTGCTTACTGCCTTGTACATAGACACAGAATTTACAAGACAGCATACAGAAGCAGATGTTTTAAGAAGCTTATTGCTGATTGACTGAAGCATGTAAGAAGAGGAGGATCATGCTGCATTTACTTCACGCTCCTCCCCTGCATGTCTCTACTGTTGACAGTGGTGGAGTCAGAAGACTGAGTTGTTGGGATCTTTCCTATGAGACAATGTGTCTTGTTTAATGTTATTGAGCAATATATTCCCTATATTTTCACAAAAGCTGGCATTTTTTTCTGGAATCATAAACTGTGATTTTTAAAGATTGTGAAGGGTATTTGTAAGTGGAAGTACTATAAAAATGCAAAAATTGTTTTTGAAATTACATGATCCTTATTCAAGTCCAGAATGTGCCCTTTTGCTCTGTGTAGAGAGGGATTAATCTACTGTGATGTACCCACTGATAATAAGAGAAAGAATAATTATTGAGAGAGATTTCATGAAAACAAAAGTGTACAGTACTGTCTGCACACCATTCAAGGTACTTCTATAAGCTACAGCAAAAAGCTGTGTATTTTCTACAGGTTCAGTGTTTGATGAGGATTTCTTGATGTTTTTAAAACTGAATGATCAGGACTTCGTTAGGCCTGGTGTACAAAGTGTAAGGCCAAACCCACACATCTGCTTTACATACTCATGTCTCTAAAGATATCAAGGTCTATTTTGGGAATGGGAGGACAATCATTGATACAGAGTGAAAACTTCTTTCTGCTTTCTCTGTGGCAAAGGCAAGATAAAATACTGTGGCTGAGCTTTTAATCTGCCTTTGGTCAAGCAAAGTCCTGCTGACTTAGTTTTGCCTGAGTAAAGGCTACATAGTTGTGCTTGGTTATTATATAGCCTCATTCTCTCATTTAAAAACATTTGAGCCTGAAATGGGCTCAGAAGAACAGAATAAATTTCAGGAGAAACAGAGAGTGACTGAAAAGAAGACTATGCCTTTCCCACTAAAAGGAAAGGCAGACGCCAGCATGCTCTTTATTAAGATTCGTGTGTTTTCTGCTGAGGGAAGATAAGACATGGGGGAAGAGAGAGTAGAAATTTAAATTAGAATTGATATCAGATGCAGCGATTAAGTATTGACGATTTTTCAGGCTTTGGAATGGTTCCCATTTGCAGCTGCAAGGCACTGCAGCAGCTTTAGTATTTACGAGCACTCGGTGAGTACTCTGACAGGTTTATTATTTGTTGGCTTTCTCCAGCATTGCACAGTAAAAATTGTTTTCAAGGAGTGTTCAAAAGTATAGCTGGCTGCCACTGTATCAAACCCAATCAATCCGCCAATGTATTTCACATTCTTGATTGATAACTGGCTCAGCAGTTTGGCATTTCAGGGAAGGAGTGGAAGGGGAGCAGGTCTCGACAGTCATTAATCCTTTTTCCCTGAGCCTCCCTTGGGCAACTGCTTGTGCCATTATCCACATTTCTTAGTGCTGATTTCCACAATCCCATGGCTGCTCGAACCACCACAAATTCACCGCTGTCCCTTTCACTTACTCTAGACCTTTCATCACACTGGACTCAGCAGCCCTCCTGGGCTGACAGTGGTCAGTGGAACATCTCTCTTGTTTCTTTTTTAAACCTGGGCCATTAATTTGAATTCTTACCTCTATCTCCTTTTCTCCCTCTAAATTTATGTTGTTCCTTACTGAGCAAGAACATGAGGGTGTGAATGTACTTCCTTTAAAATATGTTTGTGTGAGTTGGGGTGAGAGATGTCTTATGGTGAATCTGTCTGTCTTCTCTTCCATGAAGCTGAATAAACTATGTTAGCTGCTGGACAGATAGGCTATTTATTTATTTGCTTGTTCATTTATTTATTTAAATGCTGCAAAATTGTGAGCAGGCTCACAGTGTGCTGACTGAAATGTCAGAATTAATTAAGCTAAACTGTTTCCTGGTGGAGGGGGGGGTGTGTGTGGAAAAAGTCATCTTAATTAGGATCTGGAACTGTTAGAGAGAAAGGAAAGAGAGACAAAGAGGAAAAAAAAAACCCACATTTTTCACATTTTTCCTGTGTTGGCTTCATTGCACCAAGGGTACTGGATACTCCAGATGGGTTTAAAAAATACAGATTTGAGCTCCCCACTGAGGATTCAGGATAAAGTCTATCTGTCATTTGCCAGCAATCTGGTGTTATGTGTAGCTGTGCTGCTGGGAGCGCTGTCTCATGTGTATTTACTATTATATTAAAGCACAAATTTCCTCTCCACCTGTCCTCTAAAGAGTAATGTGTCCTGGACAAGTCTGTTCCATATAATCTATATTTAACTGCCCTTATCTTTGAAGGCAGAATCCACGTTGGGAAGGAGTGAAATACCCTAATGAAGGGAATTAATTGTGTGAGGAAGGGGAATTCAAGTGAGGAAGGCAGTGTAAAGAATTTAAAGGAGAGGAAACAGAGACAAGGAGACAAAGAACCTCACTGAGAAATTATGTAGGAGAGTCAAATATTCTGAAAGAGTTGAGCATGCATAGATAATCCTCCAGCATCTCTATAAATTGCAAATAAAAATCTTCCTCTGAAAACCTGTCCCCTGAAAGCTTTTACCCATGTCAAAGGCTCCACTGAGCCTACTATAATGACCATCCCTTAATCAAATTGGTGTTAACAGTTTACAGATCTGAAGCCAGTTAACTCATGAGATCCTTATTTCATCTGAGAAAATACCATGTTTTCTGAGGAGAAATTAATAAAGGGCAAATACATGAGCTGTTAATGCACGTGGACAAGAGGAGGTTTCATGTGGAGGCTGGGTGCTGCATCAACTTGGGCAAGAAATTAAAAAAGATAATCAGTATTATAGAATACTGCTTCTACTGAAATAATCTTGATCCAGTGATAAGATAGAGCTTGATTCCTTGTGTTAGCAAAACATCAGACTACCTGGGCAAGCGGGCAGGTTGTACCTGAACTTATTCTAGAACTGGAATACTGGTCCAAAAATAGGTTTGTGTTGAGGCACTGCTGGTGGGAGATGGGTCTGTACTTTCTTGAGCAGCCTTTGCAAGCAATATGGCTGCAGATATTTGGGGCAGCTTGAAAGAAGCATGGTAAATTTAGCAATTTGCTAAAAAACCCCACATTTTCTTTGTAAGCAGTGGAAAGTTTGAAGCTTGGCTTCCTCTGGGTTCATATCCCAAAGTGAAACTGTTGTGTATATCCTTTTGTATCCAAAAGGGATGACCTAATTTTGTAGCCTGTCCGCCAGTAGAGGCGCTTCAGAATTTCCATTTCTCTTCCATGCTATTGCATTTTACCAAATTTACAGGGATTTTAACACATTTGGGAGCCTCATCTCAACTTAGTTTGAATTGGTTAAAGGGAACCAAAATTGTTGGAGAACAAAGGGTGAGGAAGCTTATAAAACTGGACTAAATTAATGTTTACATAATAATGTGCAGAAGGATCTTCTGGGGATGTCTGTCCTATTGACTGATTTCCCTCTGGTCTTTATCGGGCATAAGCCAATAGAACAAGATGAGACTTTATTTCTTTTTTTCCCCTTAGGAGAAAGTAACACAAAAAAGAAACTTGGTTCTTCATATTGCCCTCCCAAACAGCCTTTCTGGCCAAGCTGCTCTAATACTTAAATTCCCTTGTCAGAGATTCCTTATTCTCCAGAACAACCTTCCGATCTGAGCTCTGCTCTGCTGTTAAATAGGCCGTGCAGGGAGGGATGATACAGAAGACCTTGGCTGTTGCCTCGACTGCTTTAGAGAAAAAAGTAGTACACTGTATCAATTTGAATACATTGCAAGATTCTAGGAAGGTTGGATTTAAATTAATCTGTGTCCTTCAATAATTAGGTTTATGAAAATGCAGTCCTCTCAATACATGAATGTATACATCCCAAATATCAGAGTTGGAGAATTGGGGTATTTTTTGGTTTACACACTAGTAAAGGAAATGAAGAAATTAAACATTTGACTGGGCTGTGAGTACCCAGTGAAAGATCCCATAGTTACTGTACATTAATTACTAAATCTTGAGCCTTTAGCAGTGTGTTCTGACTGTCAGGATGTGTCAGAATATTCACAGCTTATTATTGCTAATAATACTGACAGGTTCATCAAACTCATCTTCTTAGAGCAAGAGCAATTTATTACAACTTTTTAACCCAAAGGAGTTTATATAATTGATGGATTTGGGTTACATTACAGATAGCAAATAACCTTGAGAGATTTGGTGCTCACTGCTGGAGCTGAATTTGATAGAGCTGAAGTGCCATTCACCTGGGGCTTCAACAAAACTGATAGCTCTAAGTTCTGTATAACTAATTTAAATTGTTTGACTAAAGTTACATTTTATGTCTTTAATATAGGACATGCTGATTAGATCTGAGGGAGAGGGAGTGGAGAAAATGTAACTTAAATAAAACCTCCTAAACCAGTAGAGATTCCTCCCTGAGGAGTTTTTTCCTTTTTCCTTTTATTTTGAATGTTAAGTGATAACGTTTCTAACAGTCAAATAGGATCATCAGAAACCAAACTCAGCATTTCCACAGTAGAGGGCCCTTTATTCTCCAAGATGAATGGAGTCTATGCTGTTGTGCATAGGTATAAGCCTTTAAGAGAGCTCTGTGTTAAAATAAAGGCTGGATATTATCATGCATGTGCAACAGCTTTTGTTTTAGGGTAAAATAGTGCTTTCCAAAGGACAGCTGAGGAACTGAGAGGTTGAGTGGCTTGACTTAGCTCCCACACTAAGTCACTGGCAAAGCTGTGGCTAGGCTGTGAACTGTTGGATCTCTGGCAGAGAGAGCTCTGATCTCTCTTTGTGCTGTTTTCCTTTTTTGCAGCTCTGATTATCTCTTCAGTCCTGACTGTGCCTTCTTACACTGGAGTATGTGGTAGAAACTAGATCCAGAAAATAAAGAAGAAAAATTAAAAATTGAAAACAAAATGTGATAGCATGGAAAGATAAAGTCATATTTTCTGGTTTATTATTCAAGTGGAGTAAATAAATTATGGTGATATTCCTAGCATGAAAATGGGTTTCAAAATAATGTGTGTGGTGGTGGTTGTTATTATTGTTGTTGTTGTGTTGTTGCTGTTATTTTAAAGAAATACATTATTTTAAGTTCAGTAAGAGACTGGAGGTGAAGAGTGGGACAAGAGTTAGGTTGAGGAGGTGGGAAGGTGATTTCAAATGTTCTCTGGTTTTGAGGGAGGTTTAAGCAACCAAAAGGGGTCCAGCAGAATAGAGATTGCAAAGTACATGAAGATTGAGGCAGGCATAATCTTGTATGAAAGGGAGTACCCTGCTCAATAGTGTTAAAGATTGGTGGGAGTAGGATGCTGTTGAATGACTCTTTGTTTCACTAAGTTAGCCTCATGCAGGCTTTCTCATATCTGCTTCTTTTTATTGTCCACTCAGAAAAACCCGCAGATGGGACTCATAAACCATGGTAGAGAAGCAATACTCACTGAGTAGTATTTTCTTTAGGTGTGAACTCAGGTTCTAGATTTCTTGGACTCTTTTCCTGAAGTGTTTTATCTTCTTCCTCAACCTTCTAATCTAAGACATCTTGAACATATTTTGGAAATGGCTTGAAAAATAAGAGGTGAATGAAATGTTCTGAGTTCCTCTAGTCATTCCATAAAATATAGATAAAATTTTGAGAAAAAGAGCTCTTCACAATACTCTAAGGGATCCAGATGATCAGCAAGATATCCAGGATATCTTGCTCCATAATAGTGAATGACTGAAGAATTCTCAGATATTTTTATTTTCTTTCTTTGATATTATTTCCCAATCACTTTTTTTAGGTGACTTTGTTATGTTGAGAATTTAAAAGCAGTGATGATGATTATGATTATAATAGCCTTTTCACTGTGACATTAACTCAAACTTATCTACACAAATATTGGCAGACGTTATGAAAAAATCCTAGTGTTATCTTTGGAATGGTCTTGAGTGTGTTATTTTTTGAGGCAGCATTAAATGACTCTCATAAGTAGGGTGGCAGAATGGGCTCCTCTTCTGAAACATCCTTTCTGAAGGAGGCAGTGTCCATATGGAGCTGAGTGTAAGGGAAGTGATCAGTTCTGTTGACTGAAACTACCCAAAAGGATTTACACATCTAAAATGGAGAGGTAGCAATTATAATATATCAGCTTTTTATTTTATGAATTCCATACTCATGTCACTCTGCTGGTAAATGCATTTGCAACATTTTACTTTGGAATGTATACAGCTTGCTGTTCTGTTCTATGTAATTTTGTCTAGAATAATTGGTAGCCAAAAGCCTTGTATTCCAATAAATCATGTGTCTTGCTCTGATATTTATTAATGTTATTGCAACTGTATTCCAAGACTGGAAGCACTTATATGTCTGTCTGAATATTCTAAGTACAGGTCTACTAAACATAAGACATGATAGCATAAAGCTATATTTTCTGATGGAATGTAGCACTCATCTGCATGAATGCAGCTGTACATACATGTATATTTATATATAGATATGTTAATATTCAAGTTGAACAATCATTTGTTTTCAAAACTCCCTGATTTACTGTAAATGTTATATTGTTATCTCTTTGAGGACTGTCTTTCTAACATCTAGTAGTTTTCCACACTCCTCATCATATTTTTTGCTCTCCTGCCTCTTCTCTGTCTTGGACATAAAGTAAATGTGTCACACCACATCTTTCCCATCTTTTATGGGAGTCTGCTACATTAAGTAGCCAGAAACCACAGATTTGTCTCATTTCCCCTTCCAGGCAGAAGCCGTCCATAAGAGTGCTTTGCATCCTGCATTGCTGCCTTGGGACAGTGACCTGTAGTGCTGTTCCTGCCACTGCTTGCTGCTCTCAGTAAAAGCGTGTGTGGCCAGCCAGGCAAGTAACTGCTGTTTGCACATCCTCACTTTGATCTAAGTACAAAGCCCTTTCCTTCTTCTGTGTTCTCTTTACTCCCTGCAATGGTCTATTGTGTGACTTTCCTTTCAAAAGTCACACAGGTAATGTAAAGGAAAGCAATTTTCATTCAAAACAGAATTTGGTGAAGCTCTGATTCAGCACAAATTCAGTGAGATGGAGACTGACTGGTGTATATTGTGGAAAAGGTGCAAATTTTGTTTCTAGTTTTACCTTTTTTTTTTCCTGTTACCTTTCACAGCTGTGGTAGGATTAAGCTGGTTGCTGGTTGTTTTCTTTTTTTTTAAATCTGTGCTAATTATTTCATGGGAAATAGCCTTCAGATTTTTTTTACTGAGCATGCATTTGAACTTAAGCTTATTGTCGGGTTATATTTGGTTAACATTATCTTTCTTTATTTAGAAAAAAAATCTAAGTGTTTTCAGAAGTAAAAGGACACTGGTGCTGCATATTGTCAAATTATAATAAGGCTATAATTGCCATGGAAGTAAACAAGTGAGTGCAGCATACTTTTAGTGTTTAACTGCACCAAAGAAGTTTTACTAGTGATGGAATGATGGTCTTGATGTTCTGACCAAATTAGATCTGAGAGTGCTGAGATTTTCCTGTCAGTGCTCTCCTGTGGCTTCAGTTCAATATGCTATTTTCTGACAGCTCTGAGCAAGTCCAATGGCTTTTGACCTTTTCATGCATATCGTATTTTTTTATTGAATTAACTGTTCCTGAATCGTGCTGCTTTTCAGAGAATTGTTGCCCAATATTTTTAAGTAATATGGCTGTGAAGCAGTAATTACTTCTTGCTTTGCTCCCTGTCATTTCTGTATGTAGAGGTACAAATATAGAGATGGATAGTATGATTTCCATCTACTTTTTGATAAGGTAATATGCTTACTAAAGAGAAGGTCTTCCATACAGATGAGATGAACCTCAGTATAGACTGACAGATTTTTTTTTGCATTTTTTTACAGTACCTGCTTGTCTTGGTGCACTGTTTTATAAAGATCCTGTGCTGCTTCATGGCTTACAGGGCAGGGAAAATTGTACTTCTTGTATAACACACAAATGCACACATTTTCACACTCTGTGCATGATCTTTATCATGCCTTGCTGTTTTAGAAGTAATTTAGCTATCCAGAAAATACCTTTCTTAGCCTAGGACAAAATTTGTAAGTACTGTAATTGAAGAAAAAAATCTTATTGACTTAAGTGAGCCTTAGACTGAGCCTATAAAAGGAAATCTTAATCATGCCTCTAAACACTAAGAATATAGTACAAGTGGATACTGTACACAGACCTACAGAAAAAGAACTGAAGTACTCTTTCATACGTTTTGATAGCCTATTTTGTTGATATTTCTTTGTCCTCTGCTATTTACGTTTGTAGATGAACTTTGAAAACAATGGAAATTATTTGGTTAGCATCTTGTGACTTCCCATCCACTTTGTGGGTAGCATTTTTATTTCCTGGTCTCAAAATGCTATTATTTCTGGTTCCATCTATTACAACCATAGCCGTGTGATCCTCGGAGAGGTCAAACCCACATTTTGACATTTTTCCTCCTTCAGCTCTTTTATTCAAGTTTATGGTACTGATATGTTCATTGTCTTCAGATAATGTACAGTCCCGTCAACAGAACAATGCACAGTGAATATGTTGTCTAATGTATCATTGAGCTTTTAGTTCTCTGGCTACAGAATTAAATGCTGAGCTCTTAAAAAGTAACCTGTATTTCAAAGTCAGTGTTTTACAGAAGTCTTTAGGTCGTTACTAGTGCTCTGAAATATTGAGTATTATAATACAGGGGAATTTTGTTTAGCTCTCAGGAAGATAAAATGCTACCCATGTAACTTACAGGATAATTCTGTCTGTTACCAAGCCTGTACAACTGGGTACAGATTCTGATAGAGTATGTTGATTTTTCTCTTTAAGTACTTCTGTGACTTTAGTAAGAATTTGGGGAAGTAAAAGACAAAAAGAATGACTTAGGTGTATAAGGTTAAAATTGCTACTGTGACACGAAGTATGTGATGTGGCAGGTACTGTAATGGTTTAGTTGTGCCTATGTAAGCAAAAGCAGTCAACAAGTGGATTCAAAGCTACTGAACAACTACACTGATGTTTACACATATGTAATGTAGTTGATGCTGTATCCTCGTCTGATTAGTGAAAAAATCTGTGAGCACAATTTGCCATTGCAGCTATAATTGTTTCAGGCCACTGGGAGTTGGAACCAGACTATCAATTTCTTACTGTCTTTTCTGAATTCTTCACTGTTGTCTAATAAATGGAGCATAGTGAGGGAATTACAGTTCATTCTGCAAATTTTAAATGCCAAAATATTCTTAAGTGTGGTTAAAAAAAAGAAACAGTATTTAGTGTTAAACAGTTATTTCTAGTCTCTTTGGAACTACAACATATTTTATGTCTCAATCACCAATATGTATCTATAATGAAGGGTAATGCTGTGGTCTATGATATGACTTTCATTTCTACATGTTTACCATGTTTTTATGTAGCCATGTGTTTGTCTCTCAGTTCCCTCTCCTTCATAAACAATATCATAAATTTGTATGAGAACCTACTGGAATACAGTAAAAAGGAGAACACACAAAATCTGCCGGTCATGTTAGTCTTGGATGGGTGTGTTTCCTATACGCTCTGCAGTTGGCGCAGTTCATCCATAGTGCACCTTTTGAAGAACAACTTAAATGTTTGTGCTAGGCTCTAGTTTGAGAAAGCCATTGTCTATATGGCCTTGAAAGGGTACAAAAGAAGCTCAGGTAATAATACTATGTTGAAAATGTTTTTAGCATGCTTTAAGCATTGGGGAAGAAGCAGTGTAAACAGAAATTCTCCATCTCAAAATATCTGCTAATATGAGTGAAGAGTATGCTATTGGGCACTAGATAGAGATGTGCAGAGGAGATGAAGCAAGTATGAGAATGAGCCCTCTAAACAACTGTTTTACAGCAGGACCTTTCTTTTTCTGAATTACTGGAAGACACCGTTGCTGAGCAGTGTGCTTCATCTGCTACACTTTAAATCCAATAGATCCCCCAGCTACAATCCCCCCTTCTCTCTTTTGTGAGAGAATTTGAATAATGAGCAGGAAGTGAGAGTTAAACTCTGGTTACTTAATGCATAAAGAGATGAAAAAGATAATTTATACCAACTCTGGAGAATTAAGAGGAACATTTAGCAGCTTTCAAGAGGTGCATCCACAGAAGCAGCTTCAAATTTGGGAGTGCAGGCAGTCTTGGCATTCTTAGAGAGCAGCTTGCCACTGCTCTGCTCTGTACCCTCTGCTAATGAACTTGGCAGTCTGTCTCCAGGGTAATATTGGACAGTTCAGCCTGACAGCTAGAGAAGTGCAGTAGAAAATAATACACAAGCCTGAGTTCCGTGTTAAAAAATGCAAGACATTGCAGACATTGATGTCTAATTACTGCAGTCCATAAGCAATGAATCTCTGCAAATAATGTATTTCAGATAACTTTATACTTTGCTCTTCCTGTCAACCTCATCTTTAACGTTTACCTTCACATTGTAATTTGTATCTTGGAGGCCAGCTATGAAATGGAGGTCACTGGCTTAGGACAATTTAAAGAGGGGACAACAGAGGGGCAGGTAAACTCCAGGCAGAAGTTCCAGCACAGCAGAGATAGTAGGGCAGCCAAAAAGTCTGGGATAGAGCTTGATCAATCCTTGGAAATAGTTAAGGTCTGAATATTAATGTGTGAAGCCTGGCATTGATATGGAAAATATATTTTGCATACTGTTTTCTAGTCTTATTAACTGACTTAGAGATTCTTGTGTGACAATGAAGGTGACTGACATGAATATGAATACGTCCTCATCTGAGGACGTGAATGCATCTGCACATGATGTGATTGGAAGTGGTTGTGGTGCTGAACAAGAGGAAATGACCCTGCAAGGGCAAAGAGCTTTAGGATATTCCACATTTGTGTCCAATGCAGATATATGAACAGCTGCTATTTGCTTAATATTAACAAGGCTGGAGACCCAGTAAATATTTTAAAGAAAGGAAATTATGAGGATATATGAGAAGCTGGTCCAAGGAACCAGTTTTCTGATTTGTTGAAAGGGAAGAGAAAACTGATCATAATACTGTCTTAGATGCAAGAGATGCAGTTGTATGATGCATTTCAGGTTCCTATCAAATGTTGATCTGAAGGCAAAGAGTCACTTGTATAATCTTTTATGAATACTTTTGAAACCTTGGTCTTGCCAGCACTACTTCCACCTGTGGGTTAACACAAGCCAGTCATTAAGAAGTCACTTGATGGGATTGAGTTTAACCTGGGATGACTCACATGCTTTGACATTCAGAAAGCTCTTTTAGTGAATTCTGTGGTGGATTAATTGGTAGTGGCCTATTTACAGAAAAGAAAGTAGTTTCAAGAGGAAAAAAGCCAGGCATTAACATGCATATATATTCATACTGTAGGCACATGCAGAAAATTTCAGTAGTACAGTGTGCTTTATGAGTGGTGTCTAAGTGTCTGGAGGAGTAATGAAATGATCTGTTATTCTAGTGTTAAAAAGACTAAAGTTCTGTTCGTGCGCCTGATACAGTGTAGGCGTAAATAAAGTAGGTTTTCAACATTGTTCTCTCAAATTAAGGAGGTGGCAAAGATAAATTAATCTCTGTGTTCTGTCAAGAAACTCATGCTTACTCTTTTCATGCCTGCTGTGTATAAGGACTGTGACACAGGCTGACAAAGGCCTATGTCTTTGCAGCTAAAAAAATGGTATCATTTGACTATTTTCTATGAGAAAATAGAGAAAATATCTTACAGAATTAGTCAGACTAACCATTTAAAAAATGAACATAGTTCAAGTTTTGGGTTTCACATATGCCAGGGATATTACTAAGAGTCTGGTGGGACTTCCACTGGTTGGCTTCAGTTCTACACCAATATTAATTAGATGGGAAGCCAAGCCATGATATCAAAACACACAGCAAACAAATAATAATACCAGTTCAAGGCCAGCCATTGTAACTGAAGCTATTCTGGCCATGTACATGTGCTCCCCTGAGCATCTGCTGCTCATTTGTCTGCACTGAGACCTTCACGGTCAAGAACAGGACCTCTTCTACTTCTGTGCAGGGAGGTGGGAGCATGGTCATCCTCTCAGGGAGCAATTACAGGTGCCAGATTATTGCAGTGTGTGGATGGCAGCCTGCTGAAGTACAATGTCTATTTTATAAGTTGGACCCATGCAGTCTTTTAAATGATCTGCCCTGACAGACACATGTCAGAGCTGTGGCAAAAGTAAACCTTTATGGCTTTGACATCTCTATGGAAACAATAAACAGAATATTTAAACAGTGTAAGAACACTAAACAATATTATAAACATAGGTTGCTATAGGTCACTTTATAAAGCCAAGACTGAGAGGTCTTGGCAGAACAGAGAATAAGAAGTAAAATTAGCAGAGCAAAACGCTGTGCATTATCTTTAATTGGAAGAATAAGACTGTAGGACTGGACTGAATATGTGTCAATAGTTAAGAAAGTTTTGTTAGCTGATTGGAACAAGATACAAAAAAGCCTCTGTATGCTGACAAGTCCAATAATAACCTAGTCAGCAAATAGTTAATTGTTTGGGTTATTGAGAGGAACTGATGCAAATGCTTGGCTTATGGTATGATAGAGGAAATATTCATCATCAATAAGAAAAACCTTAAAGGGAAATTCACAATAATGACTGTCTTCTTAAATTTTCTGTTACTACTCAGTACAATGATGTCTAAATCTTGCCACATGATGTCTAGCAAAATAGAAGTCTGAGTGTTTCCAAAGCTAATACAGAGATATACTTATCCTCTGTAGGGAGGTACTCTGTAGCAAATAAAGCGAAAGAAATATTTTGTCCTGGTAACAAAGACAGAATACTTTATAAAAAAATCTGTGGGGTGAGCTTAGCTACTCTATTGACTTTTATGCCGTTTCTATGATAGAAGAAAAATTATTTCCTCTTAGAGCTGACATTTTGTTAACTGTCCCAGAATTCTAGTTAATAATTTTTATATTAGATCTTTTTTTTCTCTAAATTTAGTTCTAACTATTGCAACTATACTTCCATCTAAAAAAATAATTCAGAAGTATTTTGGGATCTTACTACTGAAATTTAGTATTCATATTAAATACATACTAATAAAAATTGTAAACAGTCTTCACTTAACATAAGCTTGCTCATACTACTGGTATACATCTCTGTATGCAAGCTTGAATCCTTGCAAGTTATCTTTGGGAACGTGGTTGATCTAGGGGACAATGGAAATAAGAGGCATCTAGATTACAGCTTCTGTATGGTATGGAATCAGTCCAGCTAAAGACAGAGCAAGTGATCTTACAGAGCAAAAGAACTTTTTAATAAATCTCTCTTAAGAGGAAGAAACAAATATTGAGTTTGGGTTTGCTTAATAATTAATGTGAAAGATAAAACAGAAGAACATGGACATCTCTTTTACAAGGGAAACCTTCAAGGAGCTCTAGCTATATGTTGTTGAAAAATGAGCTTCTCTGTTGAAGCTGCAGGACTTATAATGATATTTAATTAAAAAGCATCAAGAGAAAGATCTTTTTTAATTCTTACATAACTAATGTCAGCATCATGAAAAAAGAATACGAATTACAACAAATTTTTAATTTTGTTCTATGAAAACTTGATTAACATACAGGTTTTGGTGACAAAATTATGAGAATGCCATATACAAACCAACTTCTTGTGTCTGCAATATTGGCAGACTGCTTGTCAAATAGGCTACAAATTATTAATAATTACATTACTAAATCAATACAGTACAGAAGAGTGAATTAATAAAATACTAACAAAAGTGCCATGTAGACACCTCTTTGTGTTCAAGATTCTGAAGGGAGATTGTCCCAGGTATTATAAAAATAGTAGATAACTGGAAATCTTTATTGATATTTGCTTCTACTGTTTTAAATGTTTTCAGATTTGCCGGTGTAAGGGTTACCAATTTCACAGCAAATCAGTATTTTTCCGCACAATGAAGCAGAGTGCCTGTCAGCAGCTGAATCCTGTTTTGGGTCCTCTAACTTTTCTTATTTCTGTTTTTCAACTCATCTCCATTGCTGCCTTTATGCTGTCCCTTGTCCTTGAAAGAATTTCCCATGTGCCTTTTTTTTAGTTCTTTTATTCTTGTCTTTAAATGCCTACTTGTCCATATTCTGTCATTTATAGCAGATCAGTCACAACAAATGATTGGCACCGCAGCAGAGTTTGGCATAGACAGAGACTTTTCAGCAAGCATCATGACTCTCAGCTGCAATGCTGTTTAAAATAAATTTTGTATCAGACAGCAGATGGGTTTGCTGTCAGGGAGCTAGATCTAGTTAATAGGTTTTTTAAGTTTTTTGATACAGCAAGTTTATTGGAGGATGTGACAGCTTTCTAGGGCATGCTTGTAACTTGTACTCCTGGGGAGCCTTGGGGGTAATTACACCTTAGGTCTGATGAATTACTGAGCAGGGGTAACAGAAAGGGGAATATCTGAAAATAGGAGAAGATGCAGTTGATGCAGCTCAGAATTAGTTATATCCAGGACATGTAGCAGACTTCAGCATTTGAAGCACAGGAAAACCAGTGCCGTAGGTATCTTGCTGCAATGCTGGATAGAATATTTGTAAGCATCTTGTGCAGTGGTTTTTCCACAGTGGCCAATGTTCTTCATAGCTTACAGGCTCAAGAATAACAGCACTCAGCAAGTAGTGAATAGTAGGTGTTGTTGTACTATGTGCTCAAACAACCTGATAGCGTTATCAGTCACCAACTTTTAATAGTTTTAATAGTTCCCTTTTAGGAAAGGGAATCCTATCACAGGATTGTGTATGTGACTGAATCCAAACACGGCTTCTAACAGAGAAGTTGTTTGGATCAAATTTGAATGTTTAGATTTGTTTAGACTTGAATGTTAACTTGTTTTAAGCAAACCACTTAGGGAATTTGGCTCCAAGCTGGTCTGACATTTCTTTAGTCACAGGATGCACCCTAGGACCAACTCTGAAGCTTTGCTGACTATTTCACATTTGATATTTTTTTTTTTAATTCATTGAGCAGAGATTGTTGACTGTGTCATTGCTATAAGCTAGCTGTGATATAAAAGTTAAATAAAGAGCCTCTGGTAATATTCCTTGCTTCTAATTTCTACTGTTAACATATTTCCATGTTTTGTGTTATGGGACAGATCACAAAGCAATTTTAGCATGGATCAGCAGGATGCTGCTAGTGCCGCTGTCCCCTGTGCAGTCTGGTACCCGTCCTGCTGTCCCCTGTGCAGTCTGGTACCTGTCCTGCTGTCCCCTGTGCAGGAACAGGGCAGCTGGGGAGTAGAGAGAGACACCCAGGGCAGCCTCAGCCACCATGGTGAGACAAGGCCATGGTGAAGAGGCCAGAGACAGGCTGGACCTCCTGGGGACACAATGGGAACTTCAGGTGCTTAAAGTGAAAAAAATCCACTCCTTGAATAAAATATACATGTTCAAAAATATATTTTGCATTTTCTGGTTTGCATGTAGTGTGATCCTGGGTTTGTAAACATATGATGCAGATTTTTTGTATTTAAAGGTAGTTATTTTTTCATGCTGTATATATTTTATTTAATTATATTTTCATGTTGGTAGTCATACAGATTGTAGTGTTTCCAATAGAGGAGATTTCATTATTCCTGTAAGAATTTTCTTTTTATTTTCAGAAAGAGTGAATATTTTCACATGTCCTGAGTAAGAAAATAGTGTTTTTACACAAAAAAATAGCACTTAGAATTTGGGGATATTTACCTGTCATTATGCATAGCCATGGTGCATATGTACTGCATCTCTTAGGAGATACTCAGTTCATGCCCTGCAGCAGATCCATGGCAGCAGCACCTTTCAGGAATTGTAGATGTCAGTCATGACTTCATTTGTTTGATCATGTAGACATACCTGATGTTGCTCAGCCCCGGGAAGGTCTGTGCATCATGGGAAAGGGAACTAAAGTGAGACAAGAGAGAATCAGAGGTAATCACTGTTTCCTTAGGAGAATGTGGAGTATATTCCAAAATGAAACATTTAGATTTAAAATTGGTTGATACATGTGCTTAATATGACAGATTTTGTTTCGATGTTCATGATTTAATTTATTTCATTTAAAATATCAGTGCCACCATAGTTTGTGTGGGAAAATACTTGCTTTTATATTTATTAAGTAGTTCTATCAAAATTATTTCTTTCAAACAGCTACATCTCCCACATACTAATATGAGTAAAAAAAAAAGTAGTGATTTATGAAACAATTACTATATAGTGTGAATGAAATACTTTGAAAAGCAGAAACACTGCAAAAAGAATAAACCTGACATAAAGGCTATTTTTCAATGCTATTTTAAGAAAATCCCTAAGTGTGGATACCTGTGCACTTATCTGGAGAACAACAATGACTATCAGTCAGGATTCACAGTCACAGGCATTTTTGAAGAAAGAGGGCCAGTGTAGGTGAGAGCAAACAAATACCTCTACCTCTCTAGAAGTATGATGTGGTGGCCTGCAGGAGTTTTATTTTAACCTTTAACTGAGATAGTTCTGCAGCAGAATAGGCACCATGTCCACTGGGCTCAAAACTAGTTGCAGTGGCTGTATGGAGACTTAAGCTAGATACAGTTCTTCACCTCATCCTTTCCTGGAAAATGTTATATACTGGAAAAATCCTCTAAACTAATATTAATCCTGTCCTTTAATACTGGCAAGGCTTGTGGCTTTTTAAGCTCTGCTTTCTTGGTGTTTCCCTATAACAGCAACATCCACCTTTGAAGCAGGCTGACATCCATCACAACAACTCCTGTTGTCAATGTCATACCAGTTTTAATTTCAAATGGCTGAAATCCTGATCCCCTAATAGGATAGTTACCACATGAATGAGCAGATGCTGACATGGGGAGCATCTGATGCTTTATAAATGAATGCCATCCAAGCAAAACATCAGCAGGATTGGATCGGTTTCGAAAGTTAAACATCTGCAGAGGTGACTTGTTTGCAAATTGTTAAGCATAAAAGCTTGTTAATTGACAGAGAACCTTGGCATACACATGGTCTAGTACTCCTTGAGATTGTGTGTTAGCATCGGAGATGTTTATTCCCAAACACTTTTGGCAAGGTGAACTCCCTGAAGGTCCTGTTCACACAATGGACCTAAGCAGCATTAAAACACACGCTGTGAAAATCTCAGCCTAGACACCCCTAATTGCCAGGAAGTAGTTTGAGTAGGTTCGGGTCTCCACATTTGTACCACCATGTTTTAGAATGAAGAGAAGTGCTGCCTCTCTGCAGGACACTGCAGTAAGCCTTCCTGACAAATAGAAACACTTGTTATAAAGCAAACATTGCTATGGAAGTAAACATTTGGAAAGTTTGTACATAGATTATGTTTCCTGATTATGTTATTGTGTCTCTCCCTAGACTAACACAATTATTTCTAAGCTGTCATAGACATCTGGAGACCCCTCACACCTCTTCCTGAGTGAGCTGTGACAGACCCCACGTAATATATTCTTGTTCAGAAAATAATGGCTATGGGCAGAAAGCAGATCTGAGGCTTTTAGATGGGGGCTCTGGCACTGAGGTAAAACAGAAGGCACTGCAGATTTCTGTTTGTAATAACTACTGAGTAAAAGTTGAAGACAAACCAAACTTAAACTGGAATAATTAACCCAGGAAATTCTCAGTGGGAAGATGGTACACTGACTAATGTGTGAGCAAGCTTTGTAAATAAAAGGCTTTAAAACTGCCTGAGGTTGACTATAAAGAGTGAGGCATTGGCTTTTCGTGAAGGAAACCAATTTGCTGAGGGTTGCTTCGTGAGGTTGAGGGGGGAGTGCTTCTTTTAGGTTGCACATCACAAATTAGAGTTGCCATTTGAGAAATAGAAGGTGTATTGATAGTAAACAGGTGGCTGCTGTTCCAAGGAGATTTGTTTAGTACCATTTTATGACTGAGCTGATGCTGTGACACATTAAGTGGAACTTGTCACTCTCCCATCTGGTCTACACAACTGCTGGAGGCAGAACCCATTTAGGAAGTTGTACATTTCTTGCAGCTGTTCCTGAATGTTTCATAAATAACTAACAGAAACCACTGATTCATTTGGCTTTATTAAACCTATCTTAGGGGAATCATGTCATTGTTCATGGAGAAAATTGTACACGTTGCATGGCATTTAAGGGACTCGTTACCATATTACAGTGTTTTACAGCCTTACTTAGTGCTAATGGGAAAATTGTGAAGTACAGATCAGAACTTCTTTTGGCCTGATTATAATTTATCTAAATGACTGCACTTGATAAAGAGTCCTTCATGCTAAGTAAAATGCATTTTGCCTGTGGAACCCAATGGTGTCTATTTTCATCCCCCTGTGAATGCAGTTTATCCTTGAGTCTTATCTGGAAGAAGCAGTTGTTGCAGAATCCTGTGTTCACTTCATACATCATTTAAACTGGTTTTGTTATTGATGAATTGCTTTTTTAATTCACAGATGAAAGTGAACATTATAAACAAGGCATTCCCATATTAGCTTTTCAGTGCTTTGCCCAATGGGCAATTTAATGCGACATCAAACGCGATAATAGCTGAATGACAAAAAGAGCCTTTCCCATGCTTGTTGGCTTCTAATAGCTTGATTTCATTTTTAATAGGCTGTTAATCTTCAGCTAGTGTTTTGCTCTGTATCAAACATTTTGCTGCAGTAAGCTGGGTTGTTTGTCTACTTTAGGTTTGTGTTGTGTTCAGTTAACACTCCCTTTGGAAGGCATTTGGTGCACATAAAATGCCTGAGATTGACTTTGCAGTAGGAAATTTTGACTCCCCTTAACAAAACTTTCCTATCTGTCATGATGTGACAGACTAATAAAACCACTCATGTGCTAAGTTATAATGATATCTAATCTGTTGACAATAAAAGAGTATCACCTACTGAATTCAAAGTAAGCAGTGTGCTGCATAGAAAAAGAGAGACACCATTGGGTGTAAAGGAGGTCCTAAAATGTATTGCTGTCTAGCTTAGGGAAAAAAAATTAAATACGCTACAGTGAGCTGTATGACCTGAAGGAGACACACTTATTTCAGGTACAGCTCCTGTCCAACTAGCCTGTTACATTCACAGTAGGTATGAAAAGGCTGTAAAAACTGTGGAGCGCTTTGTGAAGTTTATGCAAATTCTTTTTTCCAGATGAAGGAAGAATGTCACTGATGGATTTGTGTTATGTTAAAAGACAGAATTTTTATTTTTGCTGATCTGGAGTCTGATTTATTTTGGATACTCACTTGATGTCTTTAGGTACTGAGCTCAATTTCCTCTCAGAACTGTCACTAGCCAGATACCTGAGTTTGAAGAAGCTCCATTTTGTGATGTCAGTGTTTTCTTTACTGACAAATGACTGTCAAAGGGAAAGTTCTTTGGTACTTCCCATGCTGCTCAGTGAGAGTCATCAAAGCATCTTGAACTCTTGTTTGATGTGCCAGTGGGTAACGTTCTGTTACTTCCTCATCAGGTGCTACTCTTCATATTTCCAAGGATTATTTCAAAGTTTTGAAAGGTTCCTACAGACTACAGGGAGAGAAACCTGCTGATTTACTGGACTCTCTCCCACTCAACTGCATAATTGACAATTATAAATTGATCAATTCCCCTATGAAAAACACCTGCTGAGGGGGATGACGGCAAAAATCAGCTAGTGTCAGAAAACTGCTCTAAAATATCTGCTGTCTCCACCTTCCCTGATGGATAATTTCAAGCCCACAGTATTAAATTATAGCCTATATCTGTGTCCTTGGGTGAAATAATTCCTTCTCCTGCCTGGTGCTTATCTAGTTAGTGTTAAGTAATCAATTAATTTGCCTTGCCTTAGGCTTTCATAGTGAAATGTGTGAAGTGATCCTCAGCCTAGTGGTCAGCTGAAAAGGGAAGGTCACAGAAGCTCAGATCTGTGATCAGTGGTGGATGAATTCATTATGTTGCTTTGGACCCAAGCTGAAAGCATGAACCAAAGGTATAGATGTTTCTCCAATATGTCTGTATGGCTGATGTCTTCCATAACCATCCAGTTCCTAGCAGTATTTATTTCTCAAACACTGTTACAACAATATCTGCTGCTGGATGACTGTAGGAGACCTCTAGCTCTGCTATGACGGACTGTCTCTTATATTCTTAAAGTTTTGTAAAACAAATCAGTTAATCTTGATACGTGCTAGCTCTATTTTTTTCCAATTGAAGCACTCCATCCAGTGTTTCCTTTACCTTTTCTTCCTAATCAATATACCTCCATTACAGTTCTCTTGTGGTTTTGCTGTCACTGCATAGTTAGCTAGCTGCTGGGCACAAGTAACATTTCCATTTTGTTATTATTTTTTCATTGTATTGAAAAACTTCACATTTCTGCCAAAGATATGGCACATTACTAAAGCAGATTAGTTGGAATACTTGTTTCAGCTCACTTGCCTAGTATTACTGTATTTTTTTATCCCTTGTTTCTCACCTCTAACATTTTTTATCTAGTGCTGAATCTCTATTTACTCTGTCTTCTTCTTCTACTATATTTAAAACTTGTGATTATCTGAGTTACTTCCACCTTTTCTCTTTTTTAGTACAATAACTCTTATCTCTTAACTCTTACACTCTTATCTCATTATATTCCTACCTTTCAACATGTCTCAACATGCAAGAATTTAAATATCTTCCTCTGGGTCTCATTAATTAGTGTTCTCTTCTAAAACTGTTTACACAGAAGACAAGATTTCCTTGTCTTTCTGTTGTGTGGTGGGACTATTGATAACAGAAATCTACTTTGCTGGATAGAAGATTAATTTTACACATTCACTTTGCAAAGAAACTACATAAAAGTAGTTATTAATTTTCCTGATGGAATCTTAAGGGACCTTAAAATCTTGTCGTCTTACATAGTTAATCTAATGAAAATTAGATTTAATCTAATTAATTTCATCTGAATTAGATTTAATCTAATGAAAATTACACAAAAATTGGGGAACATCATACACTTCAATTTCTCTACAAGCAGTCAATTTATCATTGGTGTCAGAAATAGCAGCTGTTTTTTCCTACTTCTTCCTTCAGAAACTGGTATAATTTGATAGGTCCCTAAGTTTTGTGATGAATGGACTAAGTGTAATGATGAAAATGCAGGTATTTAGTCTTCCCTTGGCATTGAGTTAATTCCAGAATCCACATGTCAAACTGCAAGATTTTGCTTCTACTTGGGGCCATTTTAGACTTCACTTTAAATCATGTATGGCATTTCAATGGGTCATAAAGAGTAATAGTTTTCCTTGTCAAACCATCTTTCAAACAAATCTGAAAAAGATAGAGGGCTTTGAAATGGAAAAATGCAGAGCTGAGTTACAGGTGCTTGAAAAAACACTTATCACTGGCTGAATAAAATCTGCAGTAGAGAGTTCTCCAGAATATATTAATCACTGATAATTCCTGCTTTATCGTTTCAGATTATTTCCTTGCAAAAGTGCAACTCAATCAATAATTGGTTTCTGTTTGAGGCCTAGGCTAAGCATGGTTTTTACACGTGCTCTGACCAAACGTGTCAGGAATGATTATCAGTAGTTTTGTGTGTCGTTCCCATAACGTTGTCTGTGTGTGGGAACAGAACTCTGCAAATGACTTTCCATAACGTCTTCTGAAAAAGAAACTGAACCAGAGCATGTTCCCTTGTAATCCTTCTCTTACTAGGTAGTTTGTGTATAATCTACAAAATTATTGTTTTCTCTGTCTGCTTTTCACATGTGGTTGTCTGTTTTGATTTCATTGATTTCTGCTAAATTTGGTCTACATTCTGCTGTTTAATTGTTGTCTTAATGAATGCTCTCTTTCTCTTTTCTCACTCATTTTCTGTTTGCCTTTTTTCCTCTGGTTGTTTTGATGGGCAATAAATGACAAGTCAGATTTTAATTCAATTACTGACTTTGTGTGCAAAAGATAATCACATCATGTCACATCTAAAAATATAGATATATTTTGATTTCTATTCAATGGATCTGCAATTCTATGTCACTTATGATTTGCTTAGCCAATTTTGGCTTTGTCCTCATTTTCAGTATTTTTCAATTTGCAAGCATACACAATACAATGACAAATTTAATATGTGGAAACAAAAATGGAAAAAAAAGAAACTTGTCATTTCATCTACTCTCCAATTAAATGCATCCTACCTAAATATTTTCTAAAATGCTATGTAGAAAGCTATTTTTTAAAATGGAAGATATTGCCATTTTATATGATATCATGTTCTCACAAAATATAACATACAAAAGCATTTCACTTCTTTAAGTGAGGTAACCAGCCTTTGTCTTTGAGGTGCTAACCTTACAGCTGCAGCAGATTTCAAGGACTATTATTTTTTCCATTAGAATATATTTGCTTTGTATTGGTTACATGAAAAAATAACGTATTCATTAGTAGAAGCATGGCATCACGAGTAATACTTGACTTAAAACCATTAAATATAAACAAAAGGTTAAATCTTCTTTGGCATTCTTCTGAGAGTAAAAGGCTGTCAAAGCCATGTTTTAAAATATTTTTCTGCAAACATAACAAATTGAAACTTTTAATTAATAAGACCATTATTACATTTCACTTTATTCATATGCCAGGATTCCAGAAATTATTCCACAAGACTGGATCTTTTAAAAAATTGAGCCAATTTCTATTCTAAAAGGCTGTATACTTTTAAAAGTTTTCCATCACAGTATATCTTAACTAGGTACAAAAATGAAGATGAAAATAGGCAGGGGAACAAAGGCTTGGACAATTCTTTTCATAAGTCTGCTATACTAAATACCTTTGAAATTACATGGAATTTGTACAGTCAAACTTTCATTTGGATACACTTTATTCTTCATTACTCAGTTTCATTCTTCATTATCTCACTGATGGTTGAAAATATTGCTTAATAGAAGTGTAGAAATCTGAAAGATACATAACCCAGATGAGTATGGGTTGTTTGTCCCATTTGCTCCCATATTTTGATTGCAGCCATGGACTAATCCCATCGTTGGAGAGCACCTCTCCAGTGCTGTTGCATGTCTGCTTTCACAGTACCACTTCCTAGGTAAATATGACTGCTAATAAAAGTATAACTGTGTAATATCTGATCACAGCTAGACAAAGAGCCTAAAGGTATAATTTCAGCATGGTTGTCACATCTCACTCTGCTGAGGCTCATGCCCCCAGGTGCAAATACCTCTGGGTTCAAATGGATAGGATCACCTGAGCTTTCAAATGCCATGCAGAAAAAGGCACCCTGGAAGCTGGAGTGTGGCAGTGCACTCATAGACTTGTCTAGCATTTCATCAAGATCTGTACATCCAAAACCTGCTGAACTGTTGTAGATTTGTCACAAAACCAGACATGCTTAGTACTTTAGCATTGCTGAAAGCCTTGCTCAGGCTGTACAGACGCAATCTCAAGAGTGTTTTCAGCTGGGGGAAGTGAACTGTAATGCAGTGGCTATAAATTTGTGTATATAACACAGCACTGCAAATGCTGTTCTTTTGGTCAAGCTCATCTTGATATAGGGATATCTATTTCACAATATGCCCTGCATTTTGGTCTGTGACCACTGATGTTTTCCTGTCTTTTTTGTGAGGAAAGTTGCTAAGACTGCATTTATATCTCCTTTCCATTTACAGGAGCCTGGCATTTGTTCATGTAGCCAGGCAGTTAATGTGAATTAGGAATTTCAATGTCCTTGATCCTCTTTTGATATCAATAGAACTGTTTCTGGTTTATGCTGGTGAGAATGCCGTCAGCATCCAATTTTAGACCTCTATAGTACTCTCCTAAAGACAGTTTATCAGTCACTAAATGTGATCAGACTTTTAAAAGTGTGTTATCCAGGGACAAAACAAACAAACCAAAAAAAACCCCAACCAAAACAAAAAACCACAACCAACCAAACAAAAAATCCAACCAAACAAAAACATTAAAAATTCCCAAACTGTATTATTTAAAAGTCCTGTGCTACTAATCATTTTTAGTTGACTAAAAAATATGTGAAATCTTAAGTTAGTTATTCAATTTTCTATTTTTTTTATTCTTAGTAGTACAAGAAGGAAATATTTAATGCTCAAGATTTTGGAAAAAAAACCATAGATAGTAGTTGGACAAAGGCACCAGCTTTGTTCTGGCCTTGGTGCCTAGTTGTCACTGCAGCTTAAGTGTCAAGGTAGAAAGCACAGTTTCATTTTTGTCATGAAGCCTGTAATATCAAGCAAAGAAATCAAATGTGGTTTCTTGCTGTGTAATCCTAAAGGAAAAGCTCTCAAGTTGCAACACAGTTTCAGTAAAAGCAGTGTTTCTTATCAGTGGCACAGCTATTGGAAAAGTGCCTGATCTTGCATTAAAGGCATTTCAGAAACAGAGTCAAGGTAGTTCAGCTGGTTTCCCTCAAGCTGTGTGGATGAATATTGTGAGCTAGAGTCTGATCTTTCTTGTACCAGTGTAGCTCTGGGTAACTTGTCAGGGCTTTGGGAGAGCTATCTTGATTTGACTGCAATCACATGCTGGTGTCCCCAGCTGTTCTATTTCAAGAGATCCCTTGTTCAAGTGGACTTCACTAATATATGTTGATGACTTTCTCTGGGACCTAATTTTGTTTCTTGACCTCTTTCTAAAAATATCCCATCCTATCCAATTACACTTTGCAGACAACTCTAACTGGCAAGGAAGAGTTGGTCTCCTGCAGACTAGGACAGGCTGGATTCATGGGCTGAGACCAACAGTATGAGCTTTAATGGGGCAAAGTTCTGGGTACTGCACTTGGGTCACAAAAAGCCCCTGCAGGTGCTGCAGGCTGAGGGTAGAGTGACTGGAAAGCTGCCCAGCAGAAAAGGACCTGGGGATGGTGGTTGACAGCAGCTGAACATGAGCTTGCTGTGCCCAGGTGGCCAAGAAGGCCAATGGCATCCTGGCTGGTATCAAAACCAAAGCTGCCAGCAGGGCTAGAGAAGGGATTTTAGCTCTGTACTTGGTGATGCCACACCTCGAGTGCTGTGTTTAGTTCTGTGCCTCTCGCTGCAAGAAAGACATTGAGATGCTGGAGCATGTCCAGAGAAGGGCAGTGGAATTGGGGAAGGATCTGGAGAGTCAGGAGCAGCTGAGGGTCCTCTGATTGTTTAGCTGGGAGAAGAGGAGCCTCAGGGTGACTTTATCATTCTCTCTAACTACTTGAAAGGAGGTTGTGACAGGATGGGGGTCAGCACATCTTGCTACAACCTCCCCAAGCCACTGGCAACAGGACAAGAGGAAGTGGCCTCAAGCTCTGTCAAGGGAGATTCAAGCTGGGCATCAGGAGGAATTTTTTCATTGAAAGAGTGGTGAAGCACTGGAATGGGCTGCATGGGGAAGTGGAGTCACTATCCCAGGAAGTGTTCAAGAAATTACCTATGTGGCACCTGGGGCTATGGTTTAGTTGACAGGCAGTGTTTGGTCAACATCTGGCCTTTAGGATCTTGGAGGTCTTTTACCTAGATGTTTCTGTGATCCTTTCTGTATGAAACCAGTTGTTTAACATGCTTCAGGCTAGCAGCACTGGATTTTAATTATTAATGAATATGGTCTATATCTCATAAATACCTTGCAGGTGCCCAAGAGTGGAGTAGCTGTTGTTGTGCTGTGATACTTTTAGCGGAGAAAAAAATGATTTTTTTTCTATTCTACTATTTACCCTTCCTTTTTTAAAGATGTAGTTGATTCTGGAAGATACACAGCTTTTTTGGCTCTCAAATTAGACTGCATTGTATCTTGTTGTGGGTTGGCCCTGGTTGGGTGCTAAGTGCCCACCAAAGCTGCTCTATCACTCTCCTCAAGCTGGACAGAAGAAAGAAAATATAATTAAAGGCTCATGAGTTGAGATGAGGGCAGGGAAAGATCACAAACTGATTACTATCATAGGCAAAACAGCCTAGACATGGGAAAGTTAGTTTAATTTAATACCGGTCAAAATCAGAGCAGTACAATGAGAAATAAACCAAATCTAAAACCACTTTCCCCTCACCCCCTGCTCCTTCCCAGCTCTACTTCTTCCTGCTCAGCAGTGCAGAAAGACAGAATGGAGGCTATGGTCAGTTCATCACAGGTTTCTCTTGCAGTTTCCTCCAGAGAGAGGAGTCCTTCCCCTACTCTAGCATGGAGTTCTCCTAAAGGAGAAAGTCCTTCATGAAATTATCCAATGTGAGTCCTTCCCATGGGATGCAGTTCTTCAGGGACAGGCTGTTCCAGTGTGGGTCCCCCATGGGGTCACAAGTCCTACCAGGAAATGTGCTTCAGCATGGGCTCCTCTGTCCATGGGTCTGCAGGTCCCTGACAGGAGCCTTTTCCAGCACTGGCTTACCATGGGACCACAGCCTTCTTTTGGGCATCCATCTGCTCTGGTGTGGGTCTCTTCCCCATGGACCTCCATGGGCTGCAGGGGCACAGCTGCTTCACCATGATCTGCAGGAGAATCTCAGCTCTGGTGCCTGAAGAACCTTCTTCCTCTCCTTCCTCACTGTCCTTGGTGTCTACAAAGCTCTTTCTCTTACATATTCTCAGTCCTCTCTTCTCTGGATGCTGAATTACTTCTGCACAACAACTTTTTTTTTTTCCTTAAATATACTATCACAGAGGCATTACCACGATCTCTAATGGGCTCAGCCTTGGCCAGTGGTGGGCCCATTTTGCAGCAGTCTGGCATTGGCTCTGATGGACATGGGGGAAACTTCTGGGAGCTTCTCACAGAAGCTGTCCCTGTAGCACCCCCTACACTACCAAACCTGGCCACACAAACCCAATATATGTTTCTTTAATGTGAGTTCTTTTGGAGATATGATCTTTGGTGCCTTACTCCTGGCATGTTTAATTTTCACAATAGCTTTATAGTTGTAGAGCTGATGATATTACGACCTGCAAGTAGGCATTGATGTGAAATCTTGTCTTTTTTCCACTCTCCATTAGATTAAAGGCTAGACTTTTCAATTTGCAAGCCAAATTTAAAGGCTCCTAGGTTACAGTGTCAGAAACAAACTGTTGTCATTGCACTTGAATATATCACTAGAATACTAATGGCCACTGAAATTACTTGAGCTATTAAAGTTCACAGAGTGCATTTTCAGTCGTTATGGATTAGTGAAGGAACAATTGGCTACATCGATCTTTGGCCTAGGTGTCTGCTAATGTCTTTTGTAGAGACCTTTATCACTGTCATATTTCAAAGGAGTGTTTAATGGCACTTTTCTTTGGGTAAAATCTCATATGATTTAAGCAGTGCTAATTGTGATGTTCTTGGTTTCCTTTCAGTCACAGCCAAGACTGTTTCTTCCCAGTTGCTATATCCCCTGTGGCTTCTGCCTTCTTGATTATGCACCTTAATGTCTTCTGTTGTGTTGTCCAAATGTCATTAATCACAAGCAGCAATAAGAATACCTTTATGTGAATGAATTAAGTTCTAATAACCTGCAGCCTGGCCACAAATTATTCAAACCCCAAAGCAAAGTTTTTACAGTTCTGACTATTGTCTGTTCCTTCTGGCATCTGTCTCTTGCATGAGCTACCATGTTAGCCAACATCTGAGAAATATTGGTTCTGTTAGCACTTTGACCCTTATTTGAGTGTGTAGCTACTCACTGTTCATAGCTGAGTGCATGAGGATATGTTCTGAGTCTCACCTGTTGCAGGGACAAAACTTGCTCAGCCTTTCCACACATCTTGACCTGATGCTGTTTATCAGGCACATATAAATGTAGAAAATAGCAAACCTTACACTTCGTGATCTGGCAACACTTGGTGGAGTTCAACTATTCAATAAGCAGGGCCCAGAGCTATTAGTCTGCAATATATTTTGGATTTCATCTTCATCTTCTAATTGATTAGCCTGTGTTTCATCACTTTCACTTAATTACTTTATCCATATTTAAAGCATGCTCTCAGATTCTTGCAATTAGCAGCACCATATGTTTGCTTCCTGCTATACAACTTTAGGCTGTGTTTGACCATTTTTGGGTCTGTGTATTGTATTGTGTACAATACCACAGCTGCAATCTGTAGGCATTTGTTAGTCCTTTTGTGGACTAGAGACAGTTCATTAGTCTTGTACACAGCCACTGACCAGGCACACTAGTGAGTCACTTCAGCTGTGCAGCTACAGCTGTTTGATTTTGTCCCATGAGCTTCAAATGCCCTAATGAGTGTAAGTTAGTAAAAAGAAGGACTAGGTTTTACAGAGCAAGGTCTGCTTTAATAAGTACCAAAAAGAAAGAAAGGAAAAAAAAAAAAGAGCTGGTATTTAACAGTAGACTGTTATAAGACAGAAAGAAGCAGAGTGCTCATAAAATCAAACAGAAATTCTGAAGAGGGAAAAAGATCCTCCAGATCTTCCCAGAAGTGCTTTGGGAATACATTTGTCAATGATTAAAGGTTTCAGATTAATAACAGAATGCAGTGCATGTGACACTTCATGAATGCAAATGGCTTTACATTCTGTAGTGTCTGAAACTTCTTCATGCATCTCTCTTGACTGTGTGATTTTCTGTTTATTCTACAGTCCTCATGAGCTCTCCCTTAGAACAATGACAGGTGAATATTTTCTTGAACAAGTTTTAAGATCATTAATGACCATGCAGCAGATGGAGAAAGCACTAAACCTTTCCACCCATCTTTGGTTAGCATTGATTAGATACTTTATGCACATAATAGGATGCTAAAATGCATGCAGTGGACTGCCGTAGGAAGAGAAATAGAAGAGCAACTGTGTGTGTGAGGGTACTCCAATGTGCTGAGAGAGTATGTTCAGTGTTTGCTGACAAAGACCTGTCCCAGTTTCAACTGTGATAGAATTAGTTTTATTTTCCTTAGTAGCTGGTATAGGGCTGTGTTTTAAATTTAGGATGAGACTAATATACATAACATGCTGATGTTTTAGGTGTTGCTAACTAGTGCTTGTCCTAAGTCAAAGACTTTTCAGCATCCTGTGCTCTGCCAGCAAGGATATGCAGAAGAAGCTGGGAGAGACTGTAGCTGAGCAGCTGATTCCAACTGGGCATGAGGATATTCCATGCCTCTGTGGGATGCCCAGTATATAAATTGAGAGGGTTTAGGGGTTTGGCTGGGAGTTGATGATCACTGCAGGTGGACAGGCTGGTCATTGGTCAGTGGATGGTGAGCAGTTGTATTTTGCATAGTTTATTTCTCTTGGGTTTCATTCCAATCTCTCTCTCCTTGTCATGGCTTAACCCCAGTCAGCAACCAAGCACCACACAGTGGCTTCCTCACTCCAACAGTTTGTGAGTGAAATGGAAGGGTGAGAGCAAGAAAACTCAGGGGCTGAGATGAAGAAAGTTTAATAGTGAAGATAAAAGCCGTACATACACATTAACAAAGCAAAACAAGGAATTCATTCACTGCTTCCCATGCACTGACAGGTGTTCAGCCATCTCCAGGAAAGCAGGGTTCCATCATGCGTAATGGTGACTTGGGAAGATAAACACCAGCACTCCAAATGTCCTCTCATTCCTCTTACTTTCCTCTACTTTATATGCTGTGCATGATGCCATATGGTCTGAAATATCCCTTTGGTCAGTTGGGGTCACCTGTTCTGGCTGTGTCCCCTCCCAGCTCCTTGTGCACTCCCAGCCACCTTGATTGTGGGGTCGGGTGATGAGCAGAATAGTCCTTGGCACTGTGCAAGCCCATCTCAGCAATAACAACTCTTCAGTACAAATCCAAAACACAACTCCACACCAGTTACTGTGAAGAAAATTAACTCTACCCCAGCCAAAACCAGCCTAATTCTTCTCATTGTGATTATTGTTATTGTCATAACTAGTATTATTATTGCATTTTTGTTTGTTTCAATTGTTAATCTGTGCTTATTTCAACTGCAAGGTTTTACTTTTTTTTTTTTTCTATTCTCCTCCCCATCCCACCACAGAGGGAAGGTGGGGGGTGAGAGAGCAAGCAGCTGCATGGTATTGAGTTGCTGGCTGGGGTTAACTATGACAAGTCCTTAATTCAGAACCTTCACTCAGAGTGAGAAGGGTCAACAGCTGCCATTCTGTCAAAAGAGTGTGACAGCTGTACTGCAGCTTGGAGTTGCCCATAAGTTGCAAGAGTGAATTCTGGCCTAATTATCTCATATATTTTGCCTCTAAGATCCCATTAGACCTTTGAACAATAAATTTTGTCCTTAGGAATTTACTGTTGGAAAATGTCTCATTATGTTTTTATTTGAAGATCCTATGCAATAATGAGACAATACTTATACCTCATCATCAGCTTTAACTATACTATATTTCATGGACTGAATTTCTAGAAGACCAGGAATAACACTGGAGTTTTGGGACTCTTGTGCTTGCTTTTGTGATGTGTAGGGAGATTATTTTCATGGGGCTTGAGACTGGCTGATATGAATTGGACACAAGGGAAATATCATCTGTATCAAGGTTTCATGACCACTGGCTGATATGGGCCAGTTTATTTACCGAGTAGGAAGTTTTGGTGTACAAACACTAAAATACTCATCTGAAAGTATTTCTTGATCTGTTCTCAAGGAGTTTTAAAAACAGAATTAAATCCATGCAGCAGAGAAGTCTTTGTTCTTTTCTAGTTATGGAACCTAATCAGTCAAAACAATGATTGTCTCAACCTAAACAGATACTGTATCCCCATGTACACTTTAGGCAAATATGGTGTTTCTTAAAAAATGCTAATGGTATATTCATTTGGTGAACATCAGTTTTATGCCAGGAACTAAACTGAAGGGAATTTCTTGATGAAATATGTGACAGAAGGCTTCTCAGTGCTGAATGTTATACAATTATGTGGTTCTGTGGTTGCATAATCATGTTTCTAGTATATGAGAAATATATATATTTCCCATATATATATAAAAGTCTCAGCTGGGAAATTGATTGCACCTTAAATTACAGCTCCTGCTGCATTTCAGAAGGCCACAGGTTTAAGTACATTATTCTGCCATGGGTTTGATTTAAGCTAGTGCAATAGCTTTTGCAATTTTCATTATGCTCTTTGCCCTGAAATAAAGATTTGTCAAGAGAACAGATTCATGTCATGTTAGTTTGTGTCCCTACTACAAATTGTGATATGAATAAATGACCAGATTTTAACTACCCAATATGTTGTGTGCAGTGTGCCATTTTAGCTTCTCTCATGACTTGTCATTAGATAGACACTTTACTGTCTCATACCTATCAATTACTGCTTGAATAAGGATTAATGGAGTGCTTATCAAATCAGAAGGAAGCACATTGAAAAGGTTGTGCCATAGAACACAAAATTTTAATTCAGAGAATAGGACTGTATTATCTTTTAACAAGAAGGAAATGACATGATCAATCCATTTCTCAAAATTAAGTTTGCTTAAAAATGGTGCTGAATGATAATTCATAGAAGAGATGACTAGCTGATGGCAGATTCTCCCCAAAACTCTTAGCTACTCATGTCTAAATACCTGGGAATGACTGGGATGAGCAAATTACTCTGCTATTAATATTCAGAATTACCATGATATAGTCAAGGGCATAGTCAGAGTGAGAGTGGCTGAGCAATATGCAGAGGTAACAAGGAAGACGAAATAAATTAGAGACCTGAATAGCCAAATGTAGAGGCAAAGGAGAACATTGGACACTGTTGCTGAGGTCTGGAGCAGAAGTAGTGGGACTGTAGTTTACTTACTGGCTGGGGACAAGTATGGGGGTTCAAATCTGTATTTTTTGGAATATTTGTGCATTTTACTTTAGCATTTATAGCTGTCCAGGTAAGGCTTTTACCCTGCACTGATGCCTTCTGTCAATTTAACAAATTCCTGAAGTGTTGGCGGTTGCAAAATGGTTCAGCTTTAACTGAAATGATGAAACACATTGTACTTCAGGCTATGTCATGCATGGGAAAGATGATACTTCTCTGATTCATGCTTGACAAAGCTCCATGAGTCCAGCTATGAAGAGATCCCTCAGTGTGAGAGTCCTAGGATGTTGTGTGGCAGATTTAGATTTAAACTCACATGGACTGACTGCTGTAACTTAAATTGAGCTTCTTAAGGGACCTTAAACTCTGAGGCATTTTGAGGGCACATATGTAGAAAATGAATAAATACAGGTATGCATAGTCTTTGCCTTCTTGCTGTCAATAGGCCTATTGTATGGAATTTTTCAGGAGCCCACTTACAGAATTGAAGTAGGAATGAACAGCTATGCTGTCTAGTTATTTAAAAGAGTTATAAAAACATTTGTCTGAGCTGCTTCTCCTAACTAGTTTTTTCTCCAAAGGATTAAACTCCTGAAGAGTTTTTTCTGCCTCTTTCTCATCATAGTTGAAATGTACAGGATGTGCTGCCAGTCTCACTGATTCTGTATTACCTGAGATCTGGAGACAGGGTTTGGCATCAGAGATTTGACAGACGAGCTCTTCAGTCTCGTATAGATTCACGATGTGTGTGATAGGTTATAATTACTGCCACCTTACACGTTTCTGCTGAAACTGATCCTTCCTGTCTCGCACAGTTCTTGCTCCTGAAGCCTCTCCCAAAAAGCCATCTGTGATAAGGCACCACTAAATGGGTAATGCTCACTTGCAGCTCTAGCCACAAGCCCATCTGCTTCTCAGGAGGTAGTCAATATCTTTTGGGATTTTTAGGTGTGTATGTCACTGCTGCAAAGTCAGATAGAGAAAAAAAGTTACTGAGGCAGAGTTATTTTATTAGCAGAATTATGTGAGCAGAAGTAGTTTTTTATTTCTTAGACTTATTTTGAAAGCCTGATGCTTGGATTCAAAAGAAAGGATATGACCACATTAGTACCTAATGAGTAGTAATTGCAGGAGTTATGGTAGTTGTTATAAGCCAAATGGAATTTTTGCACACAGCCATTAGTAATTAACACATTTGAAATAAAACAGGATGTGCAATTATTTGGCCTGCAAATGTATTTTTGGATTTTCCTTATTATTCAATATTATTGAGATATTATGAAAATATGTAAGTAAGCCAGAGAATCCTGATGTATTAAGCATAGATAGGCAAATAAAGGAAAACTGAACTCTGGCATAATTGTCTGAAAAATGTAAATAGTTAGGAAATTATATTAATTTTACAAATGTAATTTTAAGCTTCACTGTGGATGGAACACTGCTGAAAAAAATGCATAGGGAAGATTTAACAATTAGGTAAAATATGAAATGTGTGTTTCTAACTGAATCAGTGAATATCTTGCAAAGTGGATATACACCACCGTATAGGTAACACCATATAGATCTTAATTGCATTTAAAATTTTTAGGTATTTCCTTTTAATGAAAGGTCTTTTAGAGCTGCTAATATCTAAATCCATCTGAGGCAAGCCTGTATAATAACTGAAAATGGAACAGCCTGAAATGCCTATATTTTAGAAGTAATGTGGAACCAGTAACAGCAGCATATCTTGGAAAGGAAGCAGTGGGGATTTTAAACCCGAGTTCAGCGTTTGTCTCATTGCAATACATATCTGCAAGACACATGTGAAACATTCCTTTCAATTTATATCTGTCACTCTCCAATTTATACATATTGAGGAGTAAAGCACCTAGTTTTAACTGCTCTTATACCTGCGTGGAGTCTTTTATATCTGAACATCAGAATGAAGTATACCCAGATAATCTTTCCATTGATGGCTGAATGCATGTGTCTTAGATCAGAACTTTATGCTATGAGCTAAATAAATCCCTTCATTAAAGAAATAAAATTACATCAGGGGTGTATTTTGCTCTGTGCACACTATTCAGATCTATTTTAGATGAAGTGTGATTTCTAACATGATTCTAACGTGAATATGAACGCAGTCTTGAAACTTCTCATAACATGAGATATGAGTCAGAAAGCAGATGCAGATGATTAGATGATGGATCCAAAAGCAATTAAGCTGGCAGCACCTTGAGTGCACCGGGCTGGGTTGGAGTCACCTGTGGTCTTATCAGCTGGACTCATGCTGGACTCAGATAATGTCCCTTTTCCTCCTTTCCTCCCTCAAGCTTGCAATGAACATGATGCAGACCCTTAATGGATGTATCTCACGTATCCTAATGAATTTCTTAAGCTGCTATATAGCTGTGGGATTTACTGTCTTTCTCTCCATTTAATATGTAGTTCATCATCATAAAACCTGCTTGGTTTTAGCCCCAGTATTTAAAAAAGAAAAAAAAAAAGGCAGCCCTGTTGATCTAAGCGTAGCTGTAGATAAAGATCTACTCATTATGGAAGAATATTTGCACGGGAAACTGGTATTCTTTTTGATTTTAGAATAGTAGATCGAGGTAAAATGTCTATCTAAAATAATCCCAGTGTGCATGAAGTAGGAGGCTGCTTTCTGTCTCCTTTGGTAACAACCTGCTTTGAGATCCTGGGAAAGGAAGTCTTCAGTGTATCAAAGTTGGGGATGACATAACTCAACATATTGTAGACTTTGCCCATTAATGCCAGACCTGGATAAGGAAGAGGAGAGAAATGCCTCAAAAGTTTTACAGGAATTGCCTGCCAATTCTTGGGATATTTTAACTTATTCCCTAATGTTATCATTTAACTGGCTTAATTTTGTTCTGAATATGTGCTTTTATGTTTATATTTTTGCTCAGTGCGCAACCTTTCAATTAATTTTAATGGAAGTTAAATGTGCACAGTCAAAATAAAATTGCAATACCAATCTGGAAGCATCTAAAACAAGCAAGGTGTTAGCAGCCTTTCCAGCACCAGGCATGTTTTCATGTTAATAAATTGGCTACAAGAAAAAATCCCATTTCAAGGGAGTCACACTGTCAAACAATTAAATCACAGCATAACACATTAAAGCTCCTTCACAATGATGGGAAAACTTCCATCAGTTCATCTAGCAACTTTGGTAGCATTTGGCAGCAAGTAAAGGAGCATCTGTCTGTCTCATTTCCTGTTAGCAATCAGGTCCAGAGTGTTCACAGGCTAGATATACCTTTGCAGTAGTAAAGCTGAATGATGGGAGGATTTTTTACTGTTGACAAAAGAGCAAATATTGTGACTGTTTCAAGATTAAAGAGAAAATCTCCAAAGATGTACTCAATTTGAAGGAAATGACACTGACTCATAGTGATGCTTTGAAAAAAAATAATGGCCATGTAATGTGATTTTAGTGTGCGAAGTTCAAAGAAAGATGAAGGTGAAACAGCCAAATAAAAGGTAATAGAAATGAAATTTAAATAATTATTGCCTTTGCAGCAATTCTTGCTAGTAAAGTTTTTATTAGGCATGATTAGTTTCAATTAAATATTTGTCCTCTATAATGTCCACAAAATTTGCAGGCATTTTTCACAGGTTTTATAGAAGGATTTTGAAAATCACATTGCACACAGCATGCACAGATCTGTATCTTGAAATACCCCTTCTATGTCTACTTGAGGAAGGGCAAATGTGTCTGGATCCATCAAGAAAGCAGAGCATGGCTTTCTGGTTTTGTTGCCTGATCCCTAAAGCCCTGGTGCAATTGAGAGTACCTAGAAATACCAGGCAATATGGAGCCTGAAGAGCTGATGCTGCAACATATCAGACCCTTTTTCCCCCCTCTGGATGTGATTTTAATTCCACCAGCTCATTCTTCTGGGGAGAAAGACTTTTGAAATAGGAGCTGGGCAAAATGTTTTGCTGAGTGCTCTGTCCTGCTGCACATGGGAGAGAGGAGTTGGTTAAGGAAAAGGAAGAAACATTGTCTCAGGCACTGTATTTACAGGGTATGATTTTGTAATTGTTGGGAACTTTTAACATAGTACAGCTCTACTAAAAAATCCTACTTCTCAAAATTATGAGTATTATTCATAATTTTCCAATTATGATGCTATTAAAACATTGATAGGTAATTATATCTATGTTTTGTCACTGGCAGTGTTGACCCTAATGGAACATTATCCCAGTGAGTTGCCATGAAATGCCAATTTGCAGTATTCCCTTTTCAAAAAGGTTTGCACATATTGCATTATTCATAAAATGTATTGTGAAAAACAACTAAACCTGGGTTAAGCTGCTGGCTCAATATAGCATAAATACATAAAAATGTCAAAGTCCTGGAAAATTTGATTTATGTTTTGCACCTCAGGCAAATACCAGCTAAACATATAGTTTTCAAATCTTTTTGTCTTTTTCTTCAGGGAATATTTTCTTAGTTGCTAAGGAACTGCTAGCTGCGAATATATGGCACTGATGAAGATTTAGCTAGTTCTTATTAGCTCATAAAAGCAATCATGTTATTTTGGTCTTTGTGCTGCAGTGAGAATCTTGAAAACTAGTTAATTTTATTTAAGCAATTACATTGCCAATTCTATGAAATCTGCATGTATTTTTGCAAGAAGAGGGTAGAAATCAGAAATAAGGACCACAAATTTTAATACTTAAGAAAGCCTTGAAATTGCTGAGGGTTAACATTTACAAAAAGGTGTTATGATACTGTTTAAAAAAAAAAAGCTGATTTTTAATAATCTACCAACTAAAATCCTTGCTCCAATAAATAGACCAAGTTCATTTTCTGTGTTTCTCTTTCTGAAAATATCTGCATCTTGAGACAGGGCTGGGAGAGAGACTCCCCTTGGGCTTCCCTGCACCCCAGGACTCCATGCTGGGCACTGTGGGGCCATGGCCAGGGGTCTGCCTCTGCTGGGGGTACAGCTCACCTGCCACCTCTTTTCTGGGGACAGAAACTGAGAGATGAATGAGGGGTGGGAGGTAGAAATACATGAACCTGTGAATGTACTAGGCAGGTCAATTTAAAATTACTTTTTCTATAGTGCACCAACTGGGACACAAATATGATTAGATGGAAAAAGAATATTTTTTTTTATGCTGTGTATATAAATCCTAAAACTCCTTGTCCTAGGATAATGGCTTGAAATATAATCCAGAAAACATCATTAAACAAAAAGGCAGAGATACAGTTTTTGACACTGCATGTTTCTGAGTAGTTTTAGTTTCTGAGTAGTTTTTAAAGGTAGAGGGAGCAATATTAAGAGAAATTTGATTTTAGCTTGCTTTATTGTTTTCCTAAGCAGTTCCAGTTGGCCACTTGTAGTCACACAACTGCTGTGGTCTGCTCAGTATGTTGTTCCTTATGTTCCTACTGTGAGATGATGCTGAAAAGCTAAACATTTAAATGCTTCATCATTTTCTATAAAAAGACCAACTATAGTCAAATGGTTTGTGACATTAGTAAAAAGTGAGGGCAGGGAAAATGTCATCCCCTTGAATGGAGAAGGGCAGGAGTACTTAGATAATTTGCATATCAGCTGTATTAAGACAGACCCCAAATGATAAGTAAATAAACTGACAGATAAATAGAAGATAACTGGATTTCAGCAAGCAGGATTAAGGTTAGATATTGGAATAAAACTCTCAACATTTAGAAGAACAAATGGATTAGAGTGGTCCAACAGTATCACTGATGACAATAAGGCATCACCATGCCTGGAGGACTTTTGGAATAGCTTAGATAAACATCTGTCAGCACTGACACTGGCACAGTGGTTTGTGCATTAGGGCAAGAAGCTGTGTTGATCAGTCAGCCTGTAGTCTTTAAAATAGGAACAGCTGGTAAGTGTAATGTTTGTAGCATAACAGCAAACCCCATGCAAATCCATCCTATAAAACACAAGTAAACTTTAAAAAAAATCAAAATATGAATAGCAGTCAAATTTTTACTTATTTTTTCCCCACAAATTAAAAAAATACATGCTGGTCCATAGATTTATTTTATTCTCCAAAACGTTTCAGCTAAAAGTGTCCTTAGGTGAGCCAAATGGTCTCTGAAGTCCTTTATGAGTGTGTGATTCTGTAAACAATGTCCCAGTGTCCAAATAGTTGATGGAGACACATGGTCAAACCCAGCAGAGGATGCAGCCTAGCCCTAACTCTTTTGTGACTGTCATTCTCCTTAACTATAAAATGAGACAGAATTAATGGTATTTAGAGCTTTGGCATGCAGATACAACTAAGGTTTTCACACAAGGGACCTATGGGGAATGCTATGTGTTGCTCTACAGCTTTTTTGGTGGATATTTAGAGGGGTCTTGACTTGGATACATGAGATAGCTTGAACAGAATATTTTTTTTCCAAAGAGAAGAAAATCTATGGGAGCTAATATTTATGTTGTATTATGACCATTGTGTTAGTAATTTAAAGCACACAAATTGCACAGACATCTGATGAAAAGGAAGGAATAACTTAGTCAAGGTAATTTAGTACACATACCCGCTGAAAAGCTGTATTCTCGGTAAGACTGCAGTGTGCAGAGAGTTTGCAAAAAGAAAAAGCCAAGCAAAAAGAAAAAGCTAATAGGCAAAAGTGAGAACATTCAGGTAGATCTTGCTGGAAAAAAAAAATCTCATAAAATATTAATGGTTAAAGAGTTTCTTCTAGCAACCAATTCCAGTCTTGTGTATGTGAGATGCAAAACAAAAATTCCTATTGGGAATATAAAGAAAAGCTCCTAGAAAATAAGGGACTAACTTCCTCTTTTCCCTTTTATTGAAGTTACACTTTATTTCAGCCAATCTATATGTGTTGTTACCAGGTTCAATTCATACAATGATAATGCCAATAGACATCAGCTTTATAAAGGGCAGTTGTGAGCTTGTGATTTTGCTGACTGAGAGTTTATACCCCTTCTGAGCTCAGTACTGGAGTTACTGATATGCTGTTCCCACCATAGTTTAATTCATAGTCCCTTCTAAAGAAGAAAAAAGTAGATTTTGCGAGAGATACAGGTAGAAGAGCATGTAAAATTTCTGGAAAGAGAGCTTTGCAAAGGCTTTAGAAAATTTTGCTGTGTGGCAATGTGGCCTCCAAAAGCCCTGTCCCACTTTTTCTCTCAGTAAGTTAGAAATTGTTCCCAAACTTCACTCTCTCCTGCACCCATCTGGGCTCCTGGGACAGAAATATGTGTGGTGGGGTGTACCAACCCATTAAATACCCATGGCTGGAAAATTTTCCTGTTAACCATTATCTAGCATTTGTTTGGTTTTTATACCATTTGACTCAAAAATCCAGATAATGGAAAACCTGACAGTCTGTCAGTTATGTTTTCATTTTAGATTCAGATCCCTTAAGCCACATTTGGGACTATTAAGTAAAATTTTCACATTCAACTCAAAGACTAAACCAGCAGGCATTCTGGAATACAAAGTGAGTAGCATACTCCATAGCAAAAATAAATGCTTTCATAATGATTTACATGTTTACAATATAACAGTGGCTAATGTGCAGTAAAGTCAAATCTCAGTAAAAATGAGTTAATTAAATCTGATTTTAATGCTGAGAAAAAGAAATAAGCATCACGTATGGCTGATATAAATATTAATTGCCAGCAAGATGACATATAAAAGCATAATATTCTGTCATAATAATGACGCAAACCCTGAAATAGCAGACTACTGTTCACCACTGCATATACACTGTCTGTACACTGTCAGGGCATGGGAGAGAGCTGCAGATCTTGTAAATAAGGTCTTATTAACTAGGGAAAAAGACCCCTTTTCTATTTCACAATTCTAAAATGTGTCATAGCACTTAAAATGCCTTTGTAATCTAGTCTCTGTTTATTTGCTTGTGCATGTGTGGAATGAAAGAAAATAGTTTCTCAGCTTCTGTAGTAAGCCACAAACTTGTGGTCAGTTGGTTTTTTTTTTGATAATGAGATAAAATGACCCTCAAGAAAAGAAAGTTTCTAAAGAAAATAGAAATATTAAATAATTCATTGGTCCTTCCTATCAGACAAATCTTTCTGTGACATAACATCAAGTGAGGGACACATTCTGTGCATTTGTCCCCTTGCAATTTCATTCATATTTCTTTTTATTCAGTATGCCAAAATCAGTACTTTTGGAATGTTGCTGGAAAACAAGAACATTACAAAGTCAGCTTCAGAGTTTGACTGCTTATCTTTATCTGACATAAGTTGATATTGGTCTTTGAAAAATCATAGCCTTTCTTTGGACTGGTGCAGTGAACTGCTTGCATGCCTAATGCCATAGGATGCTGGGCTAAATGCTCTCTCTGCAAGACATAGGGAAAGGCTTTTTCTTTAATTGCTCTATACGCTTAGTTAAATACTCTTGCTCTGCTTCTCTGATGATGTAAATTGAAGTTTTGTTGAAGTCAACTTAGTAAAGCTCTGCCAACTCATAACTGCCTGTGATTATGTTCCTAAAGTATTTACCAAGTTATTGCACTAGTTTTGAAATTCTAGGTGTGGTAGAAATGCCATACATCAAATATAGTAGAGCAACTTATTTTCAGAGCAGTTCTACTGATTTCTGAGGATCTGCTTGAAGAGTGAAGTATTACTCTATGTGAATAAGATAGTCCTGATTCGGCTCTTAAGCCATTTGGATAAAAATGTAAGTGCATGCCTGCAAAGAAAAAAACATATAAGTTCTGGGCAATTGGGATTCCTTTACTGATGGACTCCTGCTTCATGCCACTGGTGGATTCTCATGTACAAATGAAAATGTCAGGTAGGTGATTAAACAGACTTTGTTATGGTGTAGCTACACAAAACAAATGATGCTCCTGCAATTGCATTCCTTAGAGGGTGATTCTTATCCTACTGAAAGTAGTAGCTGTGCCTTTGATATACTAATTCCTTCTGCAAACACGTCCAAATTATTGTTGCATGATGGAGCCTCTGTATAGTGTAATTTTAATCACCTGTCTTCTCAGTGAATACAAACTATAAAATGTTAAACTGATCATACAAAGCACTTGCTGATAAGGTTTGTTTTAATATTTATTGTTAAAAATGTATTTTTGTTTATCAATCAAATAAAAAAATCGCGCTTTAGTAGCTCAGAATGAAAATAATCTACTAGAGTGTTTTAAGATAGAAAGATTCTAATAAGCTACATTCAGATAGGTTTTTTCTTAACAAGAAAATTTAATACATACACATTATCAGGTTGTTTTTTTTTTTGTTAATATTCTCTGGCTTCTTAAGATCATTCCATCTACGAGAGGTTTTTTTCTGGGCTTGGGATCCAGATAGAATTTGCTTAGACTCTTTGATAACCTAAGGATGAGTGAAATACGGCTTTGCTGTTTTTCAGTTCTGCCAGAAAATGCTCTTTTTTTTTTTTTCCTGGGTGCTTCATTAGACTGTGGCTTCGGCAGATTTACAAAGGTGTATGTGTGACTTTCATCAACACAGCACACACACGCAAAGCCTATAACACTGATGAGACTGGAATGATTAAATAAGTACAGGGAAGAGAAGTACACCTGGATGGCTCCCACATTAGACATCTGAATGACAACAAATACATGGTGACAGCAGTAGGAAAAGAAAGTGGAGTGTGGGTGAGAAAAATCTGGAGGCAAAGAATTAACTTTAAATGCCCCAGTCTGTCAGATCATGTATCTTCTGCAATATTTTCCCTCTTCTCTTCTTAACCATGTGACAAAGATATAGAGAACTGCCTTCATCTAATACTGAAATTTGTTAAGATAAGGGTGTCAGTGTCCTCAGATAAGGAAATCTCAGTACCCCCTCCTCCATGCACTCCCCAACACCATCCTCCCCCTCACCCCCTCGGTCCCCTCCTGGTTTCAAAGCTTAATTCATTGTACAGTTTTTACCCAGCACCTTTTCCAACCAAGCCTGGCTTCTGGAGGCAGATGAAAAGCAGCAGCACACACATACAAGCAAGTCTAATGGGCTTGCCGAAAAGTTTGTTGAAAATAACTAAACTTTGAAGTTGAAGGCACTAGTGCTGGTGGGATTTTGCAGCTCAGGCTCACCAGCTAGTCTCACTCTTTGTAAATTCAAAGGCTACTAAAGAGACAGAGAAGGTTTCTGTGAAAAGTAAACACAGTGGAAGATACTGTCTAGTTGACCTGTGGTCTAAGACAATCAATATGTGGCTTTCTTTTTTCCTTTCAATTTCTTTCTTTTCTAACAGCAGCAAAAGAAAGGGTTTCAGATATGCAAATATTTTAGTTTTGTATGTTCTTAGATTAATCAAGAAGCCCTCTCTGATAGATATGAAAGATACATAATAATGAAACACTAGCAATAAGAATGTTTGTCCTGTTGTCTGTTTCAAATCTTAAATATTTGAGAACAAACTGCTCTGATTAATTATAGCAAGCAAGGGATTAAGTTGGAGTTCTTGGGACTAAGGGATCCTGGAAAATGACAACCTCGGTTACTTCAGTTGCAGAATATAAACATTCACAAAGAGGTACAGGAGCAAAGAGAAATCTGCGTGCTAGTGATGGGTTGCTGTTCATTGTACTTCCAGAAATCCCTTTTCAAATGCTGATAAGCTGCAGTCTGCTGCTATTGCTCATGGCATTGGCAGCGCTACACACCAATTACCTGTCAAAGGTATTTTCAAAGCAAATGTGCAGCTTCTTGATTTTTGGCTTTATTCCTCCTACAAGCCAGAAAAAGGAAAGTAATAACAGGGTATGTCTGAACCAAAGTGTGTTTTTTTCAAATGAAGAAAGATCATATTTGTTATTTCTCACATTGAACAGAAAGTTTAACTGTGTTTGCTTGAAATGTTTCATCTCCAGTACTTGTACAGGGAGCCATATGGTTAGGGCATTTTTTGGCATCCCTCCCTCCCAAGGAGACACTGGGGACCTGTGCCTCTCCCATGCAGCTGGGTGACAGTAGTATCCTGCCTCTCCTCTTCACTACTTTAGAAATCTGACCACTGAGAAAAGAATCTGAGCCAAGACTGACAATGTAGTTAACATAAAATGATTATTTTTATTGTTGAAGTCAGCTGAAGTCACATTTTTGGATACCATGGCATTCACCAAAAATGCTGTGCCTGGCTCTAACTATCCTGCATCTGTCACAACTACTGATACCATTTTGCTGTAGAGACAAAGGACCATTCACTTGCCTGCTGCTGTGATGCCCACTTATAATGACAGCAGAAATCAGCCAAGAACAGACTGAGTGTTTAGGTACCACCAGCATGTTCTCTGGATGCTTCAATGGGACAGAGAAAGACAACAGTGTCTCACAGCATCCTGGGTGAACAGCTGTGTCCACTGACTTGTGCTGGGTTTATTCCAGCCTCTGCAATGGTGACCATCTTCTGGAAAGAGGGGAAAGAAACAATGGTGGTATTTTGTGTTGAGTTTATTCCAGTCTCTGCAATGGTGACCATCTTCTGGAAAGAAGGGGAAGAAACAATGGTGGCCCAATATGCTCAGCTTCTATTCAGGCTGGCCAGATAGGGGTGGAGTAATTTTGGTTCTCTACTTCCCTCCAGTTCTGCATGTGCAAAACAGCTAATCATAATCTTAAGGCATGTTATTGAGCCAGGATGAGAACAAACTAGAATGTTGACATTAGGATTCTAAAGCTGAATTTTGTGTAAAATTTTCCTATGTATGTAATTAATATGCCTCCTGGGGAAGTGCAGCTGGAAATTTCTACATGGAAAACTCTGTTCAAGACACACAGAGCCGTGATATGCTAATCTAATTCAGAGTTTAAGACTGAAATATAGATAAATTGATAATTATAGCTATATAAATAACACAGCTTTAATTGTGTGCGAATGTCCTAACTGGCATGTGAGATGCAGACTACTGCCAATTTTTAATTTCCAGTAGAATCAGCTACAGCTATGGTTCCTACTGTGAAAATTTGTGTGTTACTGAAATTGTATTTTTAATGAACCCAGCAGTCATCCAGTCACCGAAATATCATAAGCTTAATCTTGTTTTTTGAGGTTTGTGAAGAACTAAGTTTGGCATCCTGCTTGTTATATTAAAGGAAACAACTGAGAGTTTGGAAACATTTGTCTGTTTGCCATATGACAGTTTGGTGGTTTCTGCTTTTTAGACAGATAATGTGGCAGAAGCCCCAATACTGGTACCAGACCAATCTGGCTGGATGTGCCTGGTCCAAGAGTGCTCAGTGTACCTCTGATATAATGTGCTCAGCACAGCACAAAGTTACTGCTAAATGGCTGCACTTAGACTTGTTTTCAGACTTCTACTGGTATATTTTGATATGAATCAGTCCTTAAAAAAGTCTGTGATAAAAATTGGGGGTAAACATGTTGTCACATGCAAATTAGCTGCCTCTTTTCGTGCCTAGTGCCATGTTGAGTTAGACAGTTTCAGAAATCCCAATAACTGTGCTTTGTACCTGGTTTTACATATATTGCCCAAACATTAAGGAAAAAATCCAACATAGATACTGGGGAATGAATTTTTTTAGCAGAAATACCTTGAATAAGTTCTGTTCTTAGCAGACTGCATGGATTTGCATCATGCTGCCCACTTAGGGAAGTCTACCACATATGGTGGCTGTTATCTAGCTTAAAAATAGTCATTCATCTCATTTCTCAGAGGCACACACCCCAGTATTCTTGAGGCTGGGACGCCCAAGGAGTGTATGATGTCTTCTGGTGAGTTGAGGAGAAAGTTCTGGGAGTGGTGCACAGGCAGGGAATGACAGTGTAACCTCAGTGACTCACCCCTATTTTGGCAGGTTGGTGGCTGGATGTGGACTAGGTTCTAGAGCACCCAGCCTCTGTAGTCAGGGCTGTCTTTTTTCTTGCCATGTCTAACAGCCTTGGACTGTTACATCTCTTTTGCTGCTTGCTTGGGGTGCCTTTCTTACAGGAGCTGCACCTGAGCTGCCTCGCTGTGGCTCCATTTCTTTAAGGTTCAGTTTACCCTAAAACTACATTATATACTCCAGGGACCCCAAGATTATGTTGAATGTTCCATTCTTCTTTCTGCTGCGGTTTTGCCAGCCCTTTTCACTTGTATTAGCATTATTTTGCCTTCTAACTGGGTATTTTTTTTAGATTTTTTTTTTTTGCCTCATTTGGACATTAATTGGATTTAGAGCGAGAAATATTGCAACAAAAAGATTTTATATTAGCTAGCTGTTAATGAGGTTTCATTGCTGAGTTAGTTACAATTTTTTTATAAAGAGCCCAGACTACAGCAGGAGAAAGGAGCAGAAGCACAAATGACATATGTACAGGAATAAAGTGTCAGTGCCCCATAAAAAAGAAATACCTCCTGGAAACTAAAAGGGAAATCATGAAGTTTCAGAGTAAAGGAAATTGTACCAGATTTCCTGAAACATGGCATTTTGTCTATACAGCAGGAAGATGTAAAGTACTTTTTGACCTTAAAGTCTGTTTCTGAAGTAGCTATATAACAATGTCATTATAAAGGGCCCTCTTCCTTCACTGCTAATGACTTTCTTATCAAAATTGTGCAGTTTACAATCAGAAGGATGATTTTTGTAGTTGCTTGCACTCCTAACTGCTCTTGGGATCTAGGAATTGAGCTGCTTTTTGTGCCTTTCACATTACCACCAGTAATAAAAAACCTGCAATTTGACACAGCAAAATTCCTTCCACTCTGGGAGCCCTTTACAGTGCTAACTGAGGGAAAAGTCTTGGTTTTATCAGAAAGTTGAGAGGACTTTGAGGCTTAGAGGGTACTGATGTGCAAGAACTTGATGGTTTAAGAACTTCCTTGTTTTAAAATATTTGCATTACCTTTGTTTTCCTTCTGTTTATAATTTCTCAGTCTATTATTTAAGATAACTGCCTTCCTTGGAAAGGAAAAAATTGATTTCATCCCAACCAATAATGCTGCAGCCTCTGGATGAAGGAGGCTTTATAGCAGAAGTCTTTACTGTGTGTTGGCTACTTTGTACCAGCTGTTTCCACTTAGGAACTGTTGCATTTTCATGCATGAACCTGTGTCCTGGATTTGTGGACATTACTTGTGTTTCAGTGTCTGAAAAGGAACTTGGGAGGCAGTTATCATTTAAAAGAAATACTCTGTGAATATGCATCAAATGCATTTATTCGAATGTACGTGTAAGGGTTCCTTTGGTAGTAAAGCCACTTAGCTTCATATGGAAACTGCTTTCAGCATAAGACTCCTGATGTTTCCTTGCCTGAGTACATATTCTAAGGATTTGAAAGTTGTATAGGAGATATATGGTTGGGAATAGACAACACAGCTTGGCTCCAGGGAGTAAGGAGACACCTAGCCTGGCCTATATAGTTCAGTATCCACCTAGATCTAGAGAGCATTTCTTCTGACAGAATGGAAGGATAAACAACTCCCACTGCAAGAATGGAGCAGAGCTACCACAAGAATTATTACGACTGCAGAATTGTTGGGCAATATTGCTATCTAAGATGGCTTTTTTTGTTTGTTTAGGGGTCTTCCCAGCATCCCATAATTCTGTGCATCATCTTCCCATGCTCCAGGAGACACAGTAGTCTTTCAGCAATGGTAAGCTTTGCTCTCTCCTTGCATTTCCACTATGTTATACCTGCAATAAAATGCCATCAGGATGTCTGCAGTGACCTGCCTTATAAGCAGATAAAATGTATTTTGCAAGCAAGGCTAATGACTTCAGCAGTTGAGGACTAATTGTTCCTAGCTTTTCTGTAAGTTGTCTGATAAGCAGGAGTAGACAAAATGTTTTAGAATTACCCAAGGTATACAAATAAATACATTAACAGCATCCTCATATGCCCCACACATTTGCTGGAAGAGCGTTGTCTGATGGCTTTGGTAACCTTCTCATTTCATGATATAGAAATTGATATTACTAAATGTTTATATTGTTTGTGCCGTTATAAATCTCAACTAGATAAAAATTCTTATGTTGTCACTGGAAAATAATTCTCTTTTGCATATCGTGAACTATTTATGAAGTCTGAAAGTAATGGAGGACATGAATGTACTTATTGTTATTTTCTCTGACCTTACTCACAATGTGTTTTTTTGCTTTACAACATATCAGGAAGATAAAGACAATATATTTTTGCACAAAGTGGTTTTTTATATGTATGTGTATATATATGTGTGTGCATATATATATAGGTAGTCATTGTGAAATTTGTCCAGTGGTAGCTTGCAAAATTGAACAGTAAACAGTTCATTTTCTTACCTGAGCAAAACTAGCATTTGGTGTGTGTATGAGGAAAGATAATCTGAACTTTAGATAAAACTTCTGTTCCGTCTGCCAGTATTAAAAGTTTTCTTTATCACTGAAAGAAAATTCACTATTTTTGAAAACATAAAATGGATTTCACTGTGAGTGAAATCATTATTTCTAGTTAAATTGAGTATTTCAGAAATATAACTTGGTTTTGAAAGGTGTAGTAAAAATTTTTTTCTAATGTCTCTCCCTCTGGTTTAATTGTGATACTGTCTGGATTTCTCTGTCCAATTTCTGTTCATGTTTTCTGCCATTAGATGTATCTCCTGTTATAGGTTTATATTAACTATTCTGCTGGCTGGTAAAGGTTGTGTTTGCTTTTACATACTGGGAGGTGATGGCCTGAAATGATGCCTTGATGTAATGGGTTCCCTACATTAGAGTCAAATACCAGAGGCAGTTTTAAGTGTCTGAACCATAAAGACCATATTCTTCTGAATACTTGAGGAGCAGAGTTGGAAAAGATAATGTGATGCATATATAACACTTGTCATTTTGAGGAATGTGAAAGTGCTTTAGAAACTAGTACAGGTCTAGACTTTGATTTACACTCTATGAAATGCAGTTTTCTCAGGGCAGGAATTTGAAGGGAAAAAAAATAACTGTTTAACAATGCACAGCATTGCTAGGCAATGTTTTAGGAAATAATTAAGGTGCACATAATTAAATGTGTGTTGTACTGGCTCAAATCAATATGAATAAGACCATTTTTAACCAGCTTTCTTTCTGGCTGGTTGTCCTTTTTATTGCTCCATTTTGATTTTGCAAATGCCCCAGATGAAGTGAGGATAAACCAAACAATGCTAATTCCTGAAATGAAGAAATAAAGGACCTACTTGTGATTTTGGCCCTGTCTCAACACCGTAAAGCTTTGTTATATCCTGAGACCTATTGCCATAGTTACACATTTCTCAGTAAGGTTCAAGGAAAGTGACTGCATGCCCTGTGCCACACACACATGCCTTTGGATGATGCTGCAGAGGCATCTGTTCGTCGGTGCTGCTCATCCCTGGCCATCAGTAAACAAAAGCTTACATGCTTTTATGCCACTGGTTCTTAAAATCTGCAGGAGCTGAGCTATGCCATTTGCCCAGACTGTGACCTTGAGTATACAAGGACTTCTAACCCCTCTCAGACACTGCTGTTTGCTTGTTCTGTTTTTGACAACCAGATAGAAAATTGCTCCATTGTACTGCTGAAGAACGGATTGGTTTCAAATTGCTCTGAAAGGAAGCCAACACAACAGCTAACACCATGAGGCCAAGTTTTTAATGGCCTTCAGTCTGGCTCTTAAGTTTGTGTTCCCAGGTTTGCACTCTCAATCAATTGTAGAAAAAAGTGATTTCAGGCCCAATTAGATGTGACTCACCATCTACCAGGTTCAGAGAAAACTGAATATATTTATGATTGAAAGGACAGTGGAAAAAATAGACAGTACTTGAACTTCCCCTAGTGCAATTGGTTTTACTGTTCTTTTGTTTTACTCAAGTTGTGTGGTCTTTTCTTTTTAAGTTACAACAGCACTGCATGCTGGTTGAGGCACTCATCACTGCCTCTTTAACAATGAGAAGCATCAATATATAATTTAGTAATGGAGCAAACTTGGTCAGAGGTTGAAGGTTCCAGAAACTTCCCTGTCTGACCATCCAGCAGCAACTCTGCTGGTCACTCTCATACTGTCTGAGCTGGGACTGAAGCCCTTTCACTGCAACACAACGCACACTCACACAGCCAGACCAGGTTTTCTCACTGGCTTGACCCAAGGGCTCCCATGGCAGAGTCTCAGACATCAGGATCCTGTAAATAATTTAATCATGGTGCAACAACAGGATAAGTGCTTGAGCTGGTGCCTCTGAGGAGGGACCCTGAACAAAGGAATCCCTGGGGTTTTGTACCCTCCCAGTCTAATAATGGGAAAATCTGGGGGTCCTCAGCTCCTGCTGTGTCTCTGAGTGCCTGGGCTGGCACCACAGGTCCCCGTGCCCTTTGCTGTGCAGATGTTGGTTCCAGCTCACAGCCTCTTGTCTGGGGCTCTCACCACCAGGGCTGAACCCAGAGCTGGCACTGCAGCTGCTCACAGAGCTACAGGCACTGAGTGTACTCCTCAACATGAGCATGTTTCTTCCTATTCTGCATCTGTAGCCATGGGTTGAAAACCAGGTGTTAGTGTCTCCAGGTAATCTGCCATTTACTTGAGCCAGGATTTCAATTCCAGATAGTGTAGATGGTGAAAAATGTTGGATGTGTCACAAAAAATTCAGTATCATTTGTCAGAACGGCTGTTAGAATCCTGCTTCATTCTGCAGGATGCTTCAGGAGTGGGACCAGAGAACAACATGCCAGCGCGAGAAACTATTTGGTCCAGAATGTGACTAGTTTAGTTTCCAGGATTTTGTGATTCCCTGACAACACCAAGATTAATTTTCTTGCCCTTTTCTGTGCATGTCAAGATCTTGCAGCCTCTTCCACTAGAAAAAGAGAAAAAGACTGAGCACAGAAGGAATTGAAAACAACATGATTTTCAATACAGTCTGTCACCTAAAATAATTTTCCTCCTGGGGATCAATACTGTCCTAATTAAGGTCATCTTAAGGACTGATGTTCTTGGCAAATTTCCTTTTATAAAGACAGCTTTCTTAAATGCACTTTATCATGGATCTGTTTTGTCATGATTACCAGTACTGAATTTCTCACTTTCTACTATGAAAACAACTATGGAAACTTGGGCTTTCTGATAGAATAAACATACAAATAAAACTAGTATACTCTACAAATAATCAAGCTGAACCTCTCATATAGCAAAAACTGCCTGGGAAGTGCTGTATGTATCTTCTTCTCTTACCTTGACACACCATTGCTTATAGTGAGTCAATATCTCATGAGGAAATGGTATTTGCTCAACATCAGGAAAAGGAAGTTGCAGTCTGATATTTTGCTGCTCCCCAGAAAAACTTTCACAGAAAATCATGTGAAAGTCATCCAGAAAATCTTTCACTGCATTGTACAGGAGTTGTTAAATTCTCTTTGGAACAGGTTGGCTTCCAATCATGCTGTCTTGATGGCTACTGTGAAAAGAAAGATGCGTCTGAAACCTTGAAGGTAGAAATCACATGCTTGGCATTGTATTTCTACCCCTCATCTGTGGGAAGGGACAAAGGTACTTTGCACAGAGCAGATATCTGCTCTCAGGACAGTTGGCTGCCTTCTTAAACTGCAGCATTTCAAAAGGAGTGGAGGAGGCTGCTTTCTCCATATCTTTCTCATAAAACTGAAATCACAGGCTGCCCTCAGGGAATCTGACTACTGTTTTCTTAAAATACACCTGAATCTTTAATTATGTGTGACATAAGGCATTTAATTTGTGAGAAATGTTCTTGGATTTGTTTTTTGGTTTTCTTCTGTAACTGTCACTTTCTTAGGATTTATAACAAATCAGCAAGCAAACAAAAGTATTTCCTTTCTTAGAGAAACTTTTTCCATTGGAGGAAATGTACCACCAACTTACTGTAAAATGAAGAAAAAGGATACAGAGAGTAAAGTTTACCTTTGACACCTGAGTCTTTATGCTTGCAGTTCAAAGGGTGTGATCTACATTTAATGCCTCCCTAACATACATAATGAGATGTTTTTATACCCTAATGTTCTATGCTTAAGGTCTTTCAGTCTCTCATGGTCCTTATCTTAAAACATACAAATCAAATGAACTTCTTCTTTCATGGGGGTATGATGTTTTTGCACAAGACAATGATTGCCCTCACGTTCCCAGTGCAAAGTCTTAATTACAGCAGCAGGAAACACTTGAAGTATCTTATAAACATCTCTGCATGCTGAGTTTGGCAGGAGCTTTTTTGGCAGAGGCTGCTAGTGGCCTTACATTGGTCACTTCAGTCCTGAGCTGCTATCTGACAGATGTGCTGGAGGGAACAGCATCAGGCTGTTCATGCTCCTGGTCTCTGTGGTAGGCTTTCATCTACCAGATGTGTGATGGAACTCACAATCTCTTTAAATCAGAAGAGCCTAATAAATAATGATGAAGTTTCTCCAGTCTCTGATTAGTTTACTGTATAGAGGGAAGCAGAAAACAAGCATTTTTTGTGGTGATATTTATGGTATGAAAGAACAGTTCAAAGCAGGCTTACACAAACACAAAGTAGATAAAATTTGGAGCTCCTTGGAACTCTCATGGGACAGAAAGAAATACCCTTCCTCTTGAATATAGCCCCTTTAGGTTGCTTTTGGTCAGTGCTGCAGCTGTAAAGGATTCCAGATGCAATTACTCACAGCTTAAGAGCCACACAGCACGCAGGACTGAGCCATGGCCTCGTATCCAGGACACATCAGGGGAATGCAGTTAACCCTGGTTCCCTAGACAAGTTAGAAACAATCCTGTAATTGTATCTGGGGACAGGCAGGTTGGACTAGAGTTCCCTGACCCAATTATAGTTGTAACTCTGACAGAGCTTAGCTCTCAAAGCAGGTTAATAAGCTGAAGGGACAGATCCATGTTATGTGCAGAGCATGAAAGTTTCTTTGAAGCTGTTCCACAGTGCTCTAACCCGGAGTTCAACAGGCACTGTGCCAGTCTCTGCTCTATCCCATGTGAACTTTACATTGCTTTGCTTATTAGTGACATTCAGAATGCTTGATGTATTTTTCATCATTCTGACAGCCTTGTGGTATAAGTCATGTAGTCCCTTTCTTTAGCAGAGGGGCTGCTTTTTCCAATTTTAAAAAACCATTCACAAAATACTTTTAACAGTGAAGGGTAAACTTTCTTTTGTGCAAATAAGTTCAGTTTTTCCTGTTTACTTATCTGTCTATTGTTCATTCCATCCAAATGGGAAATTTCTTCCCATGAGCAATTCCAATGAGTCAAAACCAAATCTTTTGAAGATATGCCATGTTGAAGGAGAGGATCTAGGACTAAAGTGTGGAATAGATCTGTCTGTAAAAGACTCAATTGCCCCTATCATAAGAAAACATTTGGGATCTGCTTCAGGAACATTTCTGTAAGTAGATACATGTATACTTAATATTTTGCAGTTGAGAAGAGCAGGTGTTGAATTTTCAGATTACAAAGCTTTAATGGTTCCTTAAAAGCCCTATGTTTCCTTTTGTCTTCATCATGTGAAACTTCTGACTAGTCCTAGAATGGCACCTCAGGTTTCCATAGGAAGAATTTGGGCTCCACTGGTGTTAATCAAGAGTTTTGCCATTGCCTTCAGTGTAACAATTACACACCTGCAGCTCAATAGCCTGACTTTAATGTTGCATTTTTTCATGCAAAGCTTTGTGGAGATGTTAATGTCACTTCAGTGAAAGCACTTCTGGTTTTCAATTCTAAAAAGTGTTAAATTCTTTAATAATACGGATTCATTTAATGTACTCATACAGTTATTAGAAGTGAAAAGTGGGAAGACTGGAGACAGGTACTGGGGAGGTATTCCTCAATGAAAAGACTATAACTTGCACTAAAGATCTCCTAAGAACATGCTTAATTCCAGATACTGTCATTGATACTGCACATTGCTAGTGAAAAACGAGGCTAAATGGGCCTAAAGAAAAAGGCCAGCATGGTAGGAGCACCTTAAGGCATGTTTTGAATGAAAACTTGGGATGCTGCAATCATGAGTATACTTATAGCTGATCTAACTTATGGGCTGTATTCAAACTGATATAGCTAGCTTGAGTATCAATTACAACAAAAATATGGGCTTTAGGGGACTGCCAAAACCTCTTGATACATGGACCATTCATCTGTTGTTTGGGCTAATGCACTGTAATTGATATCTGAGCTAAATAGGCTAAATTCAGATAGCATCTATGTAAGAGATTGCACTGTTGTGTGCAGATAGCTAAACCATCAAAAAATAACTTAGTGTGATCTGGAAACAGACCTGGAATGTTATACAGAACTCAGAGTGGGCTAACTTAAAGGACTGGGAAAAAAATACATGTCAGTTGAGAAAATAGAAAGCAGTGGGGAAAAAAGCAACATCCTAGCACGTAGCTGAAATCTTGCAGAGATCACAGTGTGCTAAGGTGAGGGACTAGGAAAAGAACACATGTTGATTGAAAAAATGAAAAATAGCGGGGAAACAAAGTTTAACATGACAAATCTTATAGAAAGGAATGAGGAAAAAATAAAAAAGAGAACAAAAGAAAAGCAAAGATTGAAAAGAAGAATTGTTGCTACAAGAAACAAAACCTGGGAATTAAAAAATCCTGAAGTTATCAGAAATGTGATATAGAATTATTATTGAAATGGAGGAAAGGGAAATGATGGCAGCAAGTGAGAAATATAGAAAGATCACACAGAACAAAAGAAAACAAGGAGATTTCCAGAACCTTGTGAATAGCATTTTCTTGTGAGTGTGCTTTTCTGCAGAACCTCAATTTTGTAACTTATTTTCTTCCTCTGTTGCTGGAGGAGCCAAAGCTTAAGGGCAGGAAAACAGGAAGGCATTCCATTGAAATCAAATCTAAATCCAGACATGAGCCTGGTTTTCAACTTACAGCCTAACTCTAAATCCCTTTAAAGTTTTCTTGTCACTTAATTGCACTACAAAGCCTTGGCAGCTTCCTCACATCACAATTCTAAGCTGTCAAAGTAAGTAAAAGTAGATATAAAGCCCATCTAGTGTCTGTCAACTTTTAGAAACCATTTTCTAGCTGCAATTATGTACCAAGCAGTAAGTTTATTGTGTCAGGTCATAAGGCCCAACCTACAAATTACGGTTCATCAGACTTATTTGGGCCTTGCTTTATTAGGTGGCCTTTCTGGGACATAAAATCCACCTTTATCATATCTGGAACTGGAGTCTTTGATCTCACATTTTACATATTGCATGTTTGTTCGAACCACAACATAAAAAGAAGAAAGATAAAACAACTAAAAATGCTCTCAGTTCACTGTTAAGTGGTAGGAATGCTCTCAATTACATGCATAGGCAGTGGAAAACTTTATAACTGGGCTAATTCCTAGGGACTTCTGGGGCATATATATAGCAACATGTAGCTTTATGATAGCCTCATGTCACCCTTCTGACAAGTTATTGTAACCACTGGGTCTCATGAAGAGAAGGGTTCATAGTTATCTCCTATGACAGGGCATGGAATATTATGGCCTATGTTACCTTGTGGATGTAGTGCATCCCTGTGTAACAACTACACAAAACCTTAAAGTTATTTTGTAGCATCAAATTGAAAATTTGTAGCATAAACAATGCTTAGATATTTTTCTGTTACTTTAATTAAGGAGGGAGTATAAGAGCAGGGAATTAAAAGAAGGAAAAATTTTCGTAGTTTTGGTAAAAATGGAATTGAGATTCAGGCTGGCCACATCAATGCCACATATCAATAAAATGTGGATTCAAATGGAAGTGTTTAATCAATCATCACTGTAATTAGTGAACAGCAGAGTGGATGGATTCAGGCTTCTCATACTTGCACTGTACCAACAGCACTCAGCTGATTTTAATGACATTACTTCTTTGGACTGCTGCTTATGGGACTTGCACTATGGCATTTACCCATACCTAACATAAAGTACACTTGCACCACAAAACAGTCAGTAGTCTTAAAACCATATATCAGCAGTTTAGAATGGACATGCTGAGCATGTCTGCTCACAAAGAGCACAGGTCTTGTTGTTATAGTAGAAAGAGAGCACAGTTCAGTTGGATTTCTAGCTGAGTTATTTTTAAAGGGTAGTTTTTTAAACATGGAGAAATGCAGTGCTGAAAATAAAAATTTGTATATAAAATCTTAATGTTTTCATAGAAATAGTGGTTTTCTTTCCCATGTGCTTTTGGAAAGAAATATTTACAGGTACTTATATGGGTTGTGTGTTGCTATGGAAATGTCAGGGAGGGGTAAACAAAGAGGAAGAATTCTGTTTATAAAGAAAACAGAAAACAGGTGAGAGGAAGAAAATGTAATTATCCCCATTTTACTGAGAAATTTGAACACAACAAAGATAAAGACCCCAACTGTTATGGAACTCTATCAACCCTTTTAGGTTCACCTGTCATTTAGGCATTGTTCTGCCTGCAGGGTATTCACAGAACACCAACAAATCAGTACGCTCCCCTCACACCCTACCTTTTACCTGCCTCTGCATTCAGATGCAACCCTTCATCATAGCTGTCAAAACTGTATTTTGTAAAAAGACCCAAGTCACCACACCACCCCAGCTTCTAAAGAAATATTAGTTGGCCCAATGATCAATAAGAGAGCTCAGAACAGAAATGAAAGGACTGGCACTACCAGCAATGAGACATTGCTCTCTGTCCCACTGAATGTCACAGTGCAGATGTGGGCCCTCTATTCATAACATGTCACAGTAAGTTTGCAGTCTGATCATTTTCTTTTGTTTCAGATCTGACATTGGAGGAAGTGGGTGGATCATTTAGTAGTCTGTTCAGACTTGACAGGAGGTTCTGCACTCTTTGATTGTGAACGGTGAGGGTCAGAAACATCCCCAAGCCACTAAGAAGAGGTTATAACTGAAAACAGGTTCAAATTGAAATGTGCAAACAATCTTAGTGACTTCAGCCTTTCCACTTCTTCCTTCTGTTGGGCATTTCTGATCCTTGCACTCTGCCACTGCTTGAGCCTGGATTCAAGCTGCTGTTCAGGGTCAGCAGAAGTTGGCTCAGAGACAGCTAAGAAATGCACCAGGAAGAGGTGGAGGAGATACGGCAGAGAGTGATCAACCTTATTACATTTGCAAGAAATCAAGTACTTGAAGTACTTAAAGATAGTTTGATCCCACAATTCTTTGTTAGAGCAAGGAGCCTGAGAAATAAAGTATCCCACAAAAAGCCATCTGTGTTAGAATCCAGTCCCAGTAGGTAAACAAAAGATTTTTTCCTCAAGACCAGAGTAAAAGGAACAGAAATTTTTCCTCAAGAACAGAGTAGCAGAGGACCTTCTGCACTAGCTGTTTTCCGCTGCTTTGCCAGACAGCCTGTATTGAGCCTGAGCGAGAGTACAAGCTGAAGAGCTTCTACTCTGATCCAGAACTTGGTGGGTGTAACTGTGGCCATAAAAACTGTAACTTTGGCATAACCAGCCATTCCATAGCTGTGTCTTTATATCCTCCTCTGAACTTTTAGAGTATTAGCTCCTGGTGAAAAAGTTGGCGGGGAAAAAAACACGCAACTGATGATCCTGGACTCATGCTATAAAATGGGCTACTTCTTTCTTTGGTGACAGAGCTGGATGTCAAGAAATGTCTAGGAAGAAGGTCACATTGATTCCTCAGTTAAGAGCTGATTCTTGCATGCATCGCACTTCCATCACACTTCCACACCTCCACAAGACAGTCAACCAGCACCTGGTTAGATCTCAACTCTGAATGCCATTATTCTCTACGTGTTGTATATTTCTTTTTTAATAAATTTTTTTTTTTCTTGCGCTTCACTCTGTCTTGGTATGTCTTTCTGACTAGAGTTGTGTTCATCTTAGGTGAAAGAGGATGGAATAGTCATCTAGTGAAAGGAATTGCCTGGAAAATGAAGCCAGATATCTTTTAAATAACCCAGACTGTGTCACAGATTCAGCCTGGACTCAGACCAAAAGAATACTTAGAGCCTTTTTCACCTGAAACTTGAGGCATGTGTGGCTTTTTATGTATTCAGTAAGGAGTGCATCACATAAAAAATGTCTGCGCTCCTATGTGAAGTCAAAGAAGCTGGAGCTGGTAGAAGGTTTTTGCTTTTCTCCCAGAACTTGTTAGGTGACATATTTCACTAGTGTATTGGCTTGTCTCAGAGGCCTGTCTCACATCTTTTGCTGCATTTGTGGATAGAAATCCACAGTACTGTCATATTCCCTGTTCCAGTTCTGCCCCCACTAAAATCAGAAATCCCTCTTACTTCCTAAGTCATGAAACTATCTATAGCCTTGCTTTTACTCATAGTCATCCACAACTTTTGCCATCCATTCCTATCCTTAGAGGCACTCCATGCTAATCTCACCTGGAAAAATCCTGCACTTGTTAAATCATGTCTCTCACTCTTTACTAATCTATATCAACCACGACAAGATACCTGAGGGTATCAGTGCTATCATCTGGTGTTCAAGGCTCCTGTCTGCTTCAAGCCTCTGCTTTGCTCGTTGGCTCTAACCTGTAAGCTAGAATAACAGTAATCCTGTATAATGAAAATGAAGACTTTAAGAACAGCAGTGGAGGAATGTAAATATCTTGAAAGTAGGGAAAAGACCATGATAGGGCTTGAATGCAAATCTAAGTTGTGAAGGTTGTCAGAGTTTTATGAGCTGAGCGTGTGTGCAGGGTCATCTAAGATGTGCAAGGAACTTAAGATTTCTAAATGTAATTGATGACATAAAATAAATACCAAATGTCTGATAGGAATATATGAGCATGTGGGTATGGAGGCAAACAAAGTTTAAATGCCAGTCCAAACTGAGATGTGTAACAGGGCTAAATCTCACTTAAGATGAAAAACCTATAATGCCCCCAAGAACTTAATCTCTCTCCTGAATTCCAATCCTTCATCTTCTACAGCTGCAGCCTAACCCTACTTCAAAGTCATCTTTAGACTGTAAGGCCTCTTAAACAAGCCACTATAGCTGATAAGTTCTAACAAATGCTAGTCTAAGGCTGTTACTTAAAACAGCTGCTTATGTGATAGATTTTTCCAGTGTTGTCCTTGAAAAAAATTAATTATTACAGCAATAGAACGTGTCTATACAGCAAGGTGCAGCCTGTTTAATTTTCTGATTCAGATAAAAAAAAATGTCCTTGGAACTGTCATAACCTTGTTGTCTTGGCTGTCGTTGAGCCTGTCTGTTCTGTTGTGGGGAGGCAGGAGGAAGCAGCTTGGGCTGCAGCAGTGTGACTTCTGAGCTTGTTTGAGTGATGTGCAGCCAGCAGGTGTGCATGTCTGCCTGCACCTGAATAAACAGTCTGGCATCACTGAAAGAAAGGCTGTAAGGCATTGAAGAATAAATCCTGAAGGTGGGTGTGACTCCTAATTCAAAACCTAATCTAATTTTCTCAGTGTGCAAAATTCAGATTATCTCCAAATACTCCAATAATACTGAAGTTAATTATGGGGGCTGCAGTTTACACACTTGCTCTAAGAATACAGTGATTTAAAATCCAGTTGGAAAATTTCAGGATGTTTATAATTCTTTTCTAAACTCTTGTGTGTGTTATGCCTTCTGGTTATTACAAGATAGAGAAAAAAAGAATTAAATATTAAAAAAAAGATGAATAATACCTTGAAAATAATTTTAAAGTATTCTAGGATGTTAAAAAAAAATCAATATTTTATTACATTTCATAGGCAATCCAAGCAACATGCTGTTCAGTATTTCAGCTACATACAGAGTTTTCCAGGGTCTGGCAATCACAGAATTCAAGAAGAAATACTGTCTTGTGATACTTTTTCCTTTTGAGATTGTTGATAAAATACAGGGACTGGTCCAACATCACCAATTTACTAACATCACTAGGAATTGTAATATGAATCAACTTCTTGAACAACTAATGCTGCAATCACTGTAGCAGATGATTAAAAATGGACTAATCTTGGAAGTGTATCTATGTACATTATGTGTTTCCACACCTAGACAGAACACAAATCAATTAGGCAGAAGAGAGGAGATGGCTCATCTCAGATTTGTTGATTCGTTGCAGGAAGAAGGTATTCTAACTATGATGTTTACTTTAGTTTTGAGCCAAACAGGGGATCTTGACAGTTAAGAATCTTTGATGGGGGTTTGGAGCTTGTGTAAAATATCAGTAAATTGCTAAGAGCCACTGGACATATCAGGGCTAGGGACAGACCTAGGTCTATCTGTATGAATTTAAATGCTTTGTCTGGAGAAATGGTATACACCGCTTTGCACCATGACTAAACCAACTTTGGGCTTCTTTGGAAAAGCTTACCTGAGCTTAGTTCTACTCTCTGAGGGAAAACCCAGATAGAGTAGGAGTTTTTCTGCTAACTCTGGGTACCAAGGTCTGCTAAGGAAGATCCAGGCACAGACACATCAGGAGGAATTTTGGGGTTCTTCACACTAGAAAACTCGAGGATCAGATCTGCTCATATTCAAAGGAAAGAAGTCAGGTACAGGAGTCTACTTCAACTTTAGAACTGAGGAAAGACAATCAAGATGACAAACCAAAGTAAAAGAAAAAAATTATATGGTCATGGCTGCTTACAGTTAAAAAAACCTGCTCTTCATCCACCCCCTTGTCTTGGTTATCATTCATCTGTGACATAAAAGCAAAGACTGCCAGTTAAAGGAAACATCTCTGTAAAAGCTGGGGGAGTACAGATATGAGTATTTTCTTTCCTACAGCTAAGGAGAATTGAACCCAATTCTAATATTAAAACAGAGAGCAAGGAAATAAATATTTTACTTAGATATTTTCTGAGAGGAGAGAAAAGACTCCCTTTTAGCATTAGCTCAGTTAAGGGAACTTGAAAGGTTAAATAAACACAAATTCCTGAGAGGTAACAGTGTGATATGGGTCTAGAGAGAGAATACCAACATGAAGCTAGAGTATTCTCAGCAGTGCTGTTATAGAGCATTTGCTGTGCTAACATTACCTTATACTCTAAATTGATGTGTCTTCTGCTGTACTTTACTAGGCTTTATAGTTTGTATTTGTGTTGTAGGCTTCCACTGTGTTTTCCTATTGTAGATTATAATAAGATACATAATTCTGCCACAACAAAAGCAGATGCAATAAAGCTTGGCTGATTGATGCTGCTTGTATATTTTAGACTGTCATTTGAAATCAGCCTGAATTTCTGAGTTGACAGTAAATGAATATTGATATAAAAACTATTCATGTAACACAAAGCTTTTTACTCTGTCTTCTATTAGTGTTTTCTTACTTGACTGGCTAGGTTTGAGATGTCTTTTAAGGTATCTAACTGGGAGAATATGAGCAAACATATTTTTAGTTCTGAAAGTTGCATGATACAATGATTGTTATTGATTAAAAATAGAACAAGCACAGGAAAAAGTGTTCTTTGGAAGTTAGATCTTTTTGCTGCTTCTGCTTTATGTCCTTTTGATATCCAATGCTCCATGAAAATTCCACCTGACTAGAGAAGACAGAAAGTTTCAGGAAAATAAATACTTAATTCTCCTTTGCCATCTGTGAGAGAGAGGAGTGGATTCTACTGAATTTTGAAAAGTGCCTCAGTTGGGGGAGGGGGACATAGATGGTTTCCTGTTAATAGCAACTGCCTGCTTTGGATCTCCTCTGCTCCTCTTCCTTTCTTGCCCATGTTGAACCTTTCATCAGTTGAATGCTGAATGAGTAAAATGACTGAAATGAATAGTACCCCATGATGTACCAGATTTCCAGTTGTTAGAGAAAAAGTAGACCGGAGATACAGATAACAATCTTTAAAAGCATGCTGGGTAAAAGTCATTGCTAACACTGTTGTGCCCTCAACCAGTAACAGATCTATGAATAAAAAGATTGGCCATTCCTGAAAAGCGTTCAGTTACTGCTTCAGCTGATACAGGTGAAACTAGCAGAGCTCTAACAGTTCTTCTTCATCCCTGACTTAGTTGTAACAGTTCTTCATCCATGACTTGAATGAAATACATTTAATTTCTCCCTCCTAAATTAGAAATTCTCTAAGAAGTTTCAGGAAAATATTGCAGTATTTGAAAAGAAAAAGAAAAATTGCTTAAGATGCTTTGAAGAAGAATAGGTGAAGATCCACAGAGCACTGCATCCACTTTTGGAGATCTTTTGAGCACTTCTAGGTTGCATATCTTGCTCATGTCTCAATTTCTTATCAGGTAGAGGCCCACCTAGGTGCCAGTCTCACACTTTCTGCATGAAAATCAGACTTTGATGGGACACATGCCCATGATACCTTTATAGACTGTATATTCCCACTAGGGCCTCAACCTGTGTTACTGGACCAACAAAACATGTTATACCTCAGTTGCTTATTTATGCAGTTAGAGAGAATTTGAACATGTTTTATCTTTCCAAAAGTTATGATTTTGCTCAAGGACCAAGACAAATTCTAAGAGAGGCTCAATAATCCTACCCAGATGTTTCCTTTAAAATGACAGAAAGAGCTTATACTTAATGAAATCATAGTTCAGAAGTTCAGTAATTGAAGAAAATATTGTTCATTTCTGGCACCTGCAATGGAAGGACTGGGAGACTGTATTCTGGTGATGGTGGCCATAATATGTCAGAAGGTGACTGATCTTGATTTTCTTAGTTAGCTTCTTTCATAGTTGGTAGCAAGAAGAAATTCCTAAATAAGCGTTAAAATGAATACTCATACTTTGATTCTTATAAGCTATTTGCAAATTATGTTGAAAGATGGAAATACTAGATAATCTGAAGTACCACACTTGTCTCGCTAAAAAAAAGGCAACCAAATAAAACCCAAAAAAGAAGAACCAGAAGAAGAAGGTTGTAAATTTCCCTTAAGCATGATGTCAAATGCACACTCATCTAGTAAAATATTTTTATTGAAGAAAAGCAATCATAGGTAACTTCATAAATTTTAATGGGGCAATTACCCACTGGTCAATAATGCTACATGTAATGATTTGTCTTTCACCAACACTTTAGTGTTGTTAGTTGACCTTTAATAGAGATTCAGTGATGTAAAACAGCTTTCCCATAGATTTCAAAGTAATGACACTGGGCCTTCTAAAAACTCAAATGACATCCTCAAGTTCAGCTAATCAAAAATGATCCTGAATTATGTAGGATCATGTAAATATCAGAAGATAATTTTTTTTTGCCTACAAAAACCCTAGATATTTTCTGTGATTGGCAGTTTCCAATCAGTACTGTCCTTTTTAATTATCCTTAGGTTTGCTTGTAGCAAAATAGAGCCAAGAAAACATTTGAATTTTCAACAATGTCCCTGATTGCCATGGTAGGAATAATAGACCTGAAGGTTAGATGCTACAAGACAGAGATTTACAAACTCGATTTTTCACAATGAAGCGAAGAAGCTAATGTGAAGACTGATAAGTGTGGGGGCAAGGATGTGGGCTGCATTTTAATGTTCCTTATCTCATTTACTGTGCTGCCTTAATGTTGCCAAGCTAAGTTCTTGACCAAGTTATGTATGGTTTATGTCACATTATAGGGAACATTAAGCTGCAAAATTACCTCAGTACAGGATATCCCCCTCATGCAAGGTGGTCTCTATATGCCTATACCCTGGAGTGAACTCCAGCTCACTCCCCAATTCACATCAACAGAGAGTGAAACTGCATTTTTGCAGCTCAGTTTATGCAACTGATCACAAACATAGCTTGCTTTGCCTACAGTGGTACACTTTTGAGAGGCCTGAAACTGGCTGAATGCTGGGTTGTTCTGTAGCGTTGTCTCCTCCTCCTTAACTTTTGCTTTATGATTTACCTTTTGAGGTACAAAAGAGGCCAGAACTGCACAAGACTGTCTCTCACTGACAGACAGCAGGCCCTGCTATGATAACTTGAGATATCTGAAGAAATTGTTAGCAGATCTGTAAAGATCTTCAGATACCATCTGCAGAATATGTGACGGTTTTAAAGTATTGCAACTGAGTGAATGACAGATGCATGTCAGACTGCAGGGTTCTCACCTGTATTTGCACTACTTGGATTACTTCTTCCTCAAGATATTAACAAAGACTTTGATACATGGGGAAATGGCTTTGAGAAAAGAAAATTGTTATACACATAGGTTAAGGGAATGTTTTTACCATCTGTGGTCCATTTAATCATAAAAGCTACATTAGAAAGTAGAAGCAGATCTATAGGGGGGATAGTTGTCCTGGTATCCACAGAGTCTGTGTCACTCTGGACTAGCTTTTGTCTGAATCAGAAGACTGAGCATCTTCAGCACTAGCAATGCTTTAGATGCTTTTTTTCTACTCATCTTCTGCCTTATCTTCATCATAGAGGAATCCAATCTGGAAGGATTCTGTGATCCCACAAGTATGACAACTTGGAGTTAGTGGAGAGAGTTGCTTCAAAACTACTGATTAACATGCATCTGAGATCATAAGAAAAGTAGATATGATCCCATTAACTTCTTGAATAACTACAGGACAGCTGAATTCAAATCTAAGTCTAAACAGCTGTGGACATTGAGTTAATGCTAAATACTGTTCATTTTCACAGAATAAAAACTATGAAATGATTTTTTTAAAAGATGCAGGGACTTAGGGAATTGAACTAAGTGTTTATGCAATAGAATGTTTACTAGCTACAATCCTGCATATATTTTACTTAGCAACCAACTGTGAAGACAGTACACTGGCTGTTGAATGAGTATACACACTAAATCATGAGAAAAAAAATATGCAAATTAAACTTTCAGTTTTCTTTAAAAGAAAATTTCTTAAGTTCAGGATAAATAATACTTCACAACATGGTATCACATTATTGTGATCATTATTATGCGTAATGTTTTGTTAACACTGCTTTTGCTACAGCACACACATCTAAAGGAAACACTTGTGCTCAGAGTTGTGGAGACAGTACAAGATTAATTGTAAGGTTTTTTCCACGTGTGGTGGGGAAATGATGTGCTTTTCTGACTTGACTCAAGTCCCTAATCAGAACTCTCACTTTCTCTCCACTTCAGGCCCATTTAATTTCATACTGGAAAAATATGAACATTCACCCTCTAATTATCTCCTGTCTGCTAATTGATGGAAGATTGGCGATTCCTCTTATTTTAAAAAATGTCTTCACTCAAACTGCTAGGCATGGGGAAGTTGAGTGCCAGAAGGACCAGGATTATACCTCTGAGGTTACAAGCGGCAGTCAGCAGGACCTACGTTGCTATATAAATTAGCAAGTTTCAGTGGCACCAGTCAAGCCAGGCCAATGTGTTTCAACTGAGCATCCACAATGGAGAAAGCATTGTGTGCTTTGTACTGGGGTTATCTGATGTGAAATCTGTGTTGCACTCTGACTTTTTTGCCAGTAGTAACACATGAGCCCATTGTAATCTTTTGCAGCAGTGAGTTTTTAGAAGGTTTATAGATGAACCATTCTAAATCATGCAGACTGGTTTTCCCCCATAGTGAGTTTGCATATGATGAAAAGACACTGAAAGCTCAGAATATTCTGGATTTTAATAGTGGATAAAAAGAATGTATATAAATGAAGATTTCTGTAAAAGCAGAGGTTATAACACCAGCTAACTATGACAAGCTGTAAACAAATATCAAGCACTTTTTGCTAGAAATATTTTAACATTTCCAGTTACAGGAATACAATACTACAGAGCATAACATTGCTGTGAATTTACATTGGCTTTTGCTATCTTTGAAGAATAATGTTACATATGAGCTGGGACAGAGAGCTGGTGACTGTTGTATTTTGGTATACTTATTATACTTTTGGTTTAATGAAGAGATGTTGATATAATACATCCTAGTATTCTATAGAGAGTTTAAATGATTTTGCTCAGAAACCACAGGATGCTATAATAGTAAGTCTGTTTGGTTCTGAAGGAAGAAGTTTCTTTTTACTGGATCATGGTTAGTGACTGAAACTATGTTAAGGTTGTGCTGCAAGAAAGAGATCAAATTGCTCAACGTAATTTTTTTCAAGGTTCTACTTAGACGTTATATGTACTTACTTTTCTGTTGACTTGGGAAAGAAGCTGATACAATGCAAACCTTTACTGGATCTGTCTCTGTGTGCCAAAAATGGCTTACTTGGATTTATCTTTTTCTGGTGTTTCTACTGCTTACTTCCATCCTGCTATCATAGCCAGCTTTCCTCTTTGGAGACATGTTACTCAATTATATGATAAATTCCTCAAAGCTGCGAAACTAATCCCTGCCAGAGGACAGTGAGCTGCAATTTTCATCGTTCTTCAGAAAGTATTACTGCCAGTATTCAGTTCCCCCATTGTTTATTATTAAAATAATACTCATCTATTTACAGACAGGCTGGATACAAATGCTGTGGCTTGGCCAGCCTTCCAAAGTGGTTTCTGACTTTGATGCTTCACTGAAAACCTGGAGAAAGGATTAGGCCTCTAAAACACTTTCCTATTGTATTGTGACTGGACTGAAGTAAAGGATTTGTGAAGTATCTGAATGTTGCTGATAGAAATGGCCTCTTTCTAGTTTGTTGCTCATTAGCCACAGTTTAAATAATTTCATTTTGGGCCTTTGGTTATGTGTTTCCCAGTGATTTGGCTAACAAATTCTAATGTATTTTTTTTAATAAAATGGTTCTTCTTTAGAATAAATAGTCTTTCCATTTAATATGATGGAAAAGAAAACCAAAATAAATTTTGTAACACCAAACTACACCCCTACCCCCACTCCACCTTGCAAGCCTCATAGAGGAAGTAATTCTGCTGTTTTAGGAGTCATACTATGGAGTATCCTATATAGCCCTGGAACAGAAGTGCCAAGTAGAAGGATTAACCTTACTGATTCCCAGTCTTTCTAACTTCTTCCACCCCTACTTTGCAAGATAGAGGCTTGTTTGATTACAATGGCTGTAGCAGGATTATTTAAGATGTCAGCTGATCTTCATTACTGAACTACCTGTCTTGGATTGGCTTAGAAAAGCTGTCACAGCCCTTTGAAAGGTAATATTGGAATCTGTGAGTATGAAGGCAAGTTACAACTTGGATGTATGTCAGAGTTTGCTGAGGTCTAGATTTTCAAGTGCAAGTGTCATAGGGGAAAGAAGACATCTACAGCTTTTATTGTGTCTGTTTTTTTTTCCTTGGGTTTTTTATCCCTTGATGTTTGTGATGTGTTGGGGGTTTTTGTGTATTTTCGGTTTTTGGGGGTGCTAGTGAGGCAGGACACTGAGTTGGAATGCTGTTATTTGGACACTGGGTTGGTATGCTTATTCTCTGATATCCTGAAAAAAGTTCCTGTAGCCAAATTTGGAGTTTAGTCAGCTCCCCAGATCTGGGTGTTGAAGATTTCTGTGAATCACATTGGCAGCTCCTGCCAGGTACCCATCAGTAAATTACTTCATGAAGTACACTAAGGCATAATTAAAATCTTGTCAAGTTATTTCCTTTCTGTGTAGTCTGGAAGAATAGAAAGTACTGCTACCACATAGGAGACATATGCCCAGCTTTTATATACTGAGTTATTTAGAGTAGGAAAAGGAACCTGGCAGTTCCCTGACCACACTAGCAGTGATTTTCTTACTTTCTGATGGTCTTGATATTCAGTCTTTTACAGAAGGGAGAAAAGCCTCAGGGAGAACCATTTGCTAGTTAGGTGTTAGATTAGTACAAGCCACTTTTTTCTTTTCTTAATGAGGTAAGTAGTTAACTCAGGGTGAAGACTCACAACTGTAGGAAAGATTTTGAGGTCTCCCCCCCAGTTCAGCATCAAATATGTGACTCTTTCTGAGGACCTATAACAGCTAGTTTTTTGAGGGAATTCTACAGGGAAAATGGGTATACTTAAAACAGGTCTGGAAATCACGGAATTTCTCTGAAATTGTCGTCAAAGTATTTTCCTCTGAAAATGGTGTAGTAGTTAGTCCTTTTATGTAAATGACAGCAGACTCTTCCTAGCTACAGCATTCAGTTTTGGCTGTAGGAGGCCTTACTGTCCCAAAGGAAGTCCCAATCAACTGGCTGCTGTCAGGCCTCAGCTGTGCTGCTCCCATGCCAATTTGCGTTAGGTTTCAATATTTACTAGGAGTGAGAAAGAGAAAGCACTAGACAGTATCCCAGTCAATACAATCAGTCACATGGAATTCAAAAATTTATGCTTAAATTCCTATTTCAGAGGCTTTTAATACATTTTATATTCTATAGTTGCTAGATATGCATACAGCACATAACTAGTCCTTGACACGGGGTCAGAACTCAGGTACTTGTCCAAATTCAAAGTGGTCAGCCCATATGTATATTTCTGGTATACCTTAATGGAATTTTAAGTCTCTTCTACAAAAATATCCTACACTAACAGAAAGAAAAAGATGTTCCCTGGTTCTCTTTTGGTTCCCAAATGTCTACAGTTCACAGTAGCTAGACGGTAAGGGAAAGATGGGATTAAATCTCACTAGAGATCCAGTTCAAGATAACAGTATATGTGAAGGTTTTTACATTTTGGATGAGGCCGTAAACAGCCTTTCCCCTCTCTACCATAATTTCTGGATGCCTATTCTAAGGATCATGTACTCCTTAATTTGAGCACTCTGATTCATTCTAACTTTAAAATTTATTCCATCTATCACACATTTCGATGTTGACTTTTCATTATGTATGTCAGAACTTAAGAAACACTTAAAGAATTAAAGACTGACATAGATTGCAATGAAATGTGTTTACAAGTAAGGAACATGAAGTGGTTTTCTGAGAAACAGTTTATTTGTGAGTTATTTTCTCGTCCTTGATTTTGGTCTGCCTCAAGTATTGCATTATGCACTTTATGCTTTTGAGCCTAAGGTGCTGGGAACAGCTGTATCTGTGTATATGAACACATCTTCAAATCAGAATCATACTCTGTAGAAACCAAGATGACAAAAATTTATAAAACATCCTGTCTGATTCAGAGTGGATGACAACAGTTGTTTGACAGTGCACAAGAGAAGTTAATAAATTTTAGGTGTGGAAAGATACTTCTGTTTGATAGAATTTATTTTGGTTTTGCTATGTATAACTTGCACTGCTTCATTCAGTGCTAGATGCCAAAAATATATTTTAAGTCTTTAATCTTTAAAGTAAGTAGCACAAACCATTTGTTAAACTTCTATAAAAGAAATGGTTTGGAAATTACTAGTAACAAAAATAAGGTCTAAGTGTTTATTGTAAAGGGTAGGGTTAAAATTTACTTTGGAAGTGTTTTGTTCCCATGATAATTTAACTGGTAAGAGAATGGCTCTCACTGATATTTACCACTGTTATGGTAATAGCACTTATCAGAATGTTGCCAAAGCTGTGGCTGTGTAAGTATTTCCTAGGAAATGACATGAGGGAGGATTTTGTTCAGGCTTTGGTCTGTAGAACACACAAAGCTCATAAATCAGAAGCATAGTGCTCTTTCATACTACTGTTGAAGCAACAGTGACCCAGTGAAATTCAAGAACTGCTCCAAGGGGAATAGTTTCCATTTTAATTTCCTATACACGTAAATTCAAGCTAATCATTCACACTAATCATTTTAGATTGAAGGAAAGCAAAATAATAGCTACCTAACTATTTATTGTTGGTCAGTGAATGCACAATCCAAACACCATTCAATTTCGGGGCAAGCACCAGTTCCTGCAAAATTCCAAAGGGTATGGATAGTCCTGGGGCTGTCATTAAACTGATCCCTTGGACACATTAATAAATTACAGAGATATGTCATTCAGTAGCATATATTTTTAAACAAGCCAGGGTTCAGTACCCTGATACCCTCATGATATACTTCTATCCATTTTGAATGAAAAATATGTTCAAAATTAGACAAGAGGCCATAATAAAAATGAAACCTAAATAAAACTTTCTCACATAATTTCCAATAAAAAAATCTCCACATGGTATTGAATATACTTCTCATAGGATCTGGAAAATAAGCATTATTGTTGTTTCATTATTATATTAACTGCTTGTTAGTTATCAAAATAGGATCATCATGCTATTTATTTCAGACCTGGTACGGATGTGTAATGTAAGCACTTAATATTAGTCCCACTAAAACACCACAGTACCTATACACCCTGAATTTCACCCTGAAAACTCTGCTACTGTCTAGCAATTTTTATTCTAGAAAGCTGCCCAAATTCTAAAGGTTAGTTTTGAGGCATCTTAGCATTTCTCAAAAGCTGTGAGTCATAAAATCATAGAATGGTTTGTGTTGGAAGGGACCTTAAAGCTCGTCTTGTTCCAGCCTGGTGTCATGGGCACCAGATCAGGTTGCTTAGACCCCCATCCAGCCTGGCCTTGAACACTTGCAGGGATGGGACATCTGGGCAACTTGTTCCAGTGTCTGACCATTCTCACAATAAACAGTTTCTTCCTAACATCTAAACTTGACCACTGTGCCAAGGAGAGTGTCAAAATACTGTGCAGTTGCCCAACGTGACGTAGAGAAGCAGAGGCAGAATACAGCAGCCTGAGTATTGTGACTGTGATGCCAATGCTACACAAAAATATTGCCATTCATAAGGACCATGTCTCTCCATGTCTCCTGTTTCATTTTGGATTAGCAGTAAAACTCTAAGTGGATAATAAGAGAAAGACAAAAGAAGGATTAGGAAAGAGGAGTAAAAGGCAAAGATTATTTGTGCAATTTAATTGTCAGAACATATGAGCTACAGGTTTAGATCTAATTACAAACCAAGTGGAATAGGCTATCAGGCTTATTACCTATAAATGCATGCTGTTGTAATTGGAATCTTATTTAGATATTAAAAGCATGTTTCTAGAACTATGTTTTTCTTCCTGAAAAAGTATGTTCTGGTTTAGTAGAGTAATCCTAGGAGAGAGTTCAATCTTGAAAATCTTAAAGAGATTTAATTTCTTTATTGCATCTGGGTGATGAGATTTTTCTTTTGAATTTTCACTTCCTGGTCGTGGTTTGAAATTCAGCTTGTTGAATGGTTTGTATACTGCTGCTGGGTACCTAATTTTCTAGGTGTTTAAAAATTAAACATGGCAGAACTAGTGTCTCTTTCATAAATTTTTCCCTATACACTCCTAAGAAGTATTGCTGTTCCACATTAACTAAAATCCAGTTATAAACCCTTTTGAAAGAAATGTCTGACTTCTGCCTGTACTTCTATTTTTTTTTCCTTCAATAGCACATTGAGTTTATGAATACTGGTTAGAATTCATCTCTCCATGTATTTTTAATATCAACTTCAAGTTTTTCACTGAAGCCAGAGTTATAAGTACATATTTCAAGATTATACATTAGGCAAGCAATCTACATATATAAATTACTCGCTTGGCAATTTGAGTGACTTCTCAGTTTCTGAACAATTCCTGTCTCTAGCCCATTTCTATAAATGGCTTTTAACTGATCTGGCTTAGAACTTTTCATTTATGCTTTTACTCTTTTTGTTGTGTGTATGTGGAACAAATTAAATTGGTGCTTTTTCCTAGAAATGTACTATCTCCAGAGATTAGGGGACTGTAGTTTATTTGCACTTTCAGCCATTTCGTTCCTTGTCTGCTAGATATTTTCATAACTGATAAAAAGGCTTGCTGACTAGTCTAATTCAATATAAACACATAGAGAAATTCAAGGTTATCTAAGACTTTCTCTTACTAAATAGGATACTTAAGGTTGGGAGGATTGACTGAAAAAAAGAGAAAACACTTAATCCATAACAACAAAAAACCCCACAGAACATATGTTTGAGTTGCTTGCAGTGAGAAAGGAATATGGGCCGTGGGCCCTGTTTGGACTTTTCTGTTTATTTGTTTATTTTCCTTCTGAGTGTGTTTTCTGGGTAGTGTCCTCTTCCTACAGGTGAGAGACTGGCCTTCTGTGTCTGAAGTCAAATGCCTTCATAACGTTTCCTTGTAGTCTTGGTTTATTTCTTTTTTCTTGATTCACTGTATGGCTTTGTTTATGAAGAAGACGATGAAGCTGTCTTCAGATGAAAGTTTCTTCAGCTGCAGCACATTTTGCTTGGCACAGCCGGGCTGTCACAGCATTACCGTGGTATCTGACAATTTTGTTGTCATTTCACTCTGAACAGAGCCCGGTTTGGAGGAGTTACAAATGCATTTCATTATTACTAATACTTCTTTAAATTTTTGGAATTCAGAAGACTTTCAGGGCAAATAGGCCATTTTTGCCATAGCAAACATTTATCAGGAAATCTTCAACAGTGTTGTTCTTGTGGTGGTCTTAGATGCAGGATAAAGCACACATAGCAGTGATGATTTCTTGATCTGAATTATGTCCCATAAAAAGAACTAAGGGAAAAAATTGAATGGCTATGTTACTTTGGCTTTCATTTTCTTTTATAAAGATAGAACTCTGCAGAGAGTCTTCTGAGACAATGTTCACACTATTGTAATTTGTTTCTAGTGAAAGAAAGGCAGTGGAAGAATGCATTTCTGCATACCACTTGTTTGATTCTGCTAAGCTGTGGCCTAAGAAAGGACTACTGTTCCTCATGAGCCACTGTATGCAGAGAATTTTGAACTAGACTGCTTGTACTGATATATCTGCATAGCTGCTCATGATCTGTTGTCTGGTTAATCAGACAGTGTTTCACAGTCTTCTAAAACAAAACTTCCATGGGTTTTTTAATGATACCATGGTTAAATATTTTCTTTCTCTTTCATGGTATAGTGTCTCTATTTTTTAAATGCCTCCTATTGTTTTTCTTCATCTACTCTAAGATCCCTACCATTTCTGTAACATGATAAGAAGCTGGCTGGCTATTAATGTCAGTGTTAATAAGCGTTGTAGGACAGAGGGGAAAAAAATCACCACTATAGATAGAAATCCTAAAATCTGTGCTATGATCATTCCTTTTCTTGGAAGGAGAAACGCAGGGCCTATTAGGCTATCTTGCTAAATTGGAGAGAAAAAGAAAAGTTAAAGATGAAAGAAAAACTGTACAAGATATTAAAAATATACAGACTCCTGAATCAGAAAGAAACAGGAAATCATTGAAGTAGAAAATAGAGCTTTTAAAAATGAAAGGAAAAAAATGTATTGATTCCATGGGGAGATATTGCTAAAAGTGAAATTAATTCTAGGAAAGATGCCAGTAACATACACCACTTCATGAGGAGAACATAATGATTTCCTGGAACAAGTGACCAGTAAATTAAGAAAAATCATAAGGCTGATAAGACTAGGAACAGATGGGAAATAGCCAAGAAACCTAAAGAAAAATGTATCTCTGACCTAACTATTCATATTTATAGTGCACACCATCTAGGGGTTCTGAGAATAGACAATGGACAAACTGTCTCAGTACTGTAAGGATTCCTGAGCACTTAGGGAAATTTAGAGTGCCAGAATGGTTTTTGTTTTGTCAGGAAAAGTGTGAATTAAACAAGAACCTATTTTTGTTGTAAGTCTGTCTTTCTATGAACGTGGGTTCCAGCTTCTAGATTTCTAGCAATGATCTCTGGATATTGCATCAATGTGGTTGCTAAAGCCTGAGAAACAGAGTTGATTTAACTCAGTGGTTGTGCTGTTGGCTATCCTAACACCATGAACATTTTGTGATGGTTATAAAGTTTTCTATTTAGAAGTAATTACAAAGGTTCAACTACTAAGCACACAGTGGATTGGATAACACATGACTATTTGTCAAAACCTGCAACTTATTCTGTGTAATCTCAAATATTTTAATAACATAGACAACTTTACCTTCTGTCTGCCCCCCCCTTCCCTTTTAGTCCATTAAAATGAGCCTAAAAGAATAGATAGAAGATACTAGAAACCTCAGTGTGTATGAATTGGGTATTTTGTTCATGAACTTCCCCCCATTATGCTAATTATACTGATTTCTACTGATAGAAAAGTGGACCTCTCTTTGAGAAAATACTCCTTGCTGAAGCTCTGCTCACTCATATTACAACAGAAAGGAATGGAAGTAGAAACTTTCTAGTACTCTATGAATCAGGTTTTACTGTCCAAGAACTTTTTAGCATCTAATTAGTTTTCTGTATCAAATCTGATTGAATTTGGCATTTAGCTCTTCATATAGTGACTGAATGTTTGGTTCAGTGGATTGAAATAAATGGTGTAGGAATTCCTTGGACCCACAGAACATTTAGCAATTTATGTCTAATTAAGCAGGTATATATCCATAAAACAAAGAATCGCAGAACCATTTAGGCTGGAAAAGACCATTGAGCCCAACCATTAACCTGCTGCCAAGTCCACCACTGAACCATGTCCTTAAGTGCCACATCTACACGTTTTAAATACCTCCAGGGATGGGGACTCAGCTACTTCCCTGGGCAGCCTGTTCCAGCGCTTGACAACCCTTCCCATGAAGAATTTTTTCCTACCATCCAATCTAAACCTCCCCTGGCAAAACTTGAGGCCATTTCCCCTCATGCTATTGCTTGTTACCAGGAGGGAGAGACCAGCACACTCCAGTGCCTCAATGTTTTTCTTGTGGTGAGGGGCCCAATACCTTTAATTTCTCTTAATATAAGCCTTAAAAAACCCCAAAACCCCCTTATCTCTTACATTACTGATATAATCTACAAGCACTTTCAGGTCACAAACTTTCACATCTCCATCTTATGTGACTTAATTAATAACAGTATCTCTGCTGATTGTTAGCCGTATCAATGTAATGAACAGATTTTTAATTATCTGAAAGTAGCCTGAATTAAATGTATTCTAAAATTTGCATCAAGGTGACAGAGAGGGAACTTCAGAGATGGAATAAAAAAGTACTAAAGGCAGAACTACTAAAGGCACTAGAAAGTTCACTCCACATGAGTAATGAACCAATGGTCTTCAGTGTTTTTGCTATACTCTTGAACAATCCAACAGTAGACAAGCAGATTCTACAGCAAACCAAATAATTTTAAGATTTATAAAAAGCATTTTGGAATATTATATTGTTTACAGGAGAGTCAGGTCATTTCAAGTCTATTGATTTGTGTTCAAATCATTGTCAGAGTGTCACAGCTGATTCATGTCTGATGGCATTTCCATTTAAAAATCCTTATTTTTAAAAAAATGTCTAGACCTTTCTATCTGCAAATAATTCACAATTATTTCCACACATATCCAGAATATAGAACAGGAATGAGTAGATTTTCCATGTGCATGCCATTACTTAATTTGACCTACGTCTCCACAGGACTGTTCCATAGTCTCTAAAAATTGTTCACAAAAATTCTGGAATGCTTTACCTAATGGCAAGATTTATTTAATTGTATTTTAAAGAAAACGCAAGCTTAGAAATTCAAGTAATCTGCCTTCTGAATCTCAAAATGCAAACACTTTAGAACGTATATTAGGATATCAGGTCTTTTTATAAACACACCTAAGAAGTCCTGCAAAACCAAGATAGCATCAGTTAAGAGCAACAGATCTTCACTAAGACTGTTGTGCTGTAATAATTAATTAAAATTTTACTATGGCTCTCTCTTTCACTAACCTTTAAGGAGTGTAAATACAGCTATTACTAGTTCCCCAATGGATTTACTGGGCTACTTTTTTCTGATTTTGAAAAATATCTGTTTATGGAATAATGTAAAAAAATTAGTAGTTTCTTTATGACAACAGTCAAATCCCAAAAACTAGAGAGTAATGAAATATCAATAAAAGAATGTATGACCAGAGAAGCACACAGACAAACAGTGACCAAAAAAATAGTATGGTATAAATAAAAACCTTAGCAGTATTTTAAAATTCTATGTGGATATATTTGAAGCCTTCACATATTTCAGATTTAAAAATTCATAGCTTTTCCATCCGGACAGAGATTGTATGGAACATTAGCTGCCTTCAGTGGAAACTGTAGGCATGAATGTTACAACAAACATTTTCCCTTGCCATAGCAAGAACTGAGTGTATTAAACTTCTTGACATATAGTATTTTACTGAGATACAGAATATAAATTAAGTTCCCTATAATTTATTATCAGCAAATATCTCATATTTTAAAGATTCTTTTTTGAACATTCATCCTAATTCATATTCTGTTCTTGTTTATCCTTAAAGCAAATGACAGTAATTCCACTGCAGTGACCCAACTTTTAAAAATTTTCAAGTAAAACAAATCTTCTTTATATAATTATTGTCAGAATATCCAGAAAAAGGTCTCCTTGAAAGAAATGTTGGAAATATATTTTTCTTTCCATACTCTTAGTTTTAACAGAGATATCACAAAGTGAGGCCTCTTGATTTTATTTGGCTGATTAGTACTTGGACTAAGATTTCTGTCTCCTTTACTTCATTAAAAAATAAAAATGTAATTCTATTTGCTTGAAGGATTTTTTTTCTAGCACGACGTTCGGCATCCAGCGGTAGCATAAAAAAAAGTAGGAAAAGCATTTCTGCTTTCTTCTATCTGCCTCTCTCTTCTTCCCAGATGGTCTGTGCTTCCAGAAGTTTTTATCTTGCATTTCTTGAATACATCTTGGTTACTGCTTCACATTATTTGCCTGGTCTTTCCTAGAATCCCTGCAACCTTTTTTTTTCTCTCTAATATGTTACAAGATCATCTATAACAGCACAGATTCCAATGTAGCAGGTGCTATGTGACCCCAGACACAGGGGGATATCCTACTGATATTTGCTATACTGAAATGTTCTGTGACCCCAGTAGTAAAATTTCATCAGTTTTATTCTGTACTTTAAAAATAAAGTCTGTTAATACTCTCTTGATTTGCTGGAAGTTTACAAGTACGTTAAGCTCCCCTGAGATGCTCTTTCCTTCTCTGCGATTGGTTGCAAAGTCTTCTTTCTGCAAATATCTTAATTATTTTGGAAAAAATATGAAGGATATTTGACATTTGCACTGATTTTCAACAACACTTCAGAGCACAGTATTAGACTGATTTGTTTCCAAATTCTCCTCTCCAACATGGGCTTTAGAATGATCAGATAACCATTGCCTTCTGGGGCTGGAAATCTCACAGGAGCCCTGATGTCTTAGAGCCATTTGAAAAGTGCAGATTTAGACCCAAAGGCAAGTACAGGTGCTTTTTCTTTTTGTTTATGGTAACTGATATGACATGCAGCTCTGATGAGACAACAATTTTGCAGTTACAACTGGCTCATATTTGTACAAGGCCTGTTGATAGACAGAAAGATAATAACAGGGAACTGTAATTCCCTCTGGCAAAATTATTTGACTCATTAAAGAAAATATACTGGCATTAAGAACAGTCTGATATATGTCACAGAAAAACAAACTGAAGGTTACTTACACTTTATCTGAACTGGTTGTAAAGGATTTTTCATTCTATTCCTGAGTTAAAGATAAAATGGATATGACTGTGCTATATTAAAAAAAAAAAAAAGCCAAACTTCTTCTGTATTTATAGTCCTGTCCTACAGAGTGTTTGTTGTCTGCTTTGTGGGGAATCAACATCTATTATGTATCAGTCCAGGGACACAAACAATTTTCTAGGCTTTTACTATTCAATCCTGAAAGCAGTTTTGCAGAATTCAGCAAAAAGAAATATTTCATAATCAAATAATTGAATTTTCAAAGAACTTTTCAATGCCCAAGGCACAGATGGCACATATCAAGAAGATTGCCGATCACATTACCCAACAGATAAACAGTATGTTATGCTCTTATGATCTATTGAAATTTTGCTGGCAATATAAGTTCTCCACAAAAATATTTGTCAAAGGAAAGGACTCTTTCTTTCATAAAGAATTCAGAGCCTGGCCATCATATTTTCAAAATGCCAATAGCTGCTTTTGCATTAACAATTTTTGAGTCAACTTTTCTGCCTACATTTACACTGGATGCAGATAATACCAAGTTATTAGTCCATTACCTGCTCTCATCTACATAGAAATTTAAAAAGTAGCAGAGTGACAGGGCAGCCCAGCACGGTATCCAAGGATTAGAAGCAACCTCAATTGTTTCTTAATCCACCTCCTTGTTCTAGGGCAAGGTCTAATGTGCCCGTGTCCTTCCTGTCAAATGCGTGTGAAGATTTAACTTAACATTCATGAAATCCAGTACTTGTACTCATTTGCTGTTGAGCACCGGGGAAAAACTTGTAATTGCTACTCCATTTTCTCATTCCTCATCTGTGAAGATGATTGCTTTTGAAAAATCTTAGAGACCTACAGCTTTTTAAAGAGTCTGTGTGTCTGTTTAATTAGAGAATATTATTAGCATCTTATTTTACAGATGAAGAGATTCATGCATTGAACAGCCTGACCCATTATGCATTGAATGGGTCTGTCCAGAAATAAAGTGTTGCCTTACATTTACATGAAAAAAACATTTTTGGGAGCCGGATTTCAGTCTGGCTCGCTGGCCTCATTGGCACTGGGGAGCATCGCGGGGAACCAGCGCTGAGCTCACGCTGCCTGAAGGGGGGCGGTGGATTGGGGGCGGCTCCGGCCACGGCGCCCTGCGGGGAGCCCACGGCCCGCCCTGCCCATCGGGGGCTGCTTTCAGGTGAGGCCCTTGCCCTGGCACTTGTGCCGTGTCGCAGCCGGGCCTGGGAGCGATGCCCGCGGCTCCCATCCCGGCACTCTGGGCGGGAGCCTGCCCGGGCAGCCGCTGTGCTCGGGAGGCAGGAGCAGCGCGCTGTGGGCCCCAGGCTGCTCGGCCGCCGCCGGCGCTGGCGCTGCTGGCCATGGCCGCCGGCGCGCCTGGCCTGAGGGCCCGGCCGCAGCCCCGGGCGTCTCGTGCTGGCAGCGGCTCCTGCCGGCCCTGCCGCCTCCAGTCAGCGCCCCGCAGAAAGCACTGCGCTTAACTGGGACAAGATTCCTTTCTATCCTTCCTTCTTCTTTTTGTGCTAATGGGAAACAAAATAGGCTAACATTGTTTTAGTTAAAATTTTGTGACAGAATGTACAGAACTTCACGGGAGGTTAACATTGAAAAGGAATTTATTTGCGGAACCCGGGAGGGAATGTAGGAATCGGTGGTAGTGCAGACTGAATTTCTGGCACACAGAATCTACTGTGATGAGAGGTATAGAAGTATCTATAAATAATGAACATAGCCATTAAAGAAACCAAAATCTGGACTTAAACTCCTGCTTCTAAACCTTAACATAATTAAGACGTGTATCAAAGAGGTTCTAACTGCAGATGTAATTCCAAATGAGGATGTCAGATTAAAAGTAAATGAGATGTAGAAGATGAAAAAGTAGGTGGCTAACAATCTCTTTAATGGATAAAAGAAACATCTGGCAGTCATAGAACACTAACTGCTGAATAAGGTTTTGGTGATAGCAATGTTTCTAACCTATAATATTTAAATAGAGCTTATTATTTAGTTTTGATTTAGTTCAATTCTGAAGTATGCCCTTTTCCCTCTCCACCTCCCCCAAATTCCCATGGCATATGTTGTTCAAAAAATGCAGAAGTGCTCAGGATTAGTAAATATTATATGCATAGTATCACTGTGGTGATACTTGGCATGAATAACAAACCTTACACTTTCTAGTGTATTTGGTCAACATAAATAAATAATGACTTCTCTTTGATTTAAATACTTTGTTTCCTACTGTATAGAGGAATAATTGGGACATTGGGATAACTGTTGAGTCCAAACCTTGTGATGTGTTGGCAGGAAAAAATTAGAATGTAGGACTTCATTGTAGTGTAGCTCATTTCTCCCTGCTGAGGAATGATTATGGGTGCTGTTATAACTAAAATATTTTTTAAGAGCCTGGCTTTGTTTTTGAATTTTTTCCTAATAGTGTATCATTCAAAAGTAGAAAAATTGGAGTGCATAGTTCAAGAGCAGACACCGGTGATAATAAATGAAGAACTTTCCCATACTGCAAGATAGATGAGCAGGTTGTGAGTTTCATTCATCTGGAATAATTAATTTACATCAGTTCTGCAGAGCTTTTGGAAATTGCTATGTCAAATCAATTTGATTCAGTTATAAAGTACAAGACATTTTAACTTATTTTAACTGTTATTTGTGAGATGGATATGAAGATACTTAATAATCTTTGAAATTTTAATTCACTAAATTGTGAAAGTATACAACATCTATTTTAATTATATAATGCAATCTACTGATGTGCTGATTGGAGTTTAGATAGCTAAATTATACTTCATATATTTTGCTATTGCAGCTAGAGTAACGTGAACCAACAGAATGTGAAAAGTGACTTGAGGAATTTAAAAATTTTTCTAAGATTATGGGAGCTATTATCACTTGAGCATCTCTCTAAAAAAGCATAGATAAAAATTAGCAGATTTGCAAAATAAAGTTGCTTAAAACTTTTAGCTTTTTGAGAAAGTATAAAATGTAGTTTTAAGAAATTCTTTTCTATGTCTTAATTATTTATTTTATTTTTTTATTCAAAGAGAAGATTAAAAATAAAAAGGAAGTGCATAAAACATGGTTTCTACAGCAGAATCTCATCACTTTTTTAACAGTCTGCTGTGTTACATTACAGATCTTTGAGCCTGTTTTTCTTCATTCTTTTTGTGCTCAGACTGTTTCTGGGTAAAATGAATGGTGGCAATAAATAATTTGGGAGAAATTCCTGGCAACTCATAAAACCATATTTGCCCTATTATGTGAAACAGAAGGTCAAAGTTTGAAGTACGATTTAAAAGGAGAGGTCAGCAATGACTTCCTACTCTCCTCTTTTAAAATCCCCCAAGCTGCTGAGTTTGCCTGCAATATGCCAATACAGCACTAATAGTTAATAACTGCTTCTGCAAATGAACTCTCCCTATGAGAGTCTCGAGGCTTTAGGTGGTTTAACCTAATCTCTTATCTGTCAGGTAAGTAAGTACTACTAACCCTCTTTAACACATAGCAAAACTTAGTCTCTGAGAGACCAGCAACAGGGTTATGCAGGAAGTGTACAGCAGAAGAAGAAATAAAAGGCTTGATTTCCTTATTCTCCTGAGCCTTAGTTACGCTGTGTTTCTTCTATCCATCACCAGCAACGAGTCATGTGCTGGCTTTCAAAGGCTGCAGCAATCGTTTGTTTCTCTACACCTACAGCAGCCACCCCTCTCTGAACTGAAGCCTTTGTGCTACAATGGCCACAGGTCTCTTGGTGAGGTGGGTGAATTGTGAATTTCTGTGCTGTATTGCCTAGGTGCTAGACTAGCCTCTCTTACGCCCATGCACACACAATTATTTATACGTAAATATTTAATGCCTTTCCATCACAGTTAGTCATGTTTACACATGGATGTGTGTATGGATTTATATGCGTACGAGGGCAGGAAGGGTAGGCAAACTGGTTTGGGTTTAAAGAGATTAGACTAGAATAGTCCCCTCTGCTCCTATCTTCCTTTCTCCAGAAGGAAGAGAAACAATGACACTGCCAACACTTAAACTAGCTTGATTAATGAGCTCTGTTCTGCCAGCCTTCCTGTAATCTCTTCTGAAGTTTTGGGTTTGGTTTAATGCAGTCTAGTCTGGGGTGAGAAGTTGGCTGGGTTTAATTGTATCTGGATCATTAAACCAGAATCTAATTGGCACTCATAATTGAGGGGGAAGACTTCTTCTCCTTTGAACTGACTCAGATAACAACCAACAAAAATTAGCTAGATACACAGAAAAGGAGCTGACAGCAGTGTATTCTGCTTTATTCAGATATGCATGAGATTTGTGTTTGGAAATGTGATACAGCCAAATGCAGCATCCAGAATTCATCTTTTGTAGTGACTTGTTGAGGAAATGCTTGTAATCAGTAAACATTAGCAGATAAAAAGATCTGAGTATTTCTGTGAATCTTGATATCAGCTCTTGCTCTTTACTGAGGGATTGTTTTAACTAGAAGTTCCAGGATTTAACATTTGAAATGCTTTCTTGCCTTCCTTCACATTGAGTTGGACTCCGCTCTGATCCCTGTCTGTAGGTGGCACTGATCCTTCACTGTAACAGTGGCAGGGAAATTATGAATGCAGTTAATTGCAAAAAGAAATCTTACTTCTTTAAAAATATAAGATACGTGTGTGTGTGGTTGTGAATCTGGTAGTAACATGAAGCATATATGAGCCTACAAAGCTCATAACACTGTAATAGTGAAAGAGGCATCTTCTTGTCTTTAATTTAACCTATAGTGAATATTTTTATGTAATGCTAGTCTGTATGTTTTCCTTTCAGTTTTCTTTTCTCAAGAGCATTAGAACTTGAAGCAAACAAGAACTGAAAATCTGACCAGCACCTCATGCATGCTTGATTTACTTGGAGTGAAAAACTGATTTTATTTTTTTTCTGGGTGAATAATTCCTGGAGTGATGTAATTCTGCTAGGAATGGTGCAGGATTCCAAATAGCATACAGCAAGGTTTCTGAATACCTGGTATAAACCTATTTTTGTATTCTTATATTTTTGGATGAATACAACAAATCTCTGGTCAGCAATATCCATTCTAACCAAAACAGGTACGGTTAAATGCAGAAAATTATTTAGATGCTGTAACATTGAAAATACTACAGCCTTGGGTTGGGCACCCTTATCTGCAATAAAATCCTCTTGTCTGGAGGCAATTAGTTGTCCAAGAGAAAAAACACAGAAGTCTGAAGCTGAATAATGTAAACTAGACAAAAAGAAACACTGAAGATAGTAATAGGGCCTATGGCCATTTACTCAAAGACAGTTAAGAAATTAGTTCCACCAGAGAAGCTGAGCTCTGGAGTCTGCTCCTGTGTAGTATTCTCTTTAAAACACGTTTTCAGGCCATCTTCATCCTGTTCTAAGACAGTAATAATTAGTTTGTGTTGGTTCATTGTCACAGTAAGCCTGGAGGAGTGTCATAACTGTCAGGCAAGGTATTCTGCAGCAAACACCCATTGTTTTCCAAGCTGTTCCAGTGGTATAGATTAATAAATATGTGTTGAAGCAGGGATTTGAACTGAACTGTCCCACAGGAGTATCCTGACCAATTCTGTAAGCCTTTGTGTTAGTCTATGACCTGTCCTTTCTCCCTCCAAATAAATACATATCTATTTGTAGACTGCAGAACAGCTCTAAAAGTTCTTTCTGGAAGAATCATCAATGTCTTGTTTGTTAGGTCCTTCAGCTTACATGGAGGTGTGCTGGGTTGAAGTTGAAAGTGGAGAATTTGTTAGAAGAGAAATTCAAAACTACTTTAATCACTGGGCTGTTGAATGTACTTGGAACTGTGTGCTTCATGAATCTCCTATCAAAAAGAGATACTTCTATGTTATCAGTGAGAGTGAAACTGGCAAAGAAGGTGTGAAGGGGAACACCCAGCCTGAGTATAAACACCTTGTCAACTCTTAGGTGACAATGCTAAATATTCTCAGCTGGAAAATCAGATTTCTAGATTTTGCTGCTGGGAACTTTAGGATTTTGTATGTGCATTTCTTAAATCTAGAAATCTACTCAGAAGATTTCCTTAAGATTTTGGATGCCTCAGTTCTAGTTCTCATTCTAGGGTGCTTGTATTATGAAGTGTGTCTGAAATTACTTCCAAGCTGTTTCCAATCAAGAGGTAAACTTTGCCTCCAAGTCAGAGCAGCAGGGTTCATCACAGTGAATCCAAAATGTTGTCTCAAGCCTGACTGGTGTGCCTTAAGATTTCCCTCCATTTAACTGTATTAAAATTTATTCCAGCATGCACACATGTTTCCTTAAATGAGGATTTGGCACTGAGGAAGCTTAGTGTTTGAGTTGAATACGTTTTCTATAGTCTGTTTCTTATGCCAAGACCATTACCTTTCTTTTGGACAGGAAAGCAACTGCAAACTGTAAAAAAGTGGGAGGGGAAAACTGCAACTTGGATTGGGTTATTTCTTTCCCCAGTTTCTTCATCCAGAAATATTTGAGGGAGTTTTTCATCCTCTGAGGCCTTTATGCTTTGTTCAGACCAACTTCCCAGAAGGAAAAAAAAAATCTATTTCTGCTTAGGTGAAAGGGAATTAGTAGGTGCTGTGCCCAGAAAAGCTGGGAGCAGAGACAAAGGGTTCCTGCAAATAATAGCTCTGTCACAAATAGAAAGGGGGAATCTGAAGCCCACAGGGGGTTCTCACAGTTCTCCCTAAATGGTCTTCACAATTTTAACCTAGGATGTTTTTTTCCTTGTGCTCAGATATTTACTCCAGTTCCCTCCTGTACCTTTCCTCATACTTTGTTTGCTTTTGCTGTGCTCTTGCTTTCCTTTTCTTTCATGTCCTTTCCCATTACTAGCTTTTCTCATTGACTTGTTAAGGTTCTTGGTAGAATCTGCCAATGACACTTCACATCTTGTGCATAAGGTGGTCTTAAGTATGATTGAAGGTGGAAGGATAATTTTTAGGTAAGATTCACTAGGGAGAAGGAACAGGTAGATACAGTAAGAGGGACTCCAAGGTGCTAATACTGGTTAGTGTGACAATGGTGATCTCATGATCAGAGCTGTGTAGGTCCCACAGACAAAGCAATTCAAAAGGAGTACTGGAAGGACAAAAAAAAAGCTTTTATTCTGTCTTGCTTAAAAAGTTTTCTGAGAGGAAGAAGTTGTAAGGAAAGTTTGGGAGACCCACAAGCAGGTAAGGGAACCTGGCAGAGAGGATACAGGAAATGACAGATTGGTAAGACATAGGAGATACAGCATCACACTATGTCCCATATTCCACATACATAATTGCAGGACAATATGAATTTTAATAGTGCTATGCCACATTGCTGAGATTTTCTTTTTCAGAATGTGGATGAGGCCAGGAAGTAATTTGAACATATTTGGATTTTTCCTCAAGACAGCTCGTGAAGACTTTAATTTGTTTAAAGTTTTATTTGCAGAGTTTGCATTAGAGCATGTCTTCCCTGGTGTGACTGACAGCAGGATTAAGGGACACAGTTGGTGGAATAAGGATAAAGGACCAGCCCATATCTGAGGAAGGGTGGTCTCACCTCATGTTTAAATATAAATACATATGCTGAGAGAACATGACAGGATTAAAAAAGGAGGCATTTAAAGAACATTTTAGAAGGGATGACCTACTGTCTCTGAACAGTAAATGCAGGGTCTCACAGAACAGAAGATATTCTGGCTGCAAAAGCCACATATGGAGAAGTCTTAAAGAGCAGATCAAGAGTAACAAGCCTTTAATCAGCCCAAACATCCTCTCATTGCCCCAGTTCTCTGCCTTCAGGAGCTGAGGACATTACAGAGATGATTCTCATGCCCACTGTTGTGGTCACTCACTCAAAGGTACCTTATAGCCCTGTACAGTTTGTATCCAATATGAAAAAACACTCTCAAAGGATTTTTTTTTTCCCAAAAGATTGCCTTTTACCAGTTGGCTATGGCTGTTTATTAACAGCCATATAATTTGTGACTAATTTATTTTTCCCTGCAGCAATGACAGCAAAGTCCCTTCACAGCTGAGAAGTGAGCAGCTGAATGGTGCCTTATGTTTGCACATCAGGCAAAGTCATAGGGAGGAAAACTGAAGCATATTTTTCTTCACAGTCAAGAATGACTGTGGAGGCACAGCCTTTCAGAGACAGCCGTTTTACACTCAAATGTATGGTGAATGAAGACTGCTTATCTACATAAAATTCATGTTGGTATGGATAAACCCTGAATGCAAGTAAATTTGAGTGAAATAATAAGAACTTGTTTTTATTTTTCAAATTAGCATTAATTTAATCTAGTGTAAATGTTTCTGCAATTTGTGATACTACTATACCGAGAGAAACATGAAATTAAGTGTTTGAAAGTTTCAGTAATTTCAGCAGATAGTTACACACATTATGTATTTGTTGATTTAGGTACCTGAAAATATTACTACAGTGCACTGGCATGCTGAAAAATGTATTAATAAATTGTCTCTATAACCTGGCCCTTCATTTTTAGTTTTGCCTCAAGTCTGCACCTCTACCTAACTGCTCCTGATTTTACCATACCCTCTCTCGTCAATTAATTTTGATGTCAGTGAATTAAAGGTAGTAATTTACTTGTCTGGGAGCTTCTCAGACAGATTTTATTGAAAAGAGTTGATCTACTTTTGTGGTGATATGATCTAAAAGCCTGAAGTTTCCTTTGATGGTTGAAGGTTGAAGCTAATAGGGAACCATATGCATTTCTAAATTACTAATTCTGTTAAATGTACCATAAAGAATCACCTTATTATGAACTCAGTAGTAAATGTCCAGTTAAGTTCATTTGCATACCACATGCATGGCAATAAATTAGCTAAGGGAAAACAAAACACTAAACACACAGATGGTTGAACCTTTGTTTTCCCATTCAATTTAAAAGTCTTCTTTGAGCTGGTAGAGAACAATCAGAACATACAACAGAACTTGTTAGCACCAATCTGTTACTATTTTGAGTAAATTAATTGAATAATTATCCCCAAGTTCATCTCTCATCTGATACTTCAAGTTAAAAGATGAAAGGGAAGAAGTACCTGATGAGGGTATTGATTTCCCATTACAGGTGTACCGAAAATGAAGATTTGTACTTGTTTTAATCTCTGTGGATCTCTAGGTACAACTTGTCTATTGTGAGCAAATATGATGAGATAAAGCTATGTCTTCAGAACTGCTAAGGTCTGAAGATATATACAGTGGCCATGCCAAATTTCAGGTTAGCCAGACTCAGAATTATTAGTTGGAAACATAGGCATAGTCCTGGAAAATGTAAAATACTAGCTCACAGTGTTATATTTGATTTTCTTATTTTTAAGGCTAGTGGTTCTGTTAGTTAGAGCTGTCTTTGAGTGCTGTATCCCCAGCAAAAGAGGTTCTATTCTTGACAACTTAAGTAGGACTCAGAGAAGAAAGGAAGCAGAGAGAACTCTTGCTGGAGCATAGGGAAGATGTGGATTATGCTTTCATTTATATTGGAGCTATTAATGGCAAAACCAGGAGGTGCCTAACTGATGGAATTCTGTGGGTGCCAGTATGTGAAGAACAGGTACCACATAGGTAGCTGGGATGGTGATGCATACATTGGGAATGTGTGTGTGCATACCTGTGTTTTCCCCCAAGGATTTGTCCCATCTAGAGGTTAGTCTAAGGCACAATTAGAAGTCTAGAAAACCTGGCTTAAAACTTTATGGAGTGCTAACCAAAGAAAAGAGACCTCATAGCAAAAGGAGGGATTTCTCTAAGAGAATGGCATTCAGCCTTATGCAAAAGTCCAGTGTAAGATTTAGGCAAGGCTTAAATGATACTTACTAGGCAGATATTGAATACATGAAGCTCTGTTGAGGAAACTGCTGAATTTAGTAAGGTATTATTTTGAAAAATAAGTGAATTCTTGTATAATGTATTAGAAATATTTTAAAAAATGTTATCATCATTATTATTGGTCATAAATCTTTTCCAGGAAGGTGCTACTTTATTCTGGAACAAGCTATTAAAAAAGTTCTGACTGGATAGTAAGTGGCCAGGCTGTGTCACCTGGACATATATATGCACATGTTGCTTCCTAATGTCTTTTTCTCTCCTCTGGAAACTCACAAATTTATTCTCTAGTGGAAGTATGATTATATCTGCGAAAACTATTTTGATGGAGTCAGTGGATTTTGGAAAATATTTGTGATAATTTGGAGCCATGTTATCTCCCTGAAACTGTCTCCTCCTCAGGCCACACTGTAAGATAAAACCACATTGTGGCTTGAGTACCTGTGCAGATGCCCTCTTTGCAGATCAATGATCTGGAGAATTTGGCTTCTTTTGTTTGCTCGTGCATTTTGGTTTCTCTGCAGTATTGGACTGAGGCTTCCCTCTCCATTACAGGATGCTGCAAACAATTTCCATAAAAAATCTGTGTTTCTGATTGAATGTTTTTCTTTATTTTTGATCAAGATAAATCAATTATGACTGTGGTAGCATAATGTGTAGATATATCAGTTGAAAGAGGGGTCTTTTTTAATGCAATAAAAATTTAAAAAACCCCTTCATTTTCATGTAAAAAATTGTGTACTTGTATGAACAAATAGATACTTGACTGTTCAAAAAGTAAACTATAAGTAGCAGTCTCTTATTGCAAAAATAATTATGTATTTCTTATTTTAATGTATCTGCTAGCTGTTTACATTGTGAACACCTATTTTTCAAAAACTTGGTTCTCAAGTGTTTTTATCTCTGATTACGATGAATTTTAAAGCTTAATTAGAAGAAATATCCTTGGAGAACAATGCAAATATATCATTAGCTGTTTTTCTGTAATGGTGGGTTCTCTCATCTGGAACATAAAACTGGAAATTCATTAATAGTTTTGTATTTAATTGCATGTTGTGTAGTCAGTTTTTACCAGGCTTTTCTTTATTACATTTATTAGAACTGGTTGGCATATTCCATCATTAATATTCCTAGCAGTTTTTCCTGGCATTTTTCACTTACAAATAATTTTTGATTTCATCCTCATTTCTGTCTTTGAGTTAACAGGCTGGATCCAGTCTCGGGAAGGTAGAATATGATTGCTAGTTCTAACAGCACTTCTGTTTGAAAGATTGGCTTATGTAACCTAGAGCTCAGGCACGAATGATTCGACTCAATTTTGTGGAAGTTAGGTATTGAGAAGAGATAAACATAAATCTTGCAAAACCAAATCCATATTCACTGTATTTCAGAAGCTTAGATTAGGCATAAAAAGTAGGAATCTTAGTTTTGTAGGCTCCCTCTGTAGAGAGTAAAGAAATACATGTTCTGTGGGAGAGTAAATCAGATCACTCAAAAATTAATCTACTTGTACAGTGTAGCCTGTCTCTGGGTGCACTATAACAGGAATACTGAGTGACTTTGTTCCTTACTTGGACATTTATACATACCATAAAGTTATGAAGCTGAACCTGGATCTAAGTATAAAATACTGTAAATAGTCAGTAGGGAATTCTGAAGGATGTGTTTAAGTGCTGTCTTCTATGATGCACAGTTTATAATTCACAGAAGTACTTCTGTCCATTTCTGGCTCACAGCTGTGAAATGATCTGATGGAGTTAGTTATCACTCATCCCTTTCTCCCAAAATTCTATTGAACCTGGAAGATTGCCTTTTCTCTGGTAGACTCCTGCTAAAGATCTTTTCTGAGGTGAAGGAAAGAGATTGTTCTCTGCGTGAGGAGATTTGAACCCATTTTTAACATTCAAGACAGACGCAGTGAGCAGAAAGGAAAGAAATGGGCCGTGTCCTCATGAAGTGGATGCTTTGTTAAGAAAGAGCTGGAGCCCAGTTCTTCAGCTCCAGGGGAATTTCCTAGTTCCCTGCTGACTGAAATGGCAACACCACGTTTCCTTCTTGCACCTTCTGTTCTCTCTTTGGAAGAGTTTTACAAGACGTCTTATTTAGTAGGAATGGTTTTAGGAGATATCGCAAACGTGATCCTACAGTTAATTAGTTAGGTAAGGGAAAACATCATGTTCCAAATGAGACATTTGAGCAGGGAGGACATCAGACCTCAAGGAAATCCAAGTGTCTGTGAGGTCAAAGATGGGGTAATCTATAATTTAGTCAACTAAGTAATGTTCATTCTTCATTATGTACTTAGCTCTGAATGATTCCTTATCTATAAAATATTTTTTTTTATCTTGTAAATTAGCTAGTGCACACTTTTTCTATGTTCTATTTAAAAAGTCATCACTTCTATTATAAGAGTAGGAAAAATATACTTTAGAAGACCCTAGAATCATTCTTGTCTCTCATGGCATTATTATTTCTATTATTATTTTCCCACTAGAGAGTGAGCAATGGGAAAAAAATAGGGCATTAGCATGGAACACATTTATATCACATGAAAACTTGGATGAAAAGTGATTTCTGTGAAAAAAAGAAAAGTGATTTTTGTGGGCTTTTGGTGCTTGAAGATCATCTCTGTGTGTTTTAGTTGGTAAGAACACATGTATATCTCTTCCTGTGAGACAGAAGAAACAAGGTGGATCTGGAATGTAGGGATCCCTGAATTCTTTGTAGCCTGAGGGCTGTGGGCTTCGTAGGACAGACTGCTTGGCTGGCCTCCCTTGTTCTCTGTTAAGTCCTAGTCCAGAGAGCTTGTGAGCTTTGATGGCTCTGTGGAGTCCCATGTGACATACACAGGGATTTTAAATGTGCTTTCTTCACATCAAGTTGCAACTCAGAATAAAAATTGGTATCCCTGCTTTTCAGTTCCATTTATTTTCATGGTATCCTGAGTATTTGGCACTTATAAATAATAGAATGGTTCTGAAATCAAAACAGACTTACACTAAGTTTAAGAGCCAAGAAAAGTATAAAGATTTAGGGAAGTGTTCCTGACCATATGACAGACTCACTTTTTGGCTATATGTTTGTGAGCAATGCTGGGGGATTCTACCAGCATTTTATTCTTCTAAAATAAAGTGTCTATTGTAGAAATCTAGGATTCCTCTTCAGCTGAAGGGGAAAGTTAAACCCTTTTTGTATGTATTCAATCCTGTGTTAAATTAGGATTGCAAATCATGTGACATGTCCTTTGCAGGTGACAGTTTCTGTCAGTGTACCAGGAAGCCGTTTAGGTGACAACCTTAGTTTAGATGTGCACCTTTTGTATGATGATGCATAGCTGAAAATAAAGCTGAACACAAAATACTTGGTCAAGGAAATAGATACTTCTGTATGTATATACATAGCTGCACACACACATGTATATATTTATGTGGCATCTTTGCCATTCAGGAAAATTCAGCTTCTACTCAAAACTGGCAGGTTATTAAAAATTGCAACGTTCCTTCATTTACCTTTTTAATTCAGCTTGCATGTACAAAACTATTATCTCAGCAATTGAGTGAGCCCTGCTTGTCAGTAGTTTAAGTAATTAAAGGGTTCAGTGGTTAAATATTGCTACAAGTAGTTCAAAAATAAATTGTTATTTTTAAAGACAGTTTGGGAGAGTAGAGCAGATGAATAATAAATATGTGGTTACATGCATAGATCTGTAGCTGGAAAAACAGCTGCTGACAGCTCACTATTTTTCATCACTTTTCTTCATTAAAAAAGGCAATTGGTGAAATTATGGTTGAGGGTGGGAAATATGAAGGAATGAAGTGTTAATGACGGTTTCCATTTTGAAATTCAGCAATGATCCTCATAGCAAAGGAAAATCGATGGAAACATCACACTTGCAGACCAAAACTAATCATGTCTGTTCCATTTGTCAAGCGTTGAATCAAAGACCTGAAATATTTCAATGAGCTATTTTGTCAAGCTAGTCTTTCTGAAATTGTCCACTTACAAAAAATATTAAACTTAAGACTATCCATCCTGAGATAGCAAATGATTTTGTTTACAACTATCCTTACCTTGCCTGCCTTCCTCACCTTTTATTTTTTTAATTTTTTAATAAATAGTCTTGTTAGTGAATTATGATTGAAATTAATGAACACCTGTCTCCTGAGGGATTAGTCACAGCCACGGTCTCTAGCTAACATGCTAACCCAAGGAACAATAATATACGTCACAATATTAGAATATTCCACTGTCTGCATGTTTATGTTATCAAATGTCAGCAGCTGTCCTTACTGTGGGTGATTTTGAAGTCCTTCAGGGAAATGGCTATCACACATTGCTCTAGACAGTGGGATACATGGAAAATGACAATTTAATGACCAAAGCATTTGTTCCGCTTCTTGTTTTCTCTTTCCTCTTTTCTGATGAATTGCCAACTTGAAACACAAAGACGTATGGGAACTGAGAGACCTTTAAAAAGTTACAACATTAACAGACTCTAGTCATAGTCAATCTTCAATGTAATTTAAAAGTTCATATGTGTATCCATAGTGACCCTGTCTTCCAATGTCATTTGAAAAAGCACCCAAGCTATCTTTAAGTTTGGTTTGCTACAACCAGGTGGTTTCCATGACAAGTCTTCAGCATTAATATGTAAAACATGTAATAAGCAATTTCTGTAGTCGCTGTATGGAACACAACATATTTAATTATCTTTACTAAAGAAAAAATAATGTGGCTGTATTAGACTTAGAAGTATATCACAGGCTCAGACCAGTTCATATGAAGCCTACTATTTCAGGAATTTCAATATGTATAGGTATTTTAAATTAGTTTTTTTTCCCCCTGTAGCATAATGCTTCAGCTTTATCTCATAAATACTAGGACTCAACAACTATACTTTAAAATGTTTTACATATCATTGTATTATAGTGTGGTTATTTACCTTTGAAAGATACACTGGTGTGCTACTAGTTTCTACAATGGCTCCATGTAATGTTTAGTAAGAATGAGTGGACATTATTTTAGGTGTTAGTAAAATGTTTTCTACTACTGTTGACCTTGGAATTTATTTTTAATTCTGTAGACATTGCTACATCTCAAGGCTTCAAATAGATATTGTCTAAGGGACACTACCAATTTCAAATGCCGATTTTTTGATACAAAATGTAGAGCTCTATGCGGTGATAATTTCAAATGTTACAAATGCTAGCTTTCAATATTGCTTGTCACACTATTTTTTTTTTCCTGGAAATGAGTCCCCTTGCCAAATGGAGAGAAAAAGGTAGCTGCACTGGAACAACTCATATTCTGGAAATTTGATTTCTAATATGATAAACCGGATTTAAAGAAATCAGAACATACATTTACAAAACAAAACAAAAATATTCACTTTGTTTACTAAATATTCATCCCCCTCAATTCACTTCTTAAAATATTTGGCTTTCACTTAGAACAAAACCGATTATGTTCCGAGAGGTGTAATACATTTATGTCACTGATGTCTACTTATACTACAATGGCTGCTGGACACAGAAAAGGGAAGAAAACAAGTGGAAGTGTGTTGGGTCTGGCTGAGCTGGAGTTCACTTTCCCACAGCAGCTCTCAGGGTGCTGTGCTCTGCATTGGTAGCTGGAGATGTGCTGGTAACACCCCAGTGCTTTGGCTGCTGCTGGGCAGCGCTGGCACAACGTCAGTGCTGTCTCCCATCAGCAGGCTGGGGGTGGGCGAGAACTTGGGAGGGGACACAGCTGGGACAGCTGACCCAAACTGACCAAAGGATATTCCACGTCATATGGTGTCTGGTCAGCAATAAAAGCTAAAAGAAAGGAGGAAAGGGGAGAGCAAGGGGAATTTGCTACTTATGACTTCTGTCTTCTGCCTGCCCTGAAGCCTGGCTTCTATGGAAGTGGCTGGGCATTGCCTACTGATGAGAAGTAAAGAATAAATCTTTTGTTTTACTTTGCTTTCAAACATGACCTTTGCCTTTGCTTTATTAAATTGCCCTTATGTTGACCATCTTTTTTCCATTCTCTTCCCAACTTTTTTTTTCCTCTTCTCCTAATGGTGAGCAATGACTTTTTTCCCCCTCTTTTATTTTGTCCCCGTTTGACTGGGATCTGAATAAATGTACCAGAGTAGCTGGAGTTGTTTCAACACTCCAGCTAAAAGTGGAAGAGGAAAGTGTATAGTGTTTTCATATTTAAAACCTCTCTATTCTAGATCTGTCTAGTTTTTACGCCTCTTTATGATAAATTCAGAAGTAGGAGAGGAAAGCAGAAGTGTCGATGGTCCTTTTCTTGCAATACTATTTCTCTTGCTCAAAATAGTGTCTGAAAATTTGACCCTGCTTGAGCAGGGTTGTACAAGATGACCTCCAGAGCTTCCCTCCAACCCCAACCATTCTGTAGTTCCGTGAATTGATTTTGTTGCATCTCAAAGGAATGCATTTCTGAGAGAGCCATTAGAAACAAGATGCTAACTGAGGTGCCAATGACCTCTACCCTCTAGGCATTCCCTAGCAGTCATTACAAAGAGAGTGTTTCTGCTTTGTTTTGAAACCGTGAGAGTATTCTCTGGTGGCCATATACTGCCTGCTACCTGCCTTCTCCCACAAACAGTTGGTTCCATGCACTAATTATTATCTCCTTTCTATGCAAGGGGACAACTAAATTATATAATCATATTCAGCCAAAACCATGCTTAGGTTTTCATACTAAAGTACACCTTAAATTTTCTTAGGTTTAATCTCTCCTTTGCTGCATAAAATGCCATACTTGTCTAAATGTTAAAATTTGTCTGCATCAGATAATACATGTTAAAACTACCTTACTGAGTAAAACAACCCCAAATTTATTTATCTGAAATACTAATCTTTAATAGTAGTTTCATTGTTTTTAAAACAATGTCCACGTTAGAGGAAGACTGGAGGAGTTGTTTTTAGCTCTGATGAAACTAAGTAGTAAAAATTATTCCTGTTTTGGTTTAGTGGAAATCTAATTCATTTCGCTTAATCAAAAAGTCCACAACTACAATTTTCCAGTCTAGCGATTAAACAGAGAAGAGGCTGCAGCTTAAATTTGAACTGTAATGCATTCAAAAGGCAAATTCATAATCATAGGACATACAAGCCCTTCGGGTAATGGAATAACCTCTCCCTATTCCTCCTATATTCACCTGAGACTTACAATATAGGTATGAGTTAATTGCAGGGACAGATACCTGCTAGGAAAGGACCAGCTTAATTGCAATTACTATTCAATAGCTGTTGGTACAGCAATGGTTTCTGCATATTATTGATCTAGCCTGGATTCAAAAAAAACCTTGAGGGTGCATCTTCTTCCTCTCTCCTGTAGGGTAATGTAAGAGTGTAAGTACTATAAGCATGAACTTACTGAGTTAACACTTACAGCCAGAAGTTAAATTTCAGTGTTAAGAGGTATTAACAACTGAAACAAAAAAATTAGTTAGAAACTAATTTTTTCAGTGTTAATAACTGAAAAATTCTCCTTATTAAATAAAAACAAGTAAAGAAAATTTTTTGAATTTTGAATCTAGCAGTAACTGCATGTGACTGTTGACTATAAATGCAGAATTGTGGAAAGTGTTGCTGAAGTTGTGTTTGCAGCTGTAGTGTGTTGGAATTCTGATGTAAAAATTTAGAAAATGTCCCAGATGAACTCTTATTGGTGGGTTCTGAGGGAATGACACTGTTTTCATACTGAGAAGACAAAAAAGTGACCTTAAAATTGTGGTCCAAATCAGAGCAGAAAAAAGCCCCCAAAATCTGAGTGTGCTTAAATTGTTTCATGTTTTCCACGATTGCAACTTATTTTTTTTGTTTATGCTTCCTTTTAAAGGGTGTCAATCCAAGCAAAAAAAAATTAAATTCAAGTGTCAACATAAATCATAACTTAAAATTTTTGATACTGCAGGATAGAAGATAGGAGATGAGTGGATAGAAGATCAGTACGGGGCCTGCAATCTTTGCAAACAGTGGTGCTGGCTTAGAAGATTGTACTGGCTCTGGATGGGATAGAGTTAAATTGCCTTCATAGCAGTCAGTGTGCTGACTGTGTGTTTTGGATTTGTGGCTAAACCAGTGTTGATAAACATTTCTGGGCTAACCTCTGACCAGTGGTTTGCACAGTGGCAAGGCATTCATTTTTTTTCTCTTTCTGTTCTGCATTATTGAGTATACTGGGAGTGGGCAAGAGACTGGGAGGGGACATAGCCAGGACTACTGACCTAAGCCAAAAGTATATTTTGTACCATATAATCTCACTTGTAGCAATACAAACCAGGGCTTAGGGGGGTTGTGAGTGATTTGCTGTGCATAATTTCTTTTTTTTTTCCTCTCCTTTTTTCTTCACTGATTAATCTGTCTTTATTTTGAGCCATGAGTTTTCTTGATTTTGCTCTTTGTATTCCTTCTCCCAGCCTGCTGGGTAGGGTGAGGGAGAGCAACAATGTGGATGCTTGGATGCTGGCTGAGGTTACCCACCACACTGGTAAACTAATTTTTAAGTCAATAATCCATCACTACTGCAGCCTAAAGTTAGTACAACTCAATTTATATCCAAAATGTATTGGTACCCATGGTATGAGAAATGGTTAATACTGACAACTTATGTATCATGACTACTTAAAAGGTGACCAAAATCTCTCTTAAAACTCGATGCATACACAAAACAGCTGAAGAAAATAAATTACAAAAAGCCTAGCAAAGCCACATGTCTCCACAAGAAGTAATGCACATTAAAGTAGTCATGGTATTTCTTCTGTGAGATAGGGCAACTCTAAACCTTGCTAATGGAGTCAGTGGAGTGTCTTTTAGGAGTTCTTAAGTTTGAGAATTTACTGAATTTTCTTTGACTAAAAATCTGATTTTTCTGTGCTGTATTTTGGTACCATCAAATAAAGAGTCAAGTTAGAAAGAGCAAAGGTAAAAATGGGATTTTTATTATGACTACATTGCTCTTTTAACCACAAGGATGCTTCAGCATGTTGTGACATGCATCCATATAAAATTATTTTGATGTTTCACCAGTATAGTATCATATTAGAGATACAAATTGGCATTCTGTCAGTGTAATGCATCCCTGAGGTCCTTCAGGAATTACTACTGAATTTCATTTTTCATTTAGCTGCTACATGCTGTACATTTATTAACAAAATGGAACTTTGGTAGATCTGCGGTGAACTGTGTTCACCCTGCAGGCAAACAAGCCCCTCAAAGCTCAGGAGTTTTAGCTCACAAGCTGTTTGCATGTCTTGCAAGTTTGCTTCTGTCTGCAAACCTAAAAGCACTCAACAGGCTGACACGGAAGGGATTGCCTAGAGGAAATGTGAATATTTCAACAGTGAACCACTGGGAAGCTTCCACAGTTGAAAAGAAAGGCATTGAATAATTCTTTTCAGATCTGTCTTGGAAGGATATCACTCATCATTATATTTAAATTACTTTTAGAAGTATAAATGAAGATGAGCTACAGGTTAATGGCTGGGACAAAAATACTGTAAATGAGAAGTGAGAGAAGAACAAGTGTGGAATACAAATGGCAGACCCTGGTCTAATTCTCCAGAGAGACTGAATTGGAGGAAAACCTTCAGTTAAGGAAAAAACATCCAAGCTGCCCCGGTCACCAAATTCTTGAGCTGGACTTTGTAAAAAATGCTCAGACAGACCAAGAATCTGTATTTCATAGATGCTGGAAGAAAATAGTAGAGATTTAGTTAGCACTAAGTGGCTACAGTGTGGAATTTTCAATGACAGAAAGATTCTCATTCTGGGAGTTGAGGATTCTGATGCAGAAGTCATTTGGGTATTAAAGTAATATTCTTAAGGAATATTAAATGACTGTTGTATGACCTGAAGCCCTAATTTTGCCCTTTAGGAGCCATGTGGGCGTGCTGGTCGTTATTCTATACCATTCACACCCTCTCTAGGGGTGGAAGTAAGGGATTCTCACTTTGGAGAAGGGGGCATGGCTTAGAGTGAAGAAGAAGAGTGGGGTATGGAGCATCTACTGGCACTTTGTCCTTTTCCATGGACAGAGGAGAGGCTGTATGTGGCTTAATTTCCAGCTGGGCTTAAATCATGACACTTGGCCAGGGCTGACTAGATTTAAATCTTAATCTTTTTATATATCAGTAAATCTGTGTCTGCTGGCTGTGAGCATCAAAAAGTGATGAGGAAGTTATGGAAAGATTTATGTGCCTTCTGTTGGAGTAGAATCTGTTTTTCGTAAGAGCTAATACCCTCAGGATTCCCTATTTCTTGTGACCTGAAGAGCTCACAAGAATACTACAAAAGCAGCATCAGCTAATGTAGGAGAACAGATAGCATATATTAGTAGATAGAAGTTTAGAAAGATACCTGTGAAATTGCATCAAACAGGTTATTAGGTCAGGAGGAGAAGATTTCACTGCAATCCTTTAAAGAACAGATAGGGAGGACAGTGGCTGAAATCAGCAGGAGGGGAAGGTTGTGATCAGTTAAAAACATCCTTAGGTATTGATAATGAGATGAAGATGATGGGGAGAGGGGATTAAAATTATTAATTTATTCACAAAAATGAAGGTGTGAACATTTATGATTAGATTGGAATAATGATCTTATCTCACTGTGTCTACTTAGAACTGAATCAGTAATAGCTGTCATTTAGCAAACCTTTGTCTGCTCAGTTTTAAAGAACCCTCTCCAAACAAACAATTTCAAGATTAAATCATCCAAACACAGGTTCAACAACCTACAGATATGCTTTTTAATGTTTACGTATCATGCTGAAATTTTTTTCTGCCTAAGAATCTCTCCTCAAGTGCCCCTTGCAAGAGTTGGGCCTCATCAAGCTTCAGATCAGTCAGATGTAGAAACAATTCAGGACTTCCTTTAAAACCCATCTTGCTTGCTCAGGAATGTAGAACAATAAATCTTTAACCTAAATGCATTTTCAACTTGAAAAGAAAAGAAAGAGGAGATTCCAGAGCAATATTTTTAAATGCCTCTTCATGATTCCTTGCTGTACTTATGGGGATCAAAAAGACTTTCTTAAAAAAACTTCTCAAAAGCTAAGGAGAGCATGAAAGATTAAGGTTCCTGTTGGAACACACTGATGGGTAAGACTGAGATTTTTTTATTGTTTTCTTTCTTCCCCTTTGTTGTTGCTGTTGTTGTTACATGGAGAAAAAAATGCACTTAAAGCTCCACAAGAACATTAAAATTTTATGTTCACCATAGTGGCTTAAAACATTATTGTCTTCCCTAGGATAGTAATGAAAAGATCAGAGATGCAGGTTTTCTGAAACTGGCAGATTTATATTGAAAACACTCAAATCTCTGTGTCTCCTTCTCTTTTGGTGATTTTAATATTAATGTATTTTGCCAAACTTTCTATTGCATGGAAAACAGCAGTATGCACAGTGCAGTTGATTTTTCTCTCGCGAATTCTATGCTGATCTGTTAACCATACAGGAATATAGTAAATGCATATTACACAGATTTTGCAAATAAATCGTACTAGTGAGAAACTGCAGCAGGTATACTATGTTCCTTACAATTCATCTGCTTGGCAGAATCACTACATAAGCCAAAAGCCTTTTTTTTTTTTTTTAATTGCTGTAGTTTGTATCCTGCTGTGTAAGCAATCTCCTTCCTTAAAGTTATAACTTCCTTCATAGAAGCCGTTGTCTTCAGAGTGTTTCTTTCATCTAGACTGTAATTTTCAGGGAGGGGGTAACAAAGCAATTTTCTCATTTATTTCTTACAACAATTAACTACAATGAAATTTAAGTGAATTACATGTTCAGCTACAACCATCTGTCTAGGTCTCATTCAAATCCTGGTGATCTCATGTCCCAGCCTCTTATACATGCAGAAGTGCCTTGATGATTACTTCCAATGATTGCATTCAATTTAAGAAGATCTGCTTTGCAGCATTTGTTTCATGTATGATCTGATAAATCCTATAGTTGTAACATTTCTGGGTTTTCTGTGCATCTTGCTTTTCTGATTATGTTTTCAGTAGCTGAACCAAAGATTGCTGTTATTTAACTATCGATTTAATCTGAGGTACTAATTAAAATTAAGTGTACTGTTATGCTTTTCATTTCAGTTGTGTAAGGAGTTAAACCTGGGCAGTGCAGTGAAGATCTCACTTTAATGGGCTTTACTTTGGGCAGAATCTCACCTGTGGCACTCACTCATGAAGTATATCTTAGCTGAATAATATTGTAAATCAAGAAACTAGATAGTATCAATTGTGTAGAGGACCAGGCATAAGCGTTCTGTCTTAGGACCAGGCAGAGTGTTCTGTCTCAGCCACTCTAACTGCTGTGACAGGAAAGCAGTGATGGAAAGAAAGGGTCCCATGGAGCTGGGGCAGTGCTGTTCTGAGCCCTCTTCCTTTTCCACCTTCAGACTCCTGCTCAGTGCTCCTGTTGCAAATTCCCTGTCACTGCTAATTAGTTCATTGAGGGCTGCGACAAATGTTTACCCCCTGAGATGGAGCAAGAGCCGCTGCTGTGTTGTATAATACTTAGAATTCTGTCTTGAAGTGTCTAGAGGTATAAAAAAGTAGCAGAAAAAAATGAGGAATCATAATTCTTTACCGCATTGAAGTATTTTCTAGAACTTTCTGTGTCAGTCAAATGAATAGGACAGGTCTTTCTTGTTTTGTACATGGAAAATAAGCACGGATATTGGCATCTTTTAGTGTAACATTGTCCATCTTCGAAGAATACAGGTCTGATAAGAAAGTAAAATAGTGAGTTTTCTGCTTTGGTGATTCATCATATAATTTTAGGCCTGCAGCCAGAACAGAAACCCCCACATGCTCGGCTGTGACTCTTTCACCCTTACTATCTAATTGAAAACTTCTGCATCTAAATATAAATCACAAAAATCTCCTATCCATATTATGAGATCCTGAAAGCTTCTAAAACTAATTTGCCTTCTGTTGGGAAACATATAAAAATAAGAATGCTAAAATTTTCCAGCAGTGTTTTGGTAAGCCTGTAAGTTGGCTTTGAGAGGTGGTGTAATCTCCTATTATGCATTATTAGGGGGTTTGAAAGTAGAAACTTAGAAAGGGACATTATTTGACTGGAAGAAAATTATAGGGGAGTATTGCCAAATAGAAATGCAATTATATAAAGAAGGGGATGAAATTAAAAAAAAAAAAAAAAGAAAAGAAGATAAAATGCAACTGGAGTATAATCTGTTTGAGAAAAATTGAACAAAAGACTCAAACCGTTGAATCTTAATTTAAACTTTCTGGGACAATACCCAGATTTATTATGTTTTCTCCAAGAATAATCTCTGGGTTTTCCAAAGTAGAAGTGATTCCAGTTATTAGAAGTTAAAACTGGTATTCTTACTCTAAATAATTGGAAATTTCAAATGTCGTTGTTGGTAGCATAGATATTTATAGTGGTTGTGTTTTTATAACTTCAATTAAAGTGAGAATCATCATTTAAAAATCAAAATATAAGTCACCCTGGAAACCTGTTCCAAATTTGCTTAGCCTTTTAGTCATATGGCATCAGGTGATACCAGAGTATTACTTAAAGAAGGACAGATTATTTGAGTTGTTGCTCTCATGTGTTTCTTTCTGCATTAAAAACAAACTTCAGAATATTTACCAACTATTAAGTTTGGACAATATTGGAGAGTGATTTAAAAAGATTAGTGCTCAAGGAAGTACAGTCTTTAAATAGCCTCAGTAGTTGTACAATGAAAGCACTCAAGATGGTGTAGGTTACTCTGTGTATCTGTCCCACTTCAGAGGTAGGGACAAAGGAAGGGAGGATGTGCCTTGTTTATCTTCCTCCACTTTTGGCATTTTACAGAATTTATATTGTGTACATCTCAGAACTTGTAGACATTCACAGACCTTCCTGCTTCATCATATTTATTTTTGTCAGGATGAACATTCTAGCTAACTCTTCAGAGCTAGGTAACAATTTGGAAAATCCTTACCTCTGCAGGTCCTGATTCTTTTGGGGGGCTTCCAAAAGCAACACAGTGGTGCACAAGCAGCTTGGGAGATTTTCGTAGTGTGCTGTGAGTCCTAATGCAACTGCTGTGCTGCTCGCAAGGAGAAGTGCTCTGCTGAGCTGATTGCAAATAAGGAAGAAGCTTTGAGCTTTTGAGCAACTGCTGAGGAATGAGGTTGGCAAATGAGTCAAAAGTGACAGAGAAAAGAACAGAACATTGCTCTTTTTACAGTCCTCACAGGTAAGGCCAGCCTAGATCTATGCCAAGGAGGAAAGATGAAGCATACCACTAATGGAATGGTTACAGTGATGTCTATAGATGTATGTTGTTGGCAATTTATAGGATGCATCCAAGGCTGATAATGGAGTAGCATGTTGTCATTGCAAAGCCACTCCATTCATTTTTGGAAGGTTATGGAGATCCAGAAAAATTCCACATGAGAGGAAGAGTGACTGGAATGTATCATTACCTTCAACATGAAAAGCAAAAAAGAAGATGCAGGAAACTACAGTGTAGTTGATGAGGTAACTGGCTAAAAGTTGAGCATCTGATTTCCTTTCCAGTTTTCTTGCTTTCTATCTGATGAATGGAAGCAGAACAGAAGTTCTCATCTATTGGATAGTATAGCATATTTATGAGCAATATTTTTGTGCAAAAGTAGCTGTGATGAAGCTAGACCAAAATGTTTACTCTGCTAGTTGAAGACCTAATGAAACCAAATAAAAGGCTGCAACAAAGGAGAAATTTTCTAAGTGAATTCATCAGAGCAATTATAAACATTTAAGAGATATGAGTGATTATTGTCCAACCTACCAATATAGCATTTTTGTAGATAATAAATTAATTTTTTTTTCATAGTTTACATGTCAGCAGCCCTCAGGAAGGGTTAAACTCATCAGTAATTGCTCAGGTACCAAAACCAGACTATAATGTGGAATATATCCTCCATTTTTATTTTTCACTGAGGAAGAAAAATACCCTCTCAGTAAATCACATCATACTGACAAATCGGTTTTCCACTTCATTGGTCTTAGATTTAATGTATAGCCTGTGGCAGTATATTTATACAGGTGCATCAATTTAACAATTTCATTGTTAAAGATTTAAAATGCATTAGCTACTCTCATAACTTACAGAGTGCTTAAATGCAATTTTTTCTACTGTTCATTTTCAGTACTATAGTAGTTTTAAAGAAAGTCTGACTAAATGTGTGAAAGTCTCCTTGCCAAACCATCCTATGATTCTATGACATGGAAGAGGGTAGAAGAATGAAAGATCCCTTGTCAGCAATCCCTGCTAGCCAAACATAAACCTGCTTTAGTCCAGTAGTGGCAATAGTGTTTGTCCCAGTCTTGTCTCCTGGTAGAGAGCTCAGGTCACAGCAATGGAAAAGTAAGCATGTATTTTTTTTCTCCCTGTCTCTGTGGGCATTCTCAAATTTGAACTGATTGTTTGTAGTTGGTACTGTCTAGTTTAAAAGGTCACAGTATTAAAACATGTCACCGAATCAGACAATAATTCATGTTGTAAGGAAACAAGGAGGTTTCTCATACAACCTCCCATTCAGGCAGCGTCAGCTGCAGAATCTCACCACATTTCCCAGGGCCATATCCAGATGAGTATTTAAAAACTTTCGAGGATGAAGTGCACAATCTCCCAGGACAAACTACTCCACTGTAATTGTATGGAAAAAAGTTTCCGCTATGTCCAGTCTAATTTTTTTCTATCTTATCACTATTGTCTTGTCTTCTTCCCACTCAGTGTTTCCAAGGGCATGGCTCCATCCTCTCACTGTGGTTCCTTACTGGTTTTTATGTTTCCCTGAAGCCATCTTTCCTCCAGACTCAACAATACCTGGTCCTTCAGCCTCTCCTTTCAGGGTGAAAAACAATCTTTATGATTCTGGTAGCCTTCCCCTGAACTCCTGCCTTTGTTGTGATGGGGGCGGGGGAGGAGGGGGGGGTGTCCAAAACTGGATACAGTATTGTAGATGTGGTCTAGTGATTGCAGAGCAGAAGGTGACTATCCCTTCCCTTGACTGCTCCATTTCTCATAGTTGGCTAGTTGGACAGTCCCTCTGATCAGCCTGCCGTTTAAAATCATGTTCCTGGTACCCTACCCCTTCCAAGGCTTGAAGCAAGCTAAAGTAAGCTTACATGTCTGATGTGGAGACTTTCATTCACAATGTCTCTAGGACTGTGCTGAATTGATGTGGACAAATTAAGACCTTGATTGAGCAAAACACTTCAGCACATGTTTACTTTTTGCTTTACTGGACAATTTTTGAGATGCTGGGTGTTTTAGAGATGTCTCTGGCATTATGCTGCCGCACAGGCTTCTAGGACAGAAAGAAACACGTGAGGCACATTCTGTGGAGGGTGAAGCTTTGCCACATGGCACTTTGCTCTATTTTGTTTGAATAGGAATCTCCTTATAATATGTGTTATTGTTGCTTAAAGATGGCTTGTTTATTCCAGTTGCTGACTACATACTAATTTTGTAACTAAACCAGAATTTAAGGTAATGGGGTGCCATTACGTCTAGTGATTACAATTTAAAATAAAATTGCTACTAATTCATGTTTTGGATGTTTAAGTGTTTATGCAGTAAGAAAGAGAATATCAGAGCATCCTTTGCATGTTCTTGCAATTCCAAAGCACTGAAGTAGTTCCATGATTACAACCAATATTTAATGATACACAGCAGTACAGTACATTAAGGAGACTTTATTGACTTCAATTATAGGTAAACTAATCAGCAGATAATGACAGAAAGGAAAGTGAATGTAGTCAAACACTAAACTTGAAACACATATTGCAAATCATTAATGTTTCAAATTAAACACTTACAGACTAAGCATTCAGTGATCATAAAAAGTGCACAACTTACAATTAATTCACTGACTGAAAAATATACAAAATGTGTTAGTACCACTAAATTATTTTGTCCTTTGCAGTTACTGGTTGGTAACTGTACTGTTTGCATACAGAAATCTTTAAAGTGTGTGCAAAGTATAATTTGAATTCTGTAAATATTATACAATGTGAGTACATAATAACTTTGCCCTCCTCCTTCAGAATTTGCCAGGAAAAAAAGAAATATATTTATAATTTCCTTTTGTTGCAGTTAAATGATACACAATGATACAGTATAATTTTTAAATTATGAATAGCTATCTCTTTGTCAGCACATGAATGTGGAGTCTGAAGCACTACAGGAGAATATTTTTTTTTTCCTTTTCTGCACTTTAAGATTTCCTTTTTACTTCAGTGTCACTATGAATATGTGACTTCTTTCAGATCTTGAGTTTAAAGACATCAGAAAAAGAATCCCAGCTATGTTGGTCTGTTTAGATATATCCAAAAATATCCAGGGCATAGTATCTTGAGTCTTTTATGCTGGCAGACATCTTGGCTAGTCTTTAGCAGCTGCAAAGTGTTTCATTTTGTGATCTCTCTTCTGCAGTGCCTCTGATCCTCAGATCCTCAGAGCCTACCTCCTTTTAGTGAGCTCAAGGTCATTTTTGGAAACTGCAATTTTCTTTCTTTGTGCTGTCTACCATTAGGATAAAACGGTGGCCTGGAAGACATCACCATGTGTTTTCAGTGCCTTAAGTCATACAGAAATTATGCAGTTCTTAAATGTAGAGCCTATCCTTCAGAATTTCTAATCTCTGTCAATCAGTCAATCTCTATCTCAAATTAAAGGATTCTAAATTTCCATGTCTTCTTTTGCAGTTATTATAATTTTCCTACCTTACCCTTTCTAGGATCTTTGGCCACATTTTCAAGTGTATCTCAACAACTCTGAAAGTTGGAAACCTGAGTTGAAAAGGGACTGTTACATAATCCTTTCACTGTACCATCCAGTGTACCATGTCTCTATGATGGATGTATAGCAGGTGTGTGCTCCAAGACTCGGGTTAAAACCTGAAGGAGAAAGTAACTGGAACTTGCAACTTGCATTTACCAGAATGATATATGTGAATAGCTATTTTGCTCTATTTGGTTTACCTAAAAAACCAGACCAGGTCAGGTAAAATTATACAGGGAAATGCTACTCAATCGTGCCTGATAAAATCTGGTTTTATAGAATGGCCTTACAAATGCAGGGAAAAAGAGAAACACAAGGCAGGGGAATAGTGGCATTCAGACCCCTCCCTCCTTCTCTCTCTTTCTCTCTCTTTCTTTCTCTCTTCCCCTCTCCCCTTTGTTTTTTACCAAGTCAACATAATTTTTTTTTCAAATTCACAGAGGATGCAGCAGACATTTACAAGAGTTATATTCTTCAATCTACTTAAATAATGATGGAGCTCATAGTGGGCAAGAAGAGCAGTAGTTTGTTACAGAATGTTTTCTGATAGTGTCTAGAACTGTTTTTGTTTATTATTGTGGATCTTCAAGAGAGGGCTCCTTTTAAAGGAAAAGGTAACCATCTGTGCCTGAGCACACATCTAAACTATGCTTCTAAAACATAGCAACTTGTTTTGTTGGGTGTTTGAAAATCTGCCATATGGCATAAAATTCATTTCTTAGTGTATTCCTCTCAGTACATTTGGAAAAATATAATCTTTAATGAACTATAAATTTTTATGGCATTTGATTTGTTATGGATTATAAGATATGGGGACCAAAGGCTGATATTTCTTACAGCCTTTAAAAAATCCTACTCATTAAAAGGGTCCTTGAGCAAAAATCCCAACATCACAAAGCATTCAACAGCAAAAAGGTTTGAATCCTAGAATGAAGTGGACTTTCAACTTTGCAGTTAATTCATGGGGCCAGACCAGTTGCACTTTGGCCACAGGAGGTTTGCATTCACAAAGGTTTTTGCTTTAGTTTGTGCAGGCTGTGCCACACGCTACTGGTGCTCCAAAGGTTTCTTGTGTTCTGCTTACAAGGCACAGCACCGAGGAACTCAAATGCTAAGGGATTTAATGTAGCTGCATATTGTCTCTCACTTGTATTTCCTTTGATAATCCTGTGACAGTACATAGCACATTAAAACACAGTTCCTTCTTTTTTCATGCCTGAGTCGATGCACTGACTCACTCACTGAATAATGTCATCAGATCACATTCTCTCAATTGTGTCTGACTCTGTGCAGTTTCTGTGTGGTGCAGAAAAACATCTTTGTGAAACCCCTGGTGTTCTGTAGTAGAATAAAATACAATTAAAAGTAACAAATTCCTGTTTTAATAAGGCCAAAATCATGGCCATGACAGCCCAATTGGAGAGCAGATATTGATACTCTAAAATTTGAGCTGTACATATAATTTGGTAGAGAAAAAATTTGCTGCTGCAGGACATATTAAATTTCAGGATGTATTTCCATATCACTAGAAAATTGTGACTGTATTGTTTTGGCAAACTAGGCCAATTCAAAATTATATGTGGCAGGTGGAAGGAAATAATTTCCTTACCAATATTGAAGGAGCACAGTGCAATGAGAATAAAAATTTTGGAGGAGGAGGAAGAGTCAATAAATAGAGCTGGATGCTGTATTGATGGGAATAAAATTATTTCACTAATTTGGATGAGGTCTGTCTGATTACTTCAGCAGTGGAACCTGCTCTTGAGTGGAGATTGTTTCTTAGTTTCCTGGCACCATACAGAGTAATTGCCTAGGGAATATCCAAGTGTTTCTATCAAAAACGCTGAAAGATGCAAAAAGGAAAAGGTTTGCATCTTCTGTCTTGTCTCTATTCCAGTACAGATTTGTCATCATGGTATAGTTTCTAAATCTTTTTCCAGCTATACAGGGTACTGTACTTTATTTCACATCAGTTGCTTCTGAGACTTGAAAATTATGCCAGGCAAGAAATTACGGATTTTGGCAGTATGATTCCTTCCCAGTACAAAGTACATATATAGAGACAACCATTTACATCCCTTTGCATTTTTTTCTCAGTCTTTCTGCATTTCTTGAAATGCTGACAAGTAGTTTTCTTCTCATTCAGACAAAGCCAGTTGTGGGTCTTTTGAACAATGGGATATTTGAGCAGAACAGTAAGAGAAACTTTGCCAACTTTCCAGGAGTTTTCAGCCTTTTGTGAAGCAAAAGTTACCTGCCTTAAGCCTAAACTGACTGCACACAGAAAATGGTGCCCCACTCCAAATCGTATCGCTGTCACCTCCTCATTACAATTCTTTTGGTTTCTTGTATGTCCTTGTGCACAGTCACTGTTGCAGAATTTTTGTGCCTCTTAGACACAAAGATTTAACTCAGGATTTGCTTCCTAATCTTTAATCCCAGGTTAACAGCAAGCTATAATCAATTGCTCATTAATCATTCTTGACAAGTATTCAGGTAATTAGAAAAGCAAAGTCGGTAGAGAGAGTCTTTTATTATTATAGGTAAGCTGTGGATAGGTTGTAGTTTTAACTTGTTACCTTTATACATGTCTCTATTTAATCATTAAAATCTCTATACTAGTACCTTTCCTTGAATAGTATATTGTATTTTTCTCCTAGAGACATGGATGACCACAACCCAATGAACATGCATATGTAACTGCTTTAAATACCATGATCAACTATGTCAAATTTGGAACTTGCATTTGAAATTATGTCCACTGACACTGTAGAATGGAGATTCTAAGTCTTTGCTTCATTTTCCTTTTGACATAAAATTCTATTTGTTTGTCCTGTTTTTTCATTCCTTTGTTAACTTTTTTACTTGTTCTGAATAAGCTCCCATAAGATGGTATTTGGTTCCCCTTTGAAGACAGGCATTTTGAAGTTCTGTGGGCTATAAGTCATGAGAAGGAGTTGAAAAGCCACGGAGATCTGTGAGAGCAGTCACCATCTCCCAAAGGACATAGTGCAGTCTGCTATCCTTCATGCCTGTCAGTATGGCTCAGTGACTCTCAACAAAATTATCAGGTGTAGTCTTGCATGCCTTTTGGAGTTAGGCTTAAAAAAACCGCAAAGCCCAGAGCTCCAGGGACACTGCAAGTACAAATGGCATGCCAAGGGGAGCATGGCACTGCCCCAGCATTGCTCCCTCCACTCCTTTCTGCCTGGCACCACCCATGTGCTGGATGCCTCAACAAAAGGCTGCTTTTACTGCTCTGCTTTGGATTAGGGCTGCACTTTGGGTTAGGGTTGAGGCTTCACAGTGTAGTTTAAATGAACATAAGTTTTATGTTCCTAACAGTGTCGTTTGCACTGCATGAAGAGCTTGGCCCAAAGTTACAGGGGTCCCTTTTTGAGTCTAGATGGAAGCATGACTATAACATACTCTGATCCTGGCTCTGTCCGGTTTTTGCACCATACTCTGATTCACTTTTGCTGGAAGAAGAAAATACCCACTTTGCTTGCAATGATTATTCCTTAGAGGTTAATATGTTTGTGTGTTTCCAAACTAGTCAGTGTTGTGGTAATGTGATTAAAGTGCTCCTAATGCCCTTCATACTTTTATGTTGTGGAAAATGATGATACCTAGACACTTCCCCTGGGACATCTTGTTTATTTATCTCTGAGTTTATACACATTGCTGTTTATCAGCATCTTTTGTTTGCATTCCGCTCGGAATCTTACTTCACACGGCAATGCTTACTGAGCTAAGATCTTGCTCAGAGATCTTTTTGTAAGTCTATTTAAAATTTGACATGGTTTGGCTACTGTTTCCCCTCACCTATTCCACTTCTGCTTGTAACATCAAAAAATTATTCTGTTTCTCTGTCACTATTATTTGTTTTTAAAGTTTTGCTTTCTGAGTTTTAAGATTTTGTTATTCTCCAGATGTCTGCCTGTTTTTAACTCACAGTGCTGGCTGTGTTTTTAGTAAGGATGGAAAGAAAACCAGATTATTTAGGCTTCAGTATATCACATCCAAGTTGTTGCTTCCCTTTCCTCATATTCCTACCTAGCTGAAGTGTCCAGCTATCCATTGGTCTTTCAAATATAGTGGCAGACTTAGTAAGTTTGTTAATTAGTTCTTAAAACTCAAATACTCTCAGGTAGTACCTGTGATTTGCAGATAGCTTTTGTTTCCTTCCATGTTCTACCTGTGGTTCCCACTTAACCAGTTTACACCCTTGTCGATTTAAGGTATTACTTTTCCTGTGATCTCTGGTTTTGATAACTTCCCTTCTTTGTCTCATTGTTCTTCTTCCTCTTCCTAAATTTGTGACAATTCCTGTTCCTTTCAAACAGATTGAATGCAAGTGTCTAATTTCTAAATTATATAAGATTTAAAAATTCGTGTAGGAGCAACCCGTATCTGTCAGGAAAGCACATTCAGAGCGCCTTCTGGTTTGTAAAATGTGTTTTAAACACCAAACAACAAAAGCACCTGTACAGTCACACCTCAGAGGTACAAAATAAATTTGCTGACCATGGTCCAAGCAAACTGAATTCCCCATATTCCAGAGCAATGTCTTATAGCTGAGCTAATCACTGGTCTCTAGTGAGTCTGACCAAGGCTCAGTGAAACCAAATCTGACTGCAAGCTTCTTACCTACGTTCCTTTAAAGACAGTGCTACAACTGTCCACCATGTCTTCCTTTTAATCTGATCAGTGAGCAATGCTAGTTTCAGTAACTTTAAGTGATCCCACTCTGCTGTCTCCCTTTAGGCACGGATACTCATATTTGCAATGATGCTTTTCCTGTCTTTAATTTCCAATTCATGGTACTTTCAGTGTAATAGGGTGAACATAACATAAGCTTTGGCTTCTGTTTGTTCACATGACTTGCCTCATACAGTGGTAAAACAATAATTTTACCCATCCATAAAGAATTATTTCAATATCTATAATATTTGGAAAAGTAGAAATGATGTGTGACTTATGTGACAATGATGAGTACCAGTCTACATGTTGGTAACTGAAACCAAGACAGTCTCATTATCAGAGAAAAAAGTAACGAGATGTGTAGCTCTGGCTGTGATTTCTGTCTTGATTTGTTATTTCCATTACATGTTGTATAGTTATGAACACCTATAATACACATATGTACATCAGAAAAGAATCAAAAATATAGTAAAAAATAGATAGAAAAAGGGTTTCTTTTAACGGCAGGAAATCAAAAGCTATAACAAAGCTCTAACTTACGTTTAAACCCATTAGACCTAAGAAATAATTGCTTGAGAGAGTTCAGTAAAATAAGTAGCAAATTTATTCCTAAAGTTTTGAAGATGGTATTTCATTACTGAAGCTTTTAGCTTTTTTTGTTTGTAGAATGGAATATGGAAAATATATATCTCTGAAACTATTGTTTGTAGAGATATATATTTCATACAAGTCAATATTTGATCTCAACCAACAGTGAAGGCAGAAAAATTATTCTCAGCACAATGGCATTAAAATTATTCTGTATAATGCTATATTTATTACCTACAAAATTACTTCATATTAAAATGGCCTGATGCTTTCCAGGGAGTAAAAGCCAAGACAGGCATACATTGTCTGAAACAGACATTCTCAGGGTTGCTTCACTGATTGGATTTTTGGGGGAGTGGGGTTCATGTGGGGAAAGGATAGATATTTTTCAATAAATGTATGGATTCTGGATGTCTTCACTAAGGATTACATTTTTGTAGTGTGCAGTCTCTACTTGAGCCCCTGAGGAAGCATGGCTGTCCTCTGCCCTATAGAGAGTTATTTATTCATTTTATGTAAGCTGCTTATGGGAGTCATTACTGTAAGCAGAGAAGAATGTTGATTCTTGTCACCTCTGGACTGTTTTTAACCTGATTTTATACGCAATCAGAATATGCTTTTTGTCGCTTTGTCTGAATAAAGAATAAAATATTCTGCTGAAGACATTCAGTATTAATGACATATTGCATAGCAATAAATACTTACTAATCATATAATTATTTACTATTAATACATATAACTTGTCTCAACCAATATCTTTAGTTACTTTAACCAGAATATATGTGACTCAGTGCTGGCTCTTAGTAAACAGGTTGCAATGAACCACTAAATCCTGGGGTACATTAATTTGCTTTATTTCATTTACCTAAATCAGATTATGATAAATCTATATTTAGAATTGGAGTTGCAAGGGAGAAGATAAGGCTATTAGAAAAATCATAACCCAGCAGTTTTAGAATGACAAAGGCCTTGTTAAAAGCCTAAAAACATATCATGTCTTTTATTTTACAGGGAAATCTAAAGTATAATTTCAAAGGCTGTTTATGCAGTAATATATATATATATATCACTGATAAAGCAAATAATCAATGAATCTTCCAAACTAGACAGTTAATTAGGGAAATCAAATGATTTAGATAGAGGAAAAGAGACAAGCTATTTTTTTTTTCTTTAATCCTCGTAGGTTTGTTAGGATTAATATTAAAAAATCCTGGCTAAAAATAAAGCTATAGCTCTGGGATCTGATGATCTGGTATTCATTCATTAGGAGGGTTTCCCTAATTTCAGCTATGAAACAAATTTAGGTATTGTGTCTGCTCTGCTGGAATCTAAGCCTTACAGCTCAAAAATGGCTGTGAACATTAATGAGGACCAGCAGATACAGAGCAATGATGTCTCCTGATTGCAATCAGAATCCTGAATTAGAAATTGATACATGGCAGAATATAAAAGTAGGTGTTCAGTAGTAAACCACATGAGAGGAAGGCTTTGATGACTGTAGTGATTAGCTTGATTTTTTCCCTGGCTGTTAGATTATAAACCACTGCATTTTACCAGCCAGATACATTTTCAAATATGTACCTCATATTTGGCTAAATTTAGGATAATAAGGAAGCTTGCTTTGCTCTTAGTTTTTTTGGTTTGTTTATGTGTTTGAAAACTCCCTACTTTTGGATGAAGATCAGTCAAATGAAAGAGAAATCTGAGGTTACTTGTGAAAAGAAAGCAGAAAAGCTTCTAAGTAATGTCGATACTTATTTTTGTAAAGCATTGCAACCATACACTGACATTTCCAAATTGAGAAGGGTTTTTGAGTAGGAATGAGAAATACGCTTGGCAAGAGCTCCTCAGAATCGCATATTTGTTTAGAAATCTAAATATAGATGGTAAAATTTTTTTGTGATCAGAGTCATGTTGTAAATAGCTATTTTCTTGAAAAAAAAAGGTCTGCTTATTGGGAGAAAAGAAAATGGCTGCGGAAGGGGAAACCGCTGCTGCCTGGTCGGGCAAGAGTTCGAATGGAGTTAGCACCATCAGCTTCCATCTTTCTTCAGCAGGGGTGACAGAGCTCTTGTGGTAGTGACAGTGTGACAGTCTTTGTAGCAGTGATAGTAGTGACAGCTCTTGTAGCACTGCAGTAGTGACCATGGCTCTTGTGACAGAGCAGAAGGGGTGACAGAGCACTTCTGCAGCCAGTTTAGCATATATATTGAGGCAGCTCTCAGTCATTTTTGTTTAATGGCTAACTAAGTTGCTGGAAAAAAAAAAGGTCATGAAATTTCAATGTCATATCACCTGCAACTGGGTTAATTAACTCCTAAATTGCAATAGCATGATTCATTTGGACTTAACAGGGATACCCTTTCAGTAACAGACAGTTTGCCCTCTGTGTCTCATGAGAACATTTAGTCAGGATGGCAGTCCTCAAGAAATCCACTTCAAAAGATGAGAGGTGTGATGTAGACATACTTGATTAAAATCAGGTCTATCTACCATATAAATACCTCAGCTTCTATTCTCCATTGTTCCTTTAATCCTGTCTATAAAAAAAATATAAAAATTACTTTTCTTCCTTAATATTGTGTGGTGGAATTACATTACAGAATGTTTTCACCTTTTAAAATTTTTGTAAAGACTAACAGAGTCTAAGAGACTAGCAAGTGGCATTATGTCTGCAAGTAGGTTTACTATTTGACAGCATCCATTTGTGCTGCAAATTTCAGGTAAGTGTATTTTTATAATGTCAGTGTTATCTACAGTGACTTTATTACTGTTCTGAAAAGTGATGCTGAGTGCACATGCACACAACTTCTGAACTCTTCTATTTCTGGAGTCATCTAAACAAGATGATAATTTTCTTTGGCCATCTTCATCGTGGAATGATTACACTGACATGAAAGGTCAGCATAAATTCTTCTAGTCTCTCTTGAATCAATGTTCAAATACTAGAACTCTGCTGCTAGGTGAAATTAATTACTGCACAGACAGTGTTTGTGTGAGGTCTGTAGTGGTTTAGGTCTTGTTTTCATGTTGTATAATTATACACATATGAAATATAAATAGCAGCTAATCAAAACAACTCGAAATAGCCCAAAATTCTCCCCTTGTGGGAGAAATGTTGAGTAGTAGATAGGTATATTTTAAGTCTTATTTTTTATCATCTTGCTGTAGTTATATTTGCATTTTGCTGGAATGTGCTTGTGACAGCTTTTGATGGGGGAGGCATATCAGCATGATAAGGATATCAGTATAAATTAGGCTGTCTAATAATTCAAAAGTAAAGATCAAAATTAATATTAAATAAATTTTGCTTTGTTGACTGTAAGACAATTCTGCTAGAGCCAGAACTCAACTTCTTACCAGCATAACATGTTAAATAAAAAAGCACAATTCTGTTGATGTGACAGCTTAACACTGATCTGGGGCATACTAAATACAGAAGAGTTAGTTTATAATTCCAGTCCCAAAAACTACCACCAACCAACTTTAACTTAGACTCTTTGTTGTAATCCACAGCTGTAACACTTTGCACTATGAAAATGTGAGTTAACATTACAAAAGAATTTTTTAAAAATTGTTTGACTGAAGAAACTGAATAACAACTTCATTTTCATCAAAATTCGCTTTAAAATATGGGAAGAATATTCAAGTAGAAAAAGTATTTGGTTTCTACTTCTAAGTGAACTGAAAGTGTGCATCAGCCAAATAACACATTTTTTAATCTGTCATATTATCCACGGGATATCCTAGAGTTTCTTATCTAGTCACAAACGTGTCTCATCATCTTTCAGCACAGCCCTCATAAACATACATTTGAGTAAGTGATTGAAACCTTAAATTCAATGTGGTGCAAGGATTTTTTTGATATTCCCAAAAGAGAAATGAGTTTCTGTTTATTTTGGTGACCTACTGAAGTTTTGAAAATTGTTAAATATTGGAGTTCTGGTATGCGTGCATGGAGAACTGTGGACTGTTAGTTAAAAATATTAACACAAACACTGTTATATGAATAATTTTGTTCTTACAGTTTGTGTTAATGTACTGCAGATTCTTAAAAAATATTGATAATGCATTTGTTAGCATTTCAAAGCCTACCACTGATTTTGAGAATGCTAACCTGTAGCTTGTAAAAAATCATGAACCGAAATTCTCACTCTGTTAAATGAATAATGTTCCTTTATTGATTGCACCTTGATCTGGGGTTTACTTTTACACTTTAAACACATTTGACATTTTTTAGAAAGTGAAGTAGAAGTAATACCATTACTCGTTCAACGTTTGGACTATATAAAATATCAATACGGAAAGCATACAACCTGTGTACACTGGAACATAATAAAAAATAAAGAAGCTTGAAACGCCCAGAAAGTTGCTGAACACATAGACAGTTCATTTGAACTGCATTCTGAGCCATTCTTACTTAGCATTACCTAGAGAATTACCATCAGAAGGAACCTAAAATTTATTTTGCTTTTTCAAAAATAGCTTTTTAAAATAAGTTTGTACAGTTATGTGCGTATACTTTATTTTTGATAGTCATTAAAATCTTGGAAAGATAGTTACAGTTAAAATAAAAAGAAAACAACTGAATTTTGCCCTTAATTATATCTTATTTTTTGCTTTTCATGAAGCATTCCTCTTTGCCATCTAAAACTACTTAAAAGTCAAGGCACAGAAGACAAACCAAATGAAAACAGCAGATTTTTTGCAATATGAAGAATGAGTGCATTTGAACACAGCGAGGCCTGCTCAAGCACAAGGGCTGCTACATGGTACAGCAGTGTGCTCTGCTGTGTGACCTGAATTTGTACTCTGAATGAGATGATGCTGGTTCCAGCAACAAGTGGCCCAGCCATGCCAATTTTGCAGGCTGTATGACCCTGCTAAAAGACTGAAGCAGGATGCCTTGCTGAGGCAGCTGTACTAATCCAGTACACAGGTCACTTTCCTCAAAAACTGGCCTGGCTACCAACTTGTGGCACAAATGTCTGCTCTTTTAACACACCCTGAGTGCACTGTGTAGAAAATATAACTAGTCCTTCATTTAGTAGGTTCAATTCTTTCATATTTAGTAGGTTCAATCTTTTCTTAGGGAACTCTTTAATTGAAATATTTACAGATTGTGTGGTTGAATCACAGCTGACTTACCTATCTATCATTTCCTATACTGGACTCTATTGCTTCCCTGTCTACTTGAGACAAATGGAGATAAAAGAATAGATTCTGAGTTTTTTTCACTTTTAATCAGAAGGTCTTATATTAGTGTTGAAATTGAAATAATTAACCAAAATAATATTTTGACTTGAAAATAATAATGGAAAAATGTCTTTGACCTCATGGGAATAGGGTTCAAGTCAGATACAGAACCAAAACACTAAAATTGTAAAATGCACATACCAGTCTGTATGACTGCTACATGTACATTTGGAAAAATGATCTCTTTCTCTCTGTATATGAATATATTTCCTTAAATTAAATCTATAACATTTTATTTCTGTCCTTGATTCATGACAGAATTCATAAGGACAGACATTGCAAGGAATGTTTGGCAGACATTAATATAGAGATATTGAGGTAAAAATAGTTATCTAGTTATCATTTTGTGTTTAACACAGAATAGATTCCAATGTGTAATCAGATGAGTGTCAATTTTTTTGCATATTGTTATTCGTCCTTAATTTGATACTGTTAATGAAAAGAATGAACGTTTTATAGTTACAGATTTTTTTAGCGTTTCAATCTTACAGGGTTGCATCTATTATAAGCCTTATCTACTGTATTTTTACAGTTAAAAAAAAAACACCTTAGCAAAAGTATTGTTTGACTGACCCTCACGTGAAATAGATGTATCCATTCAATGCCCGTCCTTCTTTACCCTTTTCCACCTTACTTTTTACCATCCTCTCCAGATACAGTCAAGCAAAGCACTCAAGTGCATTTCAATGGTGCAATGGTGAATGGTGAAAACCCCATGGATAATGGAAGTACTGTAAAGATGATTTTTACATAACATCAGGATCGTGAGTGTGTCTGTGCATGGTCAGGACTGGGTCTTCCCAGTCTTTACAACATGCTGTCATAGTCTTACAGAGTCAGTGCTGTCTGATAAAATAATAACATAAGCATACAATGGGCTTCATGAGAGAGTTTTCTTAAGAGGAGAAACAGAAATATCTATGTTTAAAGATGATCTTAAATAGACTGAAATATTAGGAGTACTTAGTATGCTGAGTATAAATAGGATTAATACTGTGCTGTGAGTAACACTTTGAAGATCACCTGCTTTACTTTTTCAGTATTGTATACTTCAGAAGTTTCATCTATTTCAGTCATAAACAGAAGTTTTACCTTGTAATATGAAATAAACAGAGGTTTTAGTTAGAATAGTTGGTTTTACAGGCTATTGCAGAATCTCCCATTAGAGTTGTTATAGCCAAGGATATGTCAACATTTCTGTTCCTAAGGGTTTATAATCAGGCTATAAAAATGGGCTTTAGACTGAAACTGACAGCTTAAGTCTCAGCTCAGAAACAGGTTGTTTTAAAAGAACACATTTCCATAGCTATATTCTCTCTTCTGTATTAAGACTGGATGGCTTAGTTTAGCTTCTGTAATGAGCTCATCTGATATTTTGTTAACACAACAGCAGCTCTGGGTTGCTAAAAAGAACCCTGTCCTCAACATACCAGTGGGAACACATCATAATATGAGAGGGTAGAAATTTTTTCAGTTTCCTAAGTAGCACAACAGATATGCATATAATTTTTCCCTGCTTCTGAATCTGTAGAGGCTGAAGAGACCTCAGTTTAGCCCAAAAGACACAGTGCAGTATCTGAATATCCATATTAGAAACTCAGTTGAGCTGGGTCTCAGTCACATGAAATGCTGCCTCAGTTGATGCATTTTGTGCCAAATCTATGCTGCTTCTGAATTTAAGTTGTTGTTTTGGGGGTATCCTTGGGGTCTTTTTTGGGGGGTGCCGGTAGTGTTTTTTTAATTGCATCCATCTGGCTTTAGTCATCCCAAGGCAATGCAAAATATATGCTACTCAATTAAATCCTTGGCCACTGTCTACACAGATTTTCTTCCCCAAAGGAACAGCCAGCTTTTCATCTGCATTATCACCCCATGCCAGGCAGGGACCAGGTGATCTGCAGGTAAATACTTACCAGGTTACCTCAATAGGGTGAAAGAAATACAAAATAAATCCTGTGGTAGAAAGGAAAGATATTTTGTCTTATATATGGTATGCTTTTATGAAATATTCTAGATATGTAAAATAATGCCATTATGTTGAACTGGAAAAACGAAGCGTAGTACTTCAGAGAGGGATGTTTATTTCAGTTCTTTTATGTAAGTGGAAGCAACAAAGGCTTTTTGGAATTTCTTGACACATTTAAATTTTCCACATATCTACTGGGTAGGTTCATTTATCAAGGATATCATCCAGTTAGCCCATCAAAATATTAGCAGAGTTAGTTTTACACTGCATAAAAAGCTTTGTGAGAGTAAATCAGTATGAGATATGTGAAAACCTGGTGTAAGGATACGTGTCTAATAGTTTATCATATTGCTTATTCAATAGTACATATTATAAAATCATTCAGACAGTGGCCTCTAAGGCATTACTCTAACAAATCTTATATTTCCTGTTCATAGTGCAGTTCTTTTCCTGCAACTGGTTGTTTATCATTCTCCATATGACCCTGAAGAGCCCTGCTCACAATCTTTTACTGCATGTCATTGTCCTCTCTTTGTGATGTTGAAAATGAGGCTCAGTCAGGTGGATTTTGATGGTCATGACATAAATGCTTTCTAGAAGTACAGGGGAGAATAGAGCATTGGGATATGTTGCTCAAAGGCAAGGATGAAACACTTTATGTATACAAACCATGCACATATATGTCTGTACGAGGTTTTTCTGTGCTAACACAGTATTGTACACTGGACTCCAGAAGAAGTTATTTTTGGTATTTTTCCCTGGACTGTAGGCATATACACATTGTAGGTATGTAAGACTGGTTTTGCATGCTCAAGGTGTATTGCATTGTCTGAGACAGAAGCTATTCCAAATGGTTCACAATAAAGGGTGATAACCAAAGCTGCCATACAAGAGTTGTGCTGTTCTGTGAGGGTCGTACACTTTTTTTTTTTAACAGTGCCTTAAAGCTTTCAATGCTTTCAAACCAGGAATCATAACTGTGTGTTCTCAGCAACCAGCTTTTAACCAAAGCAGACCTAAGAACCCCTTTAGTTGCAGCAACTTGTCTTTTGCTTTACACAGCTGTTTCTGAGTGCTGAAAAGGTCCCAGTACGGATGGGGCAAACAGGCTGTGGAGTCTTGTGTGTATTTTATAATTTTCCATTATGCTGTGGCTTTCCTGGGTTGAAAGCTCACAAAGAACTTGGTCAGAGTTCACTGTCTGACTTTTGATGTGTAATACTCTTGAAGACCTGTTGTAAATAACTCCTGAAAGAAACTAAGCACATGGCAGAGCAAGTCATAGGTTCTGAAATACACACAAGAACTTGGAAGAGTTCTGGCACAGAGAGTACAGTGAGCAATAAAAATCAATATTTTCAATGGTCAAAAATTTAGTATAAAATGTTAACAATATAGTATAGCAATATGATGGATACATTGCAGAATGACTCTGTATTGATATTAATGTTGTGAAGATTAATTTCTTGAGAAAGCATGCAGATGATAGAAAACTGAAATGTCACTAAATATTTCTATTTAATGAAAAAACATAATTTCTATTAAAAAACTGTTTTGATTCTTTCCTAAGTGCATAACTACTGACTTTATATTTTATAGAAGATTATATCGTAAAAATGTAGAAAGAATGTAGTAAAAAGTGTGTGAAATAGCAGCTACCAGCTTCTGTGGTGATGAATTTGCTGGATGTGTGACAGCCCAGAGAACGGTGAAGATGTGAGGCTATGCAAAATACATACACTCCCAAAAAAGGTAATAATGTTCTTTCTCACAATTAACCATAACTTCCTTTTAAAAATTGGTAATATTATAGGAGGATCTATCTATATTAAAACAAAATCAAAATCTGTCATAATACGGATATGATTTTGTAAGTCATTCACACATCTGAAGAGCAATTGAACTAGATGTCTTGGCTTATGAGATGTTTACATGTTAGGTTTATGGATGTACTGTAATTTTATACTTCACTGCCTATAATTTATGAATAGTACAACATGATTCTTTCTTTGAAGCTGTGAGTAATGGGTGAGATGATGTTCAGTTTAACATTTTATAAAGTCTTTATGCTCACAATCAGGTAGATACCCTTATTCTCACTACTTTGAAAGCTAAATTCTGTATTGTTAAGGATAGCTTGACTCACACGTGCAAGTCGAAAAGCCGGTGACAGAGACTTTAATACAGCATTAATGAAGATCAAGTGGCCATCAGAGAACAGGTGTCTAGTGTAAGCTAATTGTCCAAACTCTGTAGATCAAGAGCAGCAGAAAAGACAGACTTTCTCTATCTGTGTTAGAATTCCAGTTTTAGGTGTTCACCCAAGTAGTGTGTGCACAGTTTTGGCTAGCACACACATGATTTTATATTTCTGAAACACTGAAAATTGTGATTTGGCTAAGGTCTAGGCTTTATCTGTGTTTTTCTGATTATCTTTCCTGCAAGGAAGCAAAATTATTTCTGCATTTAGGGGGATTATAAGATTCTGTCTTCTTTGGAAAAAGTCATAAAGGGCTTCATGATTGTCATGTGAAAGGTGGTTTCCTTGTAATCTTTCTGTTTAATCGGTCTGTCAATGCCCAGGAAAGCCAAGCCTCTTGTGCCTGACCAGTCTGTCGGTGTCCTGTTATGGGGACTCCACTGAACAGTATTTTGTGTCAGAGGGCAGTTCAAATATTGTTCAGGGACATGCTACAACAGCAGATTGGAGTTTAATCTCTTACTACAAACTAGAATGAAGTACCTGCTCCTAGATCTCCTCAGTTTCACTGGGTATGTTATCTGCTGCTGTCAACTGCTATTGCCCTTGAGGGAGTCATGCTGAACTGTTCACAGAGTAGCAGACTTTATCAATAAACACACTGATAATAGAAGATTGTGATGGGTTAATGTTTGAAGACTGCTGATGATGTTAACTGACTTCAAAAGCAAATTTGCAGCAACATACAGGCAAGTTCTAATCACCAATGAAAGCCAGCTTGAGTTAATAATTCGGTGCTCATGGAGGAAGGTTCTTACCCAATAGATGTCCCTATGGAAGAGAAGTCAGGTTCAGCCAGTCAACTGATCCCATAAGGTACTAAAGAGTCTTTCCTAACTTCTCCCCATTCTTAACTCACTTTTATACTATTTCATTATATTTAGGTGGAACTGATTTTCTCCCATCATACATTTGTTACTGATTAGTGTAGAATTCTCTCACTGCGCTTTTAAAGATATAGCCAATAAAATAGAGTGCATGGTTGGTGAAAGGTGGTCATACCATGGGGGCAGGTAATTTTGGAATGGAGTGTGTTGGAAAAGAGTGTGTTGGGGTGCATTAGTGAAAAGAGAAAAATAACCACACCAACAATGGGGGTGTGAGTTAGTCTTACATTTAGATAATAATGATCTGAGTTCATCTGAAGAGAGCGATATCTCCGCAGTTGCTGGTTCAGCAGCAGGACATCCCCTGGGCTGACAGCTGCTGTGCTGTGTCAGACACATGGAACCATCACAGTCCCAGCCCTGCAAGGATTACAGCAGAGCCTGACTGTGATGTTTCTGCTCTGCTCCATCCTCCATTTCATCCCTCAGCATGTGCTTAAGATTGCAGGCTGTAGGGAATGTATGTGGGGAATCATCATGGAATAGATTTTGTATGTGGCAGCCAGATTCCATCCAGGAAGTAGCAAATGCATTTCACCTTATAATTTCTGTCGTCTTATAACTTCTGTTAGAATATGAATACAACTTACCAGTTTTCACTCATTTTACCCCCGGCCATCTTCCCACAATGGTAGAGAAGAGGAGCTTCTTCAAGCATGGCTCGTAGGTCAGAGATACTGTACCTCCTACAATATTATTGCACATGTGTTCAGTGGTGGCTAAACTCCACCAGGGCACTGTATTCTCAGTCACGTACTGAGTAGAATTCCAGTTGGCTGAGTTATTAAAGGGCGAGTTTGTATTTTGTAGCTATATATACAGAATTGTCAAAACCTCCTTTATCTGTATTTGTAGTGTCAGCCTGGAAGGATACATCAGAGGTCTAAGGGATATTTCATATGCAGCATCCTCTTAGAATTTGGAAGCTGAACAAACAAAAGAGAAACAGCACAAAGGTTAACACTATACTAAGAGTACGTGAAAGGGAATAGAGAAGTAGCAGCTCAGCTGTTGAACTCTACCCTCATGGCCTTTGCAAAAGGTGGAAGGTTGCCTGGGACAGAGTGGTCCCAGATGAACACTGATATTTTCTAGACTGAGTACCAGAATTCTATCTATTACTCAGAAAGAAAGAATATAGTGTGTCCAATTCAGCATCTGAAGTGAGAAACTGGAGTAACTTAAGCTGTTTTGTCATATCTAGTCTTATAACTGATATTTTTCTTGCATAACCTGCATTTGCTTAAAATAGAGACACCAAATGGAAAGATTACTGAATGTGGACCAAAGGCAGCCATCAAAGGCTATGTCATAACCTTTCATTGTCCTTTCATTCCCTAGTATATCTGCATTCTTTGGAATGTAAAGGTTGTGATAATAAATGTATTCTCTGTTTGGAGAGAATAAACCTATAAACTCTACTGCATTTTTATGGTGTCAATACAGTGCCTAGGAAGAAGTTCAAAAATCAAGATCACTATGACTATTTGAAGACACTTTGCCTTTCACAGTAAGAAAACTCAGTGCTTGTAGCTGACACTATTACTTTTTCTGAAGCTTTGTCTCATTCTGCATTCCTCATTTTACAGAAACTCTAATGATGTGTCAACAGGGAAATGGACCAGTTAAAGTAAAACACCACCCCTAATGATATTTCTAACTTACCTGGCTATAAAAAACCTTATCTTGTCAGAGACTTCTTAAGTACACAGTTAAATGGGGCCACAAATTTTATTTTCATATTCCACAAGTTTATGCTAGAAGCACCGAAACTCCTGTAACATGTAATTAGACAGCTAATGATATTACAGCTCATATAAATATAAATTTACATGTTTGTGTTGAATTCCATTTGACAAATATTTTTCACAAAACTAAGTTTAACAAGATACCTTAGAAATTTCTGACTTCAATGGGAATGGAATGCATAATTTCAAATTAACATAAAGCAGTTAAATGAAAGCAGACCATAACTGGCCAATTAGTTCAATACCTTGCCAACAACAGTGGTAAATACTGAATGTGGATCTTTAGTGAAAGCAAGTGAATAGAATCAGAGAAGTGATTTGAGGCACTGAGGAGCCTAAGCTTCTCAAAATGCTCTCCCTGTGTCTATAATCATGTTTTGAAAGATTACCAAGGCAGAGGCAGTGTCTTTGCATTTAGTAGTAGTTCACAGGCTAGGTAATTAAGTGAAAATCTGACATTTAGTATCTACAGATTTGTTGGAATGAGGAATTCCAGAACTTATGTACATGACTTGAAAAAAGTCCTGTTTTGGAGGTTTTTTGAGCCTGTTGATTGATGATTTTCCTGTAAGAGACAGTGAACAAACCTTACCTATTCATCATAGTAATGCTCCCTTTGGTTGTTCCAGTACTGAAAAGTCCTACATTTCAGTTACTCTTTGCATGGAGTTCTTTCTCTGCTTTGAATCAGCCTTGCTTTTCTCCAGTTTTTTTTCCTGTTTTCTTGAACAGCACAAGGTGTGAATGCACAATGGCAGACTTCAGTTCATTTTCTAATAATACCTGTTGTCCTATTTCAGTTATCAAATGCTTCTGAAAAGTTGCCCAATGTTTTTATTAGAATCCCTTATTATAACCCAAATTTTTAATTTTCCAGCAGCTCATATCACAACACTGTATATTTAAAGCTGGGATTGTTTTAATCTATGTGCATTTCTTTTTGTTTATCTATATTTTGTTTTGTCTGACATTTTGTTAGGAGACTTTCTGCAGTAATCTACAACTGGCTTTTGGGAATTCTCTCCCGAATCACTTAGTACCACCATGCACCCCCTTCTCACCTGTCCAGACTATCCCACGCAGCCCAGGTCCTCTTACACCTCACATCCAGAGGCAACCTACCCTCAATATGAAAGTAGAAAATGTTTTCCACTCTATGTTTCATACTTTCTACTGCTTCTTTAATAGACGTAGAATCTGTTATGTAAAAATTTGAAAAGTTTAATTATCCCAACCAAAATTAAGTTCATTCATTTTAGGCTGGAGCAGTGTTGTGTGTTTGTGAGAGACTGGACTATTAGTGACTAATGTCTCAAACAATTAACCACATGCAGTAATCACCCAGGAGCTGTAGGAGGTTGGACTGTTGGTGCCAGTGCCTTAAACAATGGGCTGGCTGCTTTGCTCTGGTGCTCACAGTGGCTTCCCAGGTGCAGAAGGACAGGCACACCTGAGCCTACAAAGAGGGTTCCCAGATAAGGGAAGATAAGAGGAAAATCCTGTAAATTCTTCCTATCATGTCAATGTACTCCCTTACATAATGACTCAGCCATGGGAAGTCCCCTCTGAAGTTCCATTCGCTTGTGGGATGGAAGTGTTCATTTCAGCTGCTAGGCCATGATCTATTCAACTAACCCTGACATAAGAGACAGCTGCAACATCTTAGAAGGTATGAAAGACTCACAAGATGTCCCTTTATCCAGTGTTATGTTATCCAGGGGAGCTACAGGCGAGTTTCCACCCAGCCTCAGCATAATATAAACCCCAAGGGCTTGGTGTTTCGTGGACTCTTTCCTCCCACCACTTGATGGATGCAGTCTGCAACCCCTGAGAAGAGGACCCTTGGGATGTAGTTGTAATCTATGGACTAGTGATATTCTTTCTATTTAATCTCTTTCTCTGTTGCACTTTTTCTCTTCCTCCCTCTCACTTCCCTATCTCCCTCTTTACCTCACACTTACTGTTAAATAAAATCCATACTATTGACTTTGGCATATGGTCTCATTTGCACCTTAATTTGGGCAGAGGCATCTCTAAGAATTTAAATAATTGGATCCTTAGAGTGTTACAGAGTTTAATGAAGTTACAGAATATTTCTAAATTAACATTTACTTTGGGTGTTTCAATATTTTCTACTAGGTTTAAATTTCTGCCTCCAACAACCTTTTAATATCACAAAATCTACATGGTTTTGCAGGTAAATTTTTGTTTTCCAGGATTCACTGGGAGTATTCCATGAGGACACTGTTCACTGTTATACAGACATAAAACATGCACTGTTTTTTGACAGACTGTCCTAGTTCAAACTACAACAGTCAAATTTTCTATTTCAGTTTTCCCTCAGACAGACAGACGAATCCACCCAGATACACAGACGTAGAATTAACATTCAGGTACCACATATCTTTGTTCCATTTGTTATTTGTTTCAGTCATATGCTAATCCTCCAATGCAGGCTGTTCTACTTGCAATAAACTCTCATGGTATTTCTTAGAATAGTATAGGTCCCTTTTATTTTCCAAATTTCCCTAACTAGATCTGGCAATTTTATCAAGCAGTAACTGCCTCTGTAATGCTTTGACTTCGTTAAAATTGTGTGTGCATAAGAATAAAACCTGAAAGCTGTAGATATGGTTCCACAAATTATTTCAGTAACGTACAGTACATTCTACTCACGCACTTTAGGAAAAGCAGAAGTTCAGTATTACAGCCAAACTTTCATTTATGTATGAAATACCTTCAAATAAGCAATTAGCATCGGATATTTTTGCTTCCCCAAAGTAACAATTTTCTGCTGAGATATTTGGTTTATATCTCTATTGCAAAGCCCAAATCAGAGACCATCTTGTCCAATCATGGTTACTCATGTAATCGAGTAGAATTATGTTCTACTAAATCCACTTAGATGTCTTAGAATCTGTTTTATTTCCTTGTCAGAAATATGTTTTACCACAGATTGCTATTTTAATCTTTCACCAGAAATTTATTTTAAGATATTTCCAAGTTTATGGAAACATAGGAAATTATCCTGTTCAGAGGAGAAATTTTTAGAGGAATCCTTAAGTGGAAATCTCATTAATTTGAGGCCAAGAACTTGGTTTTAGGGAGTGAATATTTTGTTTGTGTGGGGTGATGGCAGTTTTCATCAGTGGTGCCACTAAAGCGATTGAAAATTAAAGTTTCAAGCTCTAATTCTCTTCTATGGATATTAATGGGAACTGAACAGTTGGCTTCTAAAATCTAGTTTCAAATAGGATAACAGCCTTAAAAAATCGATAATTTGTAACTAGTGGCTTGAATATTACTAACACCACTTAGACACTGAACTATTCATCTTTTAAAAGAAACACATATTTCATTCACAACTTGGGTTTCCTCCATAGAAGCTTTCTTTGAGGTCTTACCACTTGCATGCTCTGTCCAGAAGTTTTATTTGTAATATAAGTAAATCTGAAAGCCATAAACAAATACTTCTCTTTAGTGAGAACAACATTTTAATACTAAATAAAGGCAGTCTTGGATTTTGATAATTTAAACTTGGGATGGTGTGCTAGATATGATGTTTCTAACTGGCCTTGAAATTTGGTTAGTATATATAAACATGCAATTAAGATGAAAGATTGATCTGCAATACATATTTCCCCTTTTACTGTAAATTCAAGTATGTAGAGACAATTTCGATTTGATATGCAACCAATTAACAGTGCTTTAAAAATACATATTTTAAAAAGCTGAAAAAATGTCTTTACTTTACTAATGGTAATTTTTCCAGTAATTTAATATTCAGAAACAGGGGATTCAGTGCAATTTAGAGCAGAATAGGCTCTAAAACAGATACCCTCTTATGAGAAGTTACTTTTATTTTTACTTATGACTCAACATTATGATTGCTATGGTTTTTTCCCCATTTTTTCCCAGTTCCTCTGTTAGATCCTTTGAAGAAAATATTTTTCGTATCTGTCTTAAGAATGTCTGGTAGCAAAATCCAGCTATAGAGGTCAGTAATTTAAGGCACAATTTAAATCTCCCACTAGTGGAATTGAAAGATCCATTCCTACTTTTAAAAGTAAAATTTAAAGTTTAGTATTATCAAGAGGATAACTATCTTTTTCCTTAGAGGATGGGGAATGTGTGTGATGCTGCAGATTCTCCTGTTTATTTCACACATATGCAAACTTCACATACTAAGGTAATTGGTTTCTGGATGATGGTTGCACCTTGAATAGCAATAAGAAGATACTCTGTTTCCCTGAGTTTGTGTTTTAGCTTTTTCAGCTCTAGTTTACATTGCCTAATTTACAGCTATATCATATCTCAACAGAGTAAAAATTTTCTACTAATAGTTCCATTTTTTTCTCCGTGACAGAATTTAACAACATCTTCATTTAAATGCTAATTTTTTTTCAGTTAACTGCAGCAATAACATGCTTGAAGACAAATATAATACTTCAAGCATTATAAAAAACTACACCAAAACTCATGCAAATCGTACAAATCAGTAACTTTCCAAGACAGGAGAAACATCAGAAGTGAGTAGACAGTGAGAAACACCACTGCTGATTTATCACAGAAACATCACTGCCAACTTACTGCAGATAGAAAAAACTGGATGGAGGGAGGTTTTTTTGCCTTTTTTTTTCCTCTTCTTTATTGCAGTCCATCAAGTAACAGAGTGTAAACATATTAGCTTGGTATCCTTACAACAGACCTATGTTTTGTATTCTCAAATTCAGATGCAACTAATTTTCATTTCCTGGCTCTTCTACTGCCCCACCAGTGCCATGTCATTTAATCCATCTGGGTTTCTATGGAATTATCCTTCTTACTCTCCATGTCTGTGTGCACTTCAATCGTTAGGTAGTCAGAATTGTTCTTGCCTATTTTTGAGCTTCATCTACAAGTGGGGTTTGTTGTAGTCCTGTCAAATCTGGGGCGAGGTAAAATCATCATTCGGTCTCTGAATTTTATACTTTGAGCCCTTTTTTTTTTGTTCTAAGGATTTATGTGGACAGAAGAAACAATATTAGGAAGTTGAAAACTAACTTGTTAATGAACTAAGACAAGGACATGCTGTAAAATCATATATTGAAACATATACCATATTTAAATCCACTTTCATTACGAAAACCATCAGCAATATTACAGGACTCATATTTTTCACGGATAATATAAAAGCTATTTTAAAATAAATTTGTGCCATCAGTGTAGTTCATTACTGTACCAGGGCCTTAATCTTTCATTATTCATAATTAAAACTAGATTAAGATTTGTTCTGGGTCCCCTATAGATTTGTCCAAGGTGACAGCTGTGGGAATTGCTTAATATTAGACAGTACAGATAGTATTATAAGTTTGAATGAGGCTTTTGAAAATATATAATACACAGTTTTAAAAATGTTATATTTCATTAAAGAAACTACCATCTGAAAAATGGTACTAGCCTCTATGCCCAAGTAAAACCAGTGAAGTCTGTGAAGCTTTAGTGTGCTTTTCTCCCTTACCTTATGATGTGTTCTAGTACTTGATCTGACTATCTTTTTTACCAAGTAAAGGGAAATTCTGCCTAAAAAAACCCTGCCAAAATGTATGTCTCAATGCTTTTCAAAGACCCATATATCTTTCTTTTACTAATAGTCAGTTCTGTGTGGAAAGGTCTTGGAGCTGCTTGAAGTGAGGTACTTATGAGATAGGTTCTTTTCACTTACTTTAACTCCTATAAATATAAAAAAAAAGAGAAGAGAAAAGAGAAAAGGAGAGGAAATTTGCATGCTGAAAGGATGGGAGCTTAATGAAATCCAAGAAATAAAATTTAAAAAAGAAACTACCAAAAGAAATGTAGGGAATTTTACCAATCACTACAGCCATTTAATTCTCATAACAAAATATTTCTTCTCCCATTTTAGCATGAAGTACCATTTGTTACCCAAACGTGGGCAATGTGAACTCACCACAGCAGTAAATGTAACTCTTGTTCGGCAAACTCCCAAAATATTTTGGAAGGCAATCAGGATAGCTGGATGATTTTGCCTGCTGGGAACACTCTTCACACTATACCTACTTTCTGTAAATCCATGCAGGCTGGCAAAATGCACTGGGTTGTTTCAGTTAATTAGGCAATGGTCCCTTGATGCAGAACGAAGGCAAACCAATACTTGATATGAGGAGCGCTGAATGTTTGTAAGTTGTTGCTATTTTTGGCATGTTTCAACAAAAAAATACACAAATTTCTATAAATGTGTAGTTGTTACATTGTGCTGGTCAGCTATTACTTTTAAGCAGCTGAGTTCTGATTTACACACTAAACCTGCAGTAGTGATACATAACGTTACATCTAGTGAGAAGCACAGGTCACTCTTTAACAGATACTGTTAAACTGTTAACCTGTTCCCCAGTTTAGGGCAAAAAGGACAAAAAAAACTTTTGTAAGTTACAGCTCCCCTTTTCTGCTAGGGTAATAGCCTTTGAATATATGTCTGGTGGGTAGGATCAGACCCCTTTTCAAAATTCATGATCTTTAACAAAGATAAGTCGCTTGATAAAGTATGAAACGCTTAATAAAAATTGATTAAAATGCAAACATACTAGTCTGAGACACTGTAGATCTGTTTTTAACTGTGGTATTAGGAATAAAAGAAATTCTCTCCCCTCCCCATTTTCTCAAAATCTAGGAGAGGAAAACAGGGAAGAGTCATCCAAACTTGTTTACAGTGAGAAACAGATGTGAGTTATTATGGAGTGTTACTGTATTATTAATAGGAGTTTGGTATCTGTATTGTTTCAGATACACATTTCCCAGGTATACTCAGAACACAGAGAGCTTGGGAGTTTGCAAATATTACAGTAAACCTCTGATTATTTTTCATGGGGATGTCATGGCTAGGATTGCAAGCCAGTGATATATAGGAAGGAGACCAAACCAGGTCTCTAGGCAGCTGTTCCGCTTCAGGAGAAGAGAAAGGGAAGTACTTCCTATGAACAAAATCACAGAGGGCTGAGAAATAACTGAGCAATGACATTCTGATATTGCATTATATTTGCCTTCTGGTGCTACTTCAGTGCTTGCTGGCACTCCTGCCTGAGTATTGTGACAGAAGTGTGAGACAACACCACAATGCGGAGTCAGAGCATCAATTCGCAATGATGTTGCTGCTGTCCAGCTCCATCAGATGAAGTATTTTGTATGTCTCTCTTACAGAGGGTCACTGATCTACAACATGCATGTTGTTTCAGCAGAAGCTTTTGTGGTGGTAGTTGAGAAATCAAGTGTCAGAATTGTAAGCAATAGGTCATCTCTGATTTACAAAAGAAATTTAGAAGAAAAGAGTCTGAATCCATGCATCAAATAACAACTTTAAAGTGCGCTTGACATTGGGTAAAGAATACTCTTGCGTGGCAGAATGATTTCATATGTGACCAAGTAAATACAGGTCTGATGATGGAAAAGCTGCAGCTATGAGTTCTGAATTATCAACAATGTGGATACATGGTGATACTGAATACTAGCAGATATATAAAGTTATTATTAACTGGAAGCTAGTTTAAATGTATACTTTTTATGTATAATGAACAGGAATCTCTAATTCTCAATTTCCATGGATCACTAATAAATTGGAAGACTAATTAATCAAACATTGCTGCAATATTAAATAGCTAATTTACCAAGCAAATTGTTTTTGAACTCTTGTGTGAAGCTGCCTGTGGCTATGTCAGATGATGCTGTATAAGTTATGTACTGAACTTTATTTTGACTGCCAGAATACTCTAGTGTAGACCACAACACTGCAAATTCATGTGTGCTGCTGATAATATAACCCCAGAAAATCCGACACATTCCTTTTGCAGAATACTTATTCTCTTTCATGTAAAACAAAATTTTACACATAAAGTAATTGAAGATATTGCTTTTAAAGGTTTGGGGTAACATATTTTATGTTTCATCTGATTGGAGTGCCATTTAGAAACAAGAGCTACTAAATAAGAAGCTGGCCAAAGAAATGGGGAAAGTATAATAATCCATTTAAATATCAAGCTTCAAATGTGGATTTTGAAATTCCAGTAGGAATGGGATGGAAATTTAATCCTTGTCCAAGACTAAGGAATATTTTAAAAGCTTGATTATAGAAAATGTTGACTGCAATTCTTGAGTAATATGCAGTATCTTTGAACAGTGAGGAAACAGTGATCAATGAAAGATGTGTTATATTCTGAACTGGGTATAAAACTGCTCTTATGTGCAATGTATATAGGCATAGTTGTTAAACAAAATGATATCATTAGATAACACATGATAGAACTCTTTAAAGTATATATAAGTATGTAAGTGTTTTGTTGCCATACTTAGAGACTTGCTCAGGTAAGATTTTCTTTATCATGTGTAATATTTGAGGGGGAATCTTCATCAGTCAGGAAGTCTAAATGAGCTCCTTGCATTGGAGGCAGAAGTGAGCCCAAGACAACTGCTCTTTCAGCACTGCTGTAGGTATTTCAGAACTCCATGGTTCAGAGGTGCTAAGTATAGCAATCAGATTTCACCTAGATTTCTCCATGATTTAATGGTCTTACACTTAAGTAAGCCATAAAGTTTAATGGTGGTATTTGTGTTTAAAGCCAGAAACATACTTATATACTTTTCTTGACCAAGACCATTAACACCATCATTGAAATATCTGAACAATGCAAGTGAGGCAATAAATAGAACATTTTGTGGAGGCAAGTTCCTATTTGTACTACCATCCCATTGATCCAAGGACAAGGGAGGAGGAGACTGAAGATAAGATTTTCTTCCCCCTTTCACAAAGAGGCATGATGCTTTGCTCCATAAGTGGTTCTAAATGAATCATAGGGGAGCATGCTTTAGCTCACTATGATTAAACAAACTGTCATAGTTTGGCTGGAAACAGTTTTCAGAAAACTGATACAGGAAGTTTGTGTCAGATCCTAACCCTGCATTATCTGACTCTTAGCCAATGCTTTAACTACAGGACAATCTGAATTGCCTTAGTTTCCAGTCTCCTTTTCCAGAAGGTTAGTTTTTTTTTTTCTTTCCCTCATATGATGTGAGTTTCAATAATTACATCAAGAAGTTGTTAGCAATAGGAGGTGTGGAGGAAAGGAAAAAACTTAGTTTCAGTGTAGTAAAGGCTCAAGATTTTAAGATTGAAAGTTCCTTAGCCTACTCACAAACTTCTGAATTATTGCATTACTTTTTATTCAAAAAGTATGAAATTTTAATCTGGTAGTTGAAAAATGGGCAGGTGAAATCAGGTGTCATAGTAGATTACATAGATTTTTGAATAGCCAAATTCAAACAAAGCAATTTAAGTCTCTGAGATTATTGCTACCATCACAAAATTAATAGACATACCTATTTTTCATTAAAATAATGATGAGTTTTATTAAGTTCTAATTACCTTGTTTGGTTGGACACTGATGTAACAATTGAGTCCTTTATCTATAGTTGTCCCGCACTTAAAATCTGAAAATTCTTACTTTTGTTGTAAGCAGAAACATGCAAGAGCATGGTTTGTGACCTCATGAGTGGTCCTAGTGCCGGGATCACGTTGGAGCATCCGAATCACAAGAATCCATTCCCCACTCCCAGTGAGAAGGGAGGCAGCTGGCTGCTCATCTGTGATCACTTACTGAATACAGGCAGTTACAACCACACACCACCCAATGCCTTACTGCAAGATGAGAACTTGATTAAATCTGCTTACCAGTGAAGCCATAGAGCAGAACTGGAAACTTTTCTTCTCAGGACCTGAGTCACAGTTAGCAGGGTAATTGGAATCTATCAGAGACCTCATTATGCTACGGACTCAGCTGCTCCAACATTCAAAAGCTTACACGCTTTCATCATGAAAGATTTAAAAAGTTATTTAGCATACAGGTAGCATTCATCAGTAAAATAAAGGAAACTATAGTATTTCAGAGTGTATTACGATCAGCTAGGAAATTAGGACTGGGGGTAAGGAATTATATTTTGATTTTACAGGATAATTGGCAGGCTAACAGCAAGTACTGGAATCAAAATTTGTGATGGATACACATCTACAGCCCTTGCAAGGTCCTTGACAAACTCTGTAAAGTACAGTATGGGAAGTGCAGGGTTTCCTTGAGTTTCCTTGTTTGCAGATTATCTGTTGCCATCCTAATGGGTGCAGCTCTGTATGGCTCCAGCTTTGAATGGGGAGTGGTGTAATGGAGTAGCACTCTGCCAGCTCACAGCTCAGGCTTTCCTCTGCTTTTCCTCCTACAATGGCACTTGGCTGAGTTAGGCTGAAATGGCTGTTATGGGCATGACCCACATTGCTTCCTCCAGCAGCAAGGAACTCGCCTTGCCAGGAGAAGCTCTTCTCCCTGTACAACTGTTCAGACTGGGACAGATCTGTGTCTGGTAGTAGGTCAGCTGCAGAAGGAGCTGAGCGTATCAGCAGGTTGGAGACCCACTTTCTATGTCAGACTAACAAGACTTTTAGTCACTTTTTATTTTATGAATAATCTTACATAGATTCCTCAAAGCTATATCCCAAAAAAAATTAAATACTAAAATGCTGATCAGCAGAAGCAAACCCGTCTGCCTTCTTTTAGGTTTCTGAACAACTTTGTTCAGATAAAACGCCTGCTTAAGTACCAGTTTACTACATCATTATGATGAAATTTTTTTCTGAACATTTCTGAACTTTTCATGAGAAAGAATTCTAAACTTGGTAGTACACCATGGGTGTTCTCATTTGTGCCAAATATATTATACTACCAAAGCCAGTCATAAAAAGACATTAGTGGGTGGTTTACATCTGTAGCAAAACAATATCATTTTTTATCTGGTCACAATGTCACATCTGTTGTATGTCTTGATTGGAACAGCATAAGTATTATTTATATTGAATTTTCAATTTTGCTATTTTATCCTGTTTCTCTTCTGTATTGTTCATGTGATAAACTCCATCCTGTTTGAGGAAAACCTCTCTTTTATTTAGTCAGGAGGATGTGCTAGCAATCTATCTTTCAACTGGCAGAATCAAATATTAGTGTACACCATAAAATGACAATCAGGTATCATCTGAGAAGACAGAAGGATGTCTATTTCATTTCCTATCCAGAGAAGAAAACGGATTACTGTCACCTTGTTTATAAGAAAAAAGCTGAGTTTTTTACAAAGGAAGTTTTGTATTTAGATTTTTAGATTTTTCAAGACATAAGTAATACCGTGCTGTAGTCTTAGACATGCCAGATTGTAGTTGCAATATCATAACTATCACCTAGTCAGGCCTATGAAATCATGTCTCATCTTTACAACTGATGTCCTTAAGCCTTCAAAATAAAGACTGTCCTATGTTAGTAGGGCTTAGTTTTGGTTTAAATGTTTCAGGGTCATAGAGACCTGCTGTGTTTTCTTGGTCTTCCCCTTCCCATATGCATTTTCTCTTGACATCTTTCTGATGCCTCATTTTACAGTTTGTTCCATTTAATAGCATATCAATAAGTCATTTTACATTTTTTCAGAGTCCATATGTAAGCATAGAAACAAGTAAGGTTTGGGTGAAAATGAATCAAATATGTACATCAGGCCAGATAACAAGTGATATTTTGTGGTACGGGAAATCTAAAAGTCTGAAATGTTCAGTTGTATTCAGGGACATACCCTACATAGATATGTATGTCCTTGAATAGGGATAGCTTTTATCAGGTTTGCAGTCTCTGGCTGCATACCAAGGAATATGTAAGCGTAGTCTATAAATTATTAGTTTTGAGTTTTGTTTAAGCCAGGTAACCATGGTTTGGACCACAGAACAAAAAACTCTGTAGATTGCTTTCTTTTTAATCTCAGAATTATCACTACTTCCTACTTTTACAGATTAAATTCAAGTCTACAACTATATGTAAGATAGCTAAAATTGTGTATGCCACTACAATTTTTTGTAAAAAAGGTCCTGTGAGGACCTAAATCTCTCTTTCAGAAATCCAAATATTGATTGAAATAATCATAGTTTCTCTTTTGTTGTCACCACCCTGTGTTTATGCATAGAATGCAAATGAATGAGAGTAAAGAGCAAGGTGTGAGTAACCACAAAGTCCCATATTTACTCTTCACTCAAGCCCACACATATTTTTTTCTTTTCTGCTCTCCAGTACCTGATCCAATGCACTAGTATCGGGACAAGCTATTCTCAGTTTCAGATGTAAAAACGGGAAAAGGAAAAGAAAGAATAAAAAAGGGTATAATGAAGGGTAGTACTTAGCTACCAGTGAGCATGATTTCCATGTGTTACTCATGCCAGGAAGGGCTTGTGTGAGTGTAAACAAGAATATATATTGGAGGAAATCTCTGGGTGTTCCACAGTTTTGAAATCAGGTCACTTAAATACATATTGCTGTTTTTAAAAAGGTTGTCTACCGTCTGATAATAATGAAGTATTAAGAAATAATTCTTAGCCATTGCTACAGCATTCAGTGTGGTCATTGATTTCCTCATAATCAAGCACAAGTACAGCAGTCTATTACTTTAAAAATTAATTCAACATTTATCTTTTTAAAATGATGCATGACAAAGTCTCTTAGAGTTCAAGCATGAAATAACGCTGTGATTTTACCATATAGTTTATTTTCCTTTGTTGGGCGATTTCCTAAAGCAGGTTAAAAGCTGCTTGCCAATCTTTCAAATACTATTATATATTATTCTAGGGAAAATGTTATTTAAACTAGTCTGAAGCTGATATACCGTTTAAGTCTGAAACACTTCTTTCCAGAGCCGGGAAGAGACAAATACATTTAAAAAGTAAGAGAAATACTTAACAGGAAATGCAGCAGCCTGTTGCTTATCCATATGCAGAACTGCACCACTGGAGCAAATCAGCACAGTGCACAGTCTCATTAGCTGCTCTGAGACCTGTAATATGGGTATAAATCCCAGGCTGCTTGGGGATTTGCTTTTGGCTGCCTCCTGGATTTCAGACTCATGAGAATGGTGTAAGGGATATAACCCTAAGGGATGTTAACCTGGTTATGCTGAGTCCTAAGCAGCTGGACCAGAAAATGATAAAGTTATGGCAGAAAGGCTTAGAATATGTAAAAATAAGAAGGGCATCTTCTAAATGTTTTTTGGATTACACATAAAGCCGGGGAGGAAGGAGTGTTTTCCCCTCTCTCTGCTCAGCCCGCAATTCGACTCAGGATCAGAAGTTAAAATTACTGAGGATCTTAAGCAATAGCAGTGTCATAACTGACACAGGCAGATATGGATCAACCCAGATACAACTGCAAGGCTAATTGGTTGCAGCTGTTTGCAGGTGACAGCTCTTTTTATTATTATAATTATTATTATTTATTTTCTGCAGTAAATTCATGCATAATTGTAATATTAGCAGCCATTTAAAAGAGAAATTACAGTGGTAAAATTATCATAATCAATGTAAGTTTTAACCTATTTTCATGCTGTTTGGTGATTTTAGCAGAACCTTAAAAAACTCACCTGTCAGCTTTAACCTAAATGAACCATTTTCGGCTGTGCTCCTAAGTGACTTTAATGCAGTAAATAGACCCAGCCTTATTTATTTACCTTCCACTGAAAACAAGTTCAAAATGCTGTAAAGAAATAGTTTAGCACAATAAGTCACATACAGCCTAGTGAGGGATATGTGAGAAGAGCAAGGGGAATATAAGAAATATTCAAAGATCTCACTTTTTAAAAGAGAAATGAAAACTCAACAAGACAGCTGGAATGCAACAACGACATTATGCACCTGTTTAGGCCTGAGCATGAAGAAATTAAGATCTGTTTTAAATTATTAATGAACTAAATTAATAAGCAGGATGAAAATCCATTTCAGTTCCCAGGGAGGAAGGGCTTTATACCTATATAGACAATTGTTCTCTCCAGCCTACTGAATATGGAGAGGTTTGTGGAAATGTCTTTAAGACAGGACATAAAATAAATGACGAGAGACTTGGGAATTACTTTCTAGGAATGTTTTTTTTTCCTTTATCTGTTCTTGTCAAATTAACATACACAATATTTTGTATTATTGCCGGGTGGTTACCATGAACATAAGTAAGCCTTATTTTGAGGCATTTAAAGCACCAAGTTTCCTTAGAAATGAACAACTCTAAGAATCAGTACTTTTTGTTTTGAAGACTCTAGGCTTTCCTTTGAGAGAACTACCATTTGATTCTAATTGATCCTGATGTGTCAAGTGTAACTTTGCTATTTATCTATATCTGGTATAACTGCAGATAATGACCTTTTGATTCTTCACACAATGTAGAAGTTAAAACTAAATCTGGTGTGTTGCCTTAAATAGGCAGCGGCTGCGTCTGTACTCAAGGAAGTTATACTCATGAGTAAATTAGATTGCTGTTTTAAGATATACCAGTGATTCTCTTTCTAAGTATAGAGTGGCACTGGTTAAAAGAAGAACTGTAAATCTTATTTCCAATTAGCTTAAGCCCTATAAACATTCACTGAAACCCTACTAAATCTGCTTAAATTCGAGGACTGTCCGCAATTTGCCAGCTGGTTGTTCCTGTCTGGAGATTTAGCAACAGATATCTGTGGGATGGGAAAAGCTGATTAGAGATGAATAATGAAGAAAGACAAAAACCCCATTAGGCAGATCTGAAAGCAGTTGAACAAATGACCCAAAGAGATATTTAATAGTGCCCAGTTAGGCAAAGAGCAATAGGCAATAGAACCTGTTTCTTCTGAAGGAGAGTGCAGAACTGTGTATATTCAGCTTGTTTTGAGCTTCCTGTGGATTCAGTGACTTTTTACAGTAGGAATAAACCCCTCATGCTTCATCAAAGTGATAAATAATTATTTAGTTTATGGAGNATTATTTAGTTTATGGAGTTACATCAATGAATGGCAGTCTGGATTTTCATTAAATGGATGTGGTTTATGAGTGTCACAAACAGTAATTAAAAAAAATTACCCCCTTAAAATGGAAAGGAGAGTTTAAGTAATGTGTTCACACTGGTACAAAAATATTTAAAAAAAGGTAAATCCTTACTTTTCCTCTTAAATTCACCATGCTGTCTGTGAAAAAAAAAATCACTGAAGGCTTTGCCAATCTCTCTTTTTTTCTGGGAATAAATTAAAAAATGTATTGAAGTCAAGAAGGGTCCCCTAGGTCCAAGTGTCAGAACTATTCTGCTTTTGCTATAGCAAATTTCTCTACCAATTCTCTTAGGCAGAACAACTTCCCCAGATGACAAAAGCATCAACCTTCCTTTGAGATAAATCTTCTCTTTGACAGGTGCAACATTGGGAAGCTGAGTAATATGTTAGTATTCAAACTTACTCTGTTGAAGTAATTGTGTCTTGCTAAGTATTTAGACCCTTCTGCTCAGGATATTTTTTAAAAAAATATCAACACCACATTTATTTTGCTGTTTGAAAAATCTGTGGATGTATTTCATATTAATGTGTATGTTCAAAGTAAAATTAATCTTTACCTGAGTAAAAAAATCCATAGTTTTTTCTTGTTCTAGGATTACATTCTGAAAGAAGAGGCTCACTGTCGTAATGTAGTGGATTTCATACTCCTAAGATAGATGACAAAATGAAATATCATCTCCTTTTCTGATCCTTCTGTCTAGAGGCTTTTTGTATAGTGGGCAGTTGGGAATTATGAGATTAGAATTCCACAGAGGTGTTCTGCTGACATCATAAGCCAGACAACTGAAGCTCGAGTGGTTTACGTTGTCAATAGACTCCCAAGACAGAAATATAAAGCTACATAATTCATGGTGTGCCTCTTTGTTTTATATAATAATACACAGGCTGAGTTCCTGATTCAGTTCTTAGTCCCACTGAGACCACTCCTCCTTTTCCCAAAACAGCATCCTGACAGCACAATTGAAACAACATTTTGTTAAAAAACAAAAGGTATTTTTTTAATTGAAAGAAAAGACTGAGCTTTTATTGAGAGGGGAACACAAACATTTTTTATCTCCATGTCAGTAGAGATAAAAAATATACATTTGGAATTGAAATACTGTTTTGTATGGAACAACACATGGGTTACTAAAGCAGTAGAATGTGACAGCTTGGAAGGAACAAGCATCTTAGGTGAAAGTAAAGATCAAGCTGAACAGCTGGTCTGAAGGATATCTAGTTTAAGAGATTTCATTTATTTGAAAACAAGGCAAGATATTTTCTGATTCAACAAACAATGGGTCTGGGAAAAAAAAAAGTCAAATTTGGGTTTTGTCAAAAAAAGTTCTTAAGATTCAAAGTGTTTTAAAAGGTGAGATGTGATTTTTTTGACTATGCAGGCTGGCATTAGAAAGAATCATACTTCCAACATGTCCTCCAACCTTCTTGACCCAAATTTCTCTATTTTAGAAGCTTTAGTGCTAAGGAAAAATTCTTCCTGTTGCTTCTGTGAAACTGAAAGTGTGGATAATTTTAAATACTGGTGATTTTCTTTTTTACTCTCTATGACGATTGCCACAATTCTGTGGCATTAGGGAGCACAACAGGTTTCACTTTTTAAAGTATGGGATATGGTTCTTATGCATGTTGGAGCAAGGAAGGGAAGGTGTCTGAAAATATGAAGCAATCAAGAGAGAAAAGGGTATGTGCTCAGGCAGATGTTACGATAGGCTATTTAAATAGATAACAATATGCAATGATAATTTAATTACTGTGTAGTCTTCTTCCAATTCTCTTAAAAGGTTGCATGAACAATGCAACACAAATCTCCTATGATCTCACCCTAGCAGAAGATATTTTTCATTAAAAACCAAACAACTGAGTAGCTCATAGCTGTCACAGGAGCTGCTTCAGTATATCAAACTATTTTTAGAAGGTAGCAGGATTTTATACTTTCAAACATGTTGGTCATGATAAGAATCCTTTTGAAATCCTTCTCTTAAAGGAAAGATATCAGCAAACAGAAAACAGAATAATTTAACATTCTGAAATTATAGTCTTGTTTGTTTAAATCTGTTTTCCTTTTGAAACAGAACTTTGACAGATGCTATAGATTCTTCTCTAGTTAAAGTACTGTGCTTAGATTGTTGGGAAATTCGTAGCACCCACTCTCAGCAGTGATATAACAGAAAGAAAAGATCAGCAGAGAAAAACCTGGAAGAATCTTTTTTATGAAATGGCATCAGACAATCTTTCTTAAGGGAATATATAAAATAGATGTGTTTATTTCTCATAGGCTTGCATGCCTGATAGCAGTAAGCAG
>VWZV01010737.1:620-36218 GCA_013397155.1 Irena cyanogastra | reverse complement strand
GCGTGTGCATTTGGTTTTGGTTTTCTGTTTATTTTTCTCCTAAAATTGTAAAGATCTGTTCAGTTTGGAGTGCTGGAAAAACCCCCTACACTAGATTGCTGACAGGATTCCAAATAAAGTTACCAAAGTGTCTGGCTTTAATATGCACTCTCTAGTCCCAAAATATGAAAAAAAAAGATTTTTGGCTAAGGCTACTGGCCCAAATATGAACTTAAGAGATTTCTTATTTTTTACCCTAAATTTCTGGCTTATTTTAAAAAAATAGTAATAACATATAAAAACCTGTAGAGAAAAGATTAAAGAAGTCTTGAGTTGAACAGAGTAGTGGGGAGAACTGTATGCAGAAAGAACAGAAAGGACAGAGGAGAAGAGCTGCAATTTTTGAGGAGGAGAGCAAAAGGCAGAGCTCTTGGAAATCTGAGAAATGGGAGAGAGATACCTCAAAAGAAAGATCTGATTCTAAAGGCCAAGAATGTGTGTTGCAGTGTGGTGAAAAACAAGTTCTGACTAGGAACATATCTGGAACAAGGAATAAATGCAGCAGGAATAAGGAATATCTGGAACAAGGAATAAATGCAGGCTTGCAGCCTGGTTGTGGGCAATAAATTGGAGTAGAAAAGATTTGGCCAGGGAATCAAGACTTTCTCTCCAAAATACATCTGAACCTTTGGCAAGAGACTGAAATAGGAAAACTAAAGCCTTAAAAGTAAGATGTATAATGCTGAAGGCCAAGTGTGAGAAAACAGATGGTACTTCAATAGAGAAAGATTGGACTGAGTAGAATATAAAATAGCAAACAGAAAGACTTAGGATCAGAGGAACACATTCCTTTTCAAGAACTAATGTGGAATCCAGTCTCTTAATTTAATCTATGAAATATAATGGCAAGTGTCTCAGGACCCACAAGTACAGGTGTATTTTGGTAAACCTGTTGAAATTAAAATGTCTGGTGTCAGATGAGTCCTGCATGCATTTATACACAAGTTAAGCAATGTCAAATGTTTTCACGTGATTAAGGCTGCAGTCAGTAATTTAACTGTGGAACAAGAAAATATTTAGACAGAAAAATTCAGGCTTATTCCATTACAAACTTAGCTCTCAGTTTTGTAGAGGTGTTTTCCCAGCAGCTGTTTACAACAGCTTCCAAAAATATTTTTGTCTAAGAAAATTCTGATTATTAGAAATAGATGGATACTGTACTCAGTGTGGGGCAACAATAAATCATCAGGGACCAAAAAAAGATTGAAAAGTCAGAAGATGGCAGCATTATTTTCATTCATTTTGGTCATAGACATCTCTGGGATTTATGCAGTTATAACATAAGCAGCCAGGCTCTTTCCTGTACAAGCTGTCCTGAATTTTGCATGCAAGTTCTAAAACCCTCTGCTCAGCTTTTCCTTTCAAGTCTAATTTGCGGAACTGTCATTTATAAATTTACAGTCCAAACTGAAGATGGTTTTGGACTGTGTGTATGGAATGGGTTGTTATCTCATTCTAAATAGAATGGAATGGAAAGTTGCATCATACATCAGTGTGTAGAAGATCAATGAAATGAAGTTTTTTCTCAATATGTCACTCAGTTTAGTATGAAATTGAATTTTTATGACATTAATTTGGGACGCAAACCAATTTTCAGTGAGTGCTAAAACTCTAACCTTAACAAATTACTAACTGTGTTAGGTGACAGTGATTACTGTGGCTTTGACAATCACAAAAGATATCCCAGGGAAGAACACTAACCAACTTGGAATATTGATTTAACATGTGTAATGACAACAACAAAAAAAAGAAAGTTCTATTAAAAATAGCAGTTCTATTAAATCAGATGCTAAAAATCAGTTGTATCTCACTCCCGGGTCGAAGGAGGGCTAAGTTTCACTGAAATAACATACACAATTGCTGTAACTTAATTATGACCACCAACTTTCAGGTGGTCATAAAGCAGTCAAAAGTTTCCGTAGAAACCTTCTGAAAGAATAAGACAAGTGTTCAGTGGCTGAGGCAATAAGCAGAGAGGATGGCTGTATCCTTAGCAACATTGTCACTAGATAAACACTTAACGGGGCTGAGTCCTGAAACACATCTTCAGACAATCTGACACTTGGACTTAAACCTGCTGGAGTGAATTTCCACTCCATTACACTGAAGTACATTTCTCTTTGATACAATGGTGTCACCTATCTCTGTGGTATTGAAGAGTTTGGATAAGGGCACGAGAAGCTAAGCTTACAAGCTTTCAGCAAGTGCTGCACAAGAACATCCCGTAAAGTCAAGGATGCCTGAACAGCTTGTGATGGTACATGTAACGTACTTAGCTGTGATTCCAATCCTGCTGCAATTCTGACCCGTGCCTTGCAAAATTGGTTTGAGTGTGCACCTTTTCTGGTTTTACCATCTATGGTTATTCCGTGATTAGGTTAAATTTTACAACGAATTTTAAAAGACAAAGGGGGAATCCTCCCGTCTGCACACAAAACTGTAAAATGGTACTATGAAAGGATTTGTATGAAAACAAAAAATAAAACCAATATTTCTTCTGAGGTAGTGTACTTCTGGACATAGTGATGTCTAGGTAGCTTTTTTGGAGACCATGTATGTCTTGGAAAACAAATATGGTAGGAAATAAGGATCGACAGGTAGCTTTAAAAAATATCTAAACAGTAGAGTAAAAGCAAATTATGATTATGCTGAAAAAGAGAAAACTGAATATAAAACCTACTATTAATAAATATTTTCTGCCTCAAGCTGTTTATACTTCTTTTCTCTAAACACACAACATGTATTTAAATTTGAGTTTGAGAAATATAACCTTAGGACAGTAAGACTAGTAATATCACAAAATGAAAGAAATAATCATACAATAACATAATTCATAGTATGTTTTCTGTATTATGACTGTACTAACCTAGCAAAATATTGTGGTCCTTTCATTTTTCTCCTGTCTACATTTATTTTTTTCTCCATCCCATAATTGTGTGTGCTTCCTACCTTTTAGATGTTTCTTAGTTATTAACTCCTCCACAGAGGTGACACACACAGAGTGGGTGAAGAAGGCCAGTAGAATATATCAGCTTTCAAGTGGACTTAGATACCTCACTGCTTCAGGTGCTTTTAAAGGTCACAAAGATGAGAACAAACAGTGTGTGAGTGTTGCCATTTTTTCTGTCAGGGCCAGCAATACGTCTGCTCCCATCACTTGTCAAAGTACTGACACGATAGTTGAGATAATACTTTAAAAAAAATGGCATGGATACCAGTTGTTATTTCTTTCATCAGTGTCGTGAAGTCATAATGAGCACCTGTAAATGAGGACCAAAGTAAATGTTCTGGCACCTATATATTGGAGAGTAGCAGAGAAGTTCACTGGGCTGGAGTAGGATTTTTAAATTATCCATTCTGTGATTTCGTGGATGGGAACAAAATTAATGACTAAATATTAAGTAAGCAGACACTTGGAGAATTTGTGTGGTCCCTGATGAAGCAGTTTACAAGACAAATTAGCTGTTTTCTTGTATTAATACCTTAATCCCATTGTTTCCCTGTGGTATATGCAAGTGTAAAACTTGCCCTTCATTATGGCAAGCTTTAGATTAACGAAAAGTGAGATAGATCCTCAGGCATAAATACTTGAAAATTCTGTGTCTACTCAATGCAGTTTTGTTGAGCAGACTCTTGCCCAGATTTGTTCCTCAGCTTACACAACATTTCTATTGCTAAGCCTGCAGAGAACAATGCTTTGTTAAATGACTTTTATGACTGACTGAATTGAACAGATTTTTATTTATATGGCTCAAGTAGGAAGCTTCTGAAATTTAAAATTTAATACTTGGAAAAACCTCAAATGCAGAAAAAGCTTAAAAATATTTTAAAACTTAAAAAAAAAGTTTACAATTTCAGGAACACTTTGCTTTAATGACAAACAGGAGCGCCAGTGGCTTGGAATTTAACCTTTAATTATATCTGTATCAATTAACTTCCTGTGTCTAGAAGCATCCAACCCGTACATTCCAGTGTTACAAGAAAATCTGTTTTGATTTGAGAACCTTCGTAACACTTAAAACTGACTTCATGCCCACCCCGTGGTATTTTACCAACCTTTGTGTTGGCACTGAATACTACGAGGCAGTAAAGAGTGGAGTGGAATTTTTCATTTCAGCTCCAATATTTGGAAAGTCTGCGAATGCTCATAACTCCAGATGAAGTGAACATGTAGATCTTTAACACCCATAAAATTCAGCACAGAAAAGCACTTATAATGGCTGATGGCTGTGAGAGTGGAAAGGGACAGCATTGTTCTGACCTTACAACCACAAGTAGGTTTAGAGCCAGAGGTCAGGAAATATGTTTTCCCAGTTCTGTATTGCTGATACTTTAAAATATTCCCCTCTTCCCATCAGCATAAACATTAAAATTGTGTGGTAATATAAAGTTTTAAAGGACAGGGACAGGCAGATCTGGTTCAAAACTCCTTGTGTATTCAGCAGAGGTTCGGGAATCAGCTTTCTGCCTCCTGCCCCTGCCTGGATTACAGCAGAAACCCAAATGTAGTCTCTATTTAGCAACAGCTAGAGCAGGAAAAGAAACCTGAACCCAAGCTCAACTCAATTATGTCATCTCTTCCCGGTTTTCATCTTGAATTTTGGAAAAGGTTTCCCGAACACAAACTTACTGCAAAAATATAGTCCTTCCAAAGTATTATTAAAACCAACAAAACAAACAAACAACACCCCCTCCAAAACCAATATCATGTTAAGATAGAAAAAAAAAATTTAAAAAGCAAGAACTGGGGGAGATACAGGCTAAGAATGTGATGATTTAGACAAAGCCATGACATTTTTCTTTTCTTGACACTGAAAAAAAAAAAGAAGAAAGGTGAAAATTTGGCCTTTTAAATTTAACTGGACTTTTATTAGTTGTAGAAAGCATTTGCACTTTTGCAGGTGACATTTTGGTTTCTTTAAAGCATTTTATTTGCTAAGGTTGAAACCCCCACCTTAATCACACTTAGAACATCAGCTGTTTCAATTTATTACTGGTTTGCTCTTATTGACTATCTTTATTCTTCTTTATAAAAATATAATTTTATTGTGATAGTAATTGCAGCAGAGTAATCTGTACTAAATATCAATTGTTACCTACAGAATCAGCAAGGTTATTCCACATTGCTTGGGATCACTGGGATAAAGATAACAGGCACTTTTGTAGCACCTAGTCATCCATGAAACAAAGAGTGATAATAAGTACAAATTGAAATCCCTGGCATGCCTAAGGCATTTATCTTTGCTGACAACATTTAGAGTACATTGCTCTGAGAAGATGTTCAGGCAGTGAAACCACTCATCTCAGTAGTGTCACCCCTCTCGAAAATAGCATCAGAAATGTCAGGTCTTTTTGGATGCCTGTTGGCTTTAATACATCAGACACATGATGTCCATCTAAGACTTTGCTCTTCGATCATTATTTAAAAGAAGAGAAAATAAAATTTCAGACGTGTGCATCTTTCTTTTTTCTCTCATTTTTGTTGTTCTGTATGCAATCAACTCCTGAAATTATTGAAGATTATGAAAAGGAGAGAGTTCCATGGATTCTACTTTTCTGAAAACAAATTTCATTTACTATTAATTTCCGTTTTTCTTTGGTGAACAAGACACTGAATCAGCAAAACAGAGCTGGATTCAGTTAAACTGGTCCCTTTCTCTATTATTTCACTGAACTTTAGTTATTTAGAAAAACCCTTCAAACACACTTTTTTCAGTGAAGCATAAAAAAGCTGTAGAAGTCATATTATTTTTAAAAGATAACCTTACTAGATGTGAGCATGTAATTCTCACATTATAAGATTGTCCTAATATATCTAGATAATTCTTTTTTAGCTCTTTCTGTTTCTTGATGTTCCCCTAAACATACCTGAGAAGTCCATGATTCCACTCCTAAGTAAACCTCAATCACAGTACACTTTCAAACAAGAGAGTATTTTCTTAGCAGCAGTTTTGATGACTGTGTCAAGAGGCATTTTCCCCCTCCTCCCTTCAAGCTGACATGGATCTAAATTGCCAAGATTTGCAGGTGTTGAGCTTTAGCTGTAAAGCATTTGATCTGCCCACCCACAAAGAATTCCCCTGGAAACATACAGATATTGCAGCAGTTCTCCAGCTTGCTCTTGAATGTAACAGCCACTCAGGGTCACTTCATGATAACAAAGACAGAAAGGAATCCTGAGGGAAGTCCAGATTACCTTATAGCACTTATTATAAATTAAATAGCTCCCTTTTTAGTCTCTTCAATTGCTTGAAACTTCTGGCTCTGTTATAACGTGAATAAAGCTAATTAGGACTGATTTGTATTTCAAATAGAGTTTTAAAGATATCTGCACTGAATTAAGCAGAGTAATTCATGGACCTGTTTGAAAGAGGATTTATTACAAAAATCTCATGTTTGTTAATTTGCACACAGGGACAGCATCCAAATTGTAATTTAACAGCCACTATTTGCTGCATAGCTGGATCCCTTGTGTCAGCCTACACCCAAGTCTTTGTGGGCAGCAGAGCACAGAAATAGGCTGAAATCAGTAATTGTGACTTTTGTTAGCAAAACCAATGCATATGTGATCTTTCCACTCCAACAATTATCAGTGCAAGCATGGTAATGGTTGGTTGGTTCAGGCAGGTGTCACAAAAATAAACAAGACCTTCAGCTTAGGGTGTGCTTTTCATTTCTCATTATTGCATCTCTGAATTCACATGGGCTCTGACTTCTCATTCCCCACTGGTTTGTTCTGCAATGAAGGCCTTTGTTTTGTTTTGACCAAATGAGGATGGTCTCTCTGTCTCCTCACTTGTAGAGCCTCAGCCTTAACTTATCCTAAATGGGCCTCCCATACCTGTGATAAATGACAGCCCTCCCCTCCTTCTGAGACTGGGAAGCAGACTGAGCCTCAGATCTGGTTGGGAATAAGGGTTGTTCGATCCTCATGAAAACTCCTGAGGTTTTCCTGCTTTCTGTGGGGTCCCAGAACCCACTTGCACAGGAAAGGCAGACAGGAGCTGCAGGAATACATACAGTTTTGTTTTGGTATTTTGATGAATGAACTTCTGTAAATAATTTTCAATTTTCTATGTCATACTTGTAAGAGTAGATGTTTACATATTGCTGTATCTTATAGATGGCTACATCTCATAGATCAACATAATATGTTGTTCTCTCTTCTAATATTTAATGGATTTCTATTTCAAGCTAAACAACCCATGAAACCCTTTCTCCTTTGAAATGTTGAAGTACAGCTTTGCCTTCTCACCATATGTGACAGAGAAATCTGTCAAAAAACAGTAATTAAGAGATTCAAAAAATCGCCATTAAACAATCAGGAAGAGTTCACATAACTATTAATTTTTCAAACCTGAAACAGAAAGTCTCTTCCTCCACAGTAAGACCAACATAATGTTTCAACATCTCTTTAAAATATTTAATGAACTGGGAGGGTTTATCTTTTATAACCAAACATTTAGAAAGCTTCTCTTCCAAATGTAAATACTCTGTTACATGAAGCTACTTGTATAAAATATGTTTAAAAACATCTTAAAGGTAGAAGGAATTTATTTATTAATTTTCCAGTGAATGTAGAGTCCATATGTTAAGGTTTTAATAATTAACATCATATATAGAGAGCTGGCTGGTTCACACACAAACTAAATTTTTTAATCACTGCCCAGTGGTTAACATGTAAATCTTCATTTCAATAATTTTTGAGAGAAAATTTTCCTCCCCTCCCATTTCCTCTTTGTAAGCTGATTGCAGGATATAGCTTACTTAATTTTCATACATAAAAAAGCTAAAAGATTGCATAAAGGTCAGATAGGTTCATTGAGTGGATGGAGAGTGAAAGGCATTTTCCATACTTTCTGAAGTCTTATTTACCACCTGTTTCTCGATGAAAAATTCCGTTTATTGTGTATAGTGTTATGAAGAGGAAATTGCAGGGAAAACACCCCTGCTGTATTAAAAGAAGGAGGTCTCCAAACCTAAAACCCAAACAACATCTTTTGGTTTTATGTGGGGCTTGTTTAACTTCTCCAGCCAGTTTGATGAACACTTTGGCAAAAACAATATTTGTTGAAAAATCCACATTTTAGATGAGCTAAGTCACCTCACATTCTGGTTCTTTCATACCTCAAAGAAGTCATCCTGTAGGCCAAATCCCACACTGGTATTCATTGTATTATAAAGGTCGAAAAAAAGCAGGAAAAAAGTAAAAAACCATTTCAGAGCTTGTTTACATATGAGAGAAAAAGCAGAAACAGGAAGGCAGTACAATTTGTTTATCTTTACAAGTCACTTTTTATTAATTTGATGTACTGTATGCAATCAGAATCAGAGAGTTTCTAAGGTTAATAGTCTATCAGTCAGATTGCATTCAAGAATCTTTAAAAATACAGTTTGTGTTAATAAATTAAGTCTGGAATGATTGCTTTCTCACTATATCCAGTTCTTGCTTTATTCAGAAGCAAAATGACAACATTTCATGAATAGCAAGTGGTAGTTGGATAGTAATCTAAAAACTAGCATAAGAGGAAACTCAGAGGTTACAATACTAATTAAAATACAGTAGTGAAAGGAGAACTAGAGAAATGTTCAGACATCTGCTTTTGAAGTTTACTAAAAGTATTAGGATTTGTTCTAAACAAAAGACTTTCTTTTGTTTCTTTATTTTCAAGTGATCAATTTTTGGTCAATGGAGGAAAGCTAAACATCCATTTTTACACATAACATTACAATTGATTTATTTAGATTAATTTTACGTCTACAGAATTTTAAAAAGCCAGTTTGCTATTTTAATTAAAGATGGATTTTATTGCATTGTTATTATGCTACCACTGGCAATTAAATAGTTACAATTTATTTGTTCTTGCACCTGAACAATTTTACAATAAGCAGCAGCAGAGAAGAAAAAATCTATTTTATGATTATATACTAATCATTGATTTATGTTCCCAAAAGTTTTAAATATGTGTGTGCAGGCTGAAAATCTCTAAAAACAGGCTGTATGAAAACAGTAGACACAGAAAGGACATGGATTATTTTCTACACTATGTGGTAGTTACCATGGTATCCCTACCACAAAGTACATTTACTCCCCTCAGATATTACCAGAATAATCTCTTCCTACTTTGGCATTTCCTTCCCACTCCTCCCCATCAAACTTTTTTTACTGAGAATTGCTAAAGGATCATAAAATTTCAGTATCAAGCTAACAAAGCCTCAGACATAGATTTCCTAGTAAGTAAAATAATGATCGGAGAGACAAGGTCAAATTAAAAAAAAAAAAAACAACCCTAAAAGCTTTTTTCATTTCATCAGACTGGGAGATCTGGAGCTCTCAGGTTTCAGCAGAGTTGCTAGCAAAGGTTATCACAGAGTTATTTTACAATACTGCGCAATATATGTATTAGCTAAGGCAGTAAATGTGTCTTTGTTGAAGGGAAGAGAACCTCCACCCAAACAACACAGTCAACAGGGATCAACAGTCTTAAAATATTCTTTCAGTTGCTTTCACCTTGTACAAGGCAACTAATCCAAGAACAAAGGCTTTTTGGAATAACTTTCCATGGAGGAATAACCTTTGGTATAGAATTCTCTTTGTTTAGGGTTTCATCTTTACTCCTGGATTTGTCTGGATGGTAAAACATTGGAGAATGCTCAGATCAATTTTCATTAAATTTCACTTTCGTTCCAAGAAAAAAAAAATCTGAATCAAATGGATTCCAAGTAGAGCATAATGCACTATTTGGAGCACTTCTAGACTCCACGGAATCAGAGGAAGGGAAGAGGAAAATAAAATCAAATCACACCCCAAATAAAAACTGAGGCTAGTTCTATGTTAAAGATAAAACATTCATTTCAGCCAATAAAGAAACAGATTTCAAGGGGAGAAAATATGCCTACAGCATCTTACAACACAGCAGATAATGGGAATGACAAGTGTGAGCTCAGGTATTTCAGGGCAAGATGGAAGGGGGCAAAATTAGATAAATATAGCAACTCATTGCTAAAAGCAAGAGTGACTCAACAGCTCCTTGTCATTAGCAGGTTATTGTGACAGAAAAACCAAATGATTTGGCCAAGCTGGCAGTCTGCACTGCCCACTACACCAGCCTGCTCACTTCTCCTTGGGTATTCTGTGCTGGAAGAGTATGGAAAAGGACTTACTCTGTCTGACTAGTAGACCAAGTAAAATATTTTCAGAGCTACTTACAATCCAGTAGAGAGAAGCTAAATCAAGGTGTGACAGGTCTGTTGGTTCTATTTCTTAAAAATAATGGTATTAAAAATATTGTATCTTGCAGTTGGCTCCAGCAGTGAAATTTCATTTCATTCAGCTCATCTGCTGCTGGTTGCTTCTGTTTCCTTCTCTAATAAGCAGAGTCAATAAGTAATAAAGTCATAGTCAGAATTCATTGTGATTGTTTGCAGATTTTAGGAATGTAACTGGTATTCCTGTTACTATTCTTTTTAACATCACTCTGTAGACTGCCTTCAGAGTTTCTCTTCATTCAGGGCATGCAGTTAATAATAAAGAGTTATCTTCTCTTTCTATTCATTAATTAGGACAGAATTTAAATTATTCCTAATGCCAATCTTTGTCATATTAAAATTGACAGCTGGAGTTCAGTCCTGGGCTGCAGTGTGATGAAGACTTCAGCATCTTTGCATACCAGCATTCTGGACAGATACTCTAAACCTCCCTCTATACTTTTTTCCATAGCCATTCAGTCTGTGTATTAGGAGCCCTCCTTCTTGTTATGAATTGGAAGAGTTAAAGGGTTGTCACCCCTAAAACTTTCAGTAACAGTCCAAAGTGTTTTTTGTCCCTGTTTAAGTACAGAAATGTGCTATAAGTTCACTGTGGAGCCTTTTCTTCTCCAGGTCTCTCAGCCTGTCTTCATGGAAGAGCTGCTCCAGCCTTCTGATCAGCTTTGTGGCCTCTGGCTCCATCAGTTCCACGTGCATCCTGTGTTGGCTATTTATGATTTTCCAATTTTATGACACAGGGAGCATGCTACACTGTCTAGTATCATTTGGGATTGCACAAAATGAGTTTGAATTTGGTTATGCTCTTCAGCTCTCTCAGAGCACATCATCATCCCAAGAAAAATCACAGCTATAGGTTTAGTATTGTTATAGGACTGTGGAAATGGTTTTGGCTCAGAGGAATTGTGAAGATAGTTTGTAAGCCATAAGTCTGTGGAACAGACAAGGAGTGAGGATCCATCTCTGCAGCACTAATCTCTTTTCCCACTCATGATTTAGAGTGTATGTGATTCATGTCTCAGCTCCCAAAAAGCTAAAAACCTACTTCTCTTTTTTGATCTTAATGGATGCATTTCTACCTTATTTTTGCTTGAACTGCTTCAATCTGTCATGGATCCCAAGCTGGACAACAAAAACCAGAAGTTCAAATAATCACTTAGAACTTAATTAAATGTAAAGACTAAAGTTTAAACTTGTAATATGAAGTCAAGAAAGAAAATAAAGGATTTTATATGGGACAGGAAAGGAAATTCACTCCTAAACATAAAAATACATGGCTATCAAGGATCTCCACTGCACAGAAAATCCCATAAGGTAACTGCGTGTATGAAGGTAAGTTCTAGAGAAAGCAAGCTAGAGAATCAGTTGCCCCACTCCACCATCTTGCAAGCTGATTGGTGTAATTAGGATGAGATAATTTAATGTTTTCTTCCTGTGAACAGCTCTGACTTACTGTCTACATGGCAAAACCCCAATCCCTTTCTATTCCATTCAATATCTGTCTACCACCACACAGGTATGTTGCCTTTGCTGTACCATTTGCAAAGAAATGGAATACTTTCTTCAAAACAGTGTTCTTCCATGCAGTATCACATGGCTGGCTAGTGCATTAATCTATACAAAGGTAATATAATCCACGGGTGTCTGAACTGTCATTAATTGTACTTCAAAACTATAAATAAATACAATTTTTTAAGGCATAGTACAACTTTCTGCTATTTTAAAAAATTTACTAAGGGTTTTCCTTTTTCTCCTCTCCATCCTAAAGTCTGAGTTCTCAGGGATATGTCAGTGTTTGAAGAGGATAGATTGTTTCACTCTGTAAGAATAGATTCCGTATTAAAAAAAAAAAAAAGGTGTACTTCCTTGTGTACCTCTGTGAGACTTTTATGGAGGTAAGTACTTGAGAATGGCAAATAATTTAAGTCCTCAGTTTCTTGCAAGCTGTTTTGATCTTGAAATCTAGCTGCTTAGTTAAATTTCACAAATATATTGCAGTAATTCAAATGCTTTTATCCCAGATAGTTTACAAAGCCCACTGGTTCTGTAATTATGCTTATCCTTCAGAAAGATGATTTATCTCTTGGTGCTTAACTAAAAAGAATATTATCCATTATGATGTTCTTTCCTTGATATATATACTTTGTCTATGTATTGTTTTTAGACTTCTAATAAGAATTTCATGAATTTCACAGGTGTGGATATTCATCTATTTGCAAATTACATGTCTGCATCATCTTTCATGTCCTGTCTTCACACAGAAGAAGCTGTGCTGGTTTCTGGTGGATTGTTTATTATTTATACTATAGCTGCAGGCAAACTTACTTTCTTGAAACCTGTTGCACTTTGTGAAAGCACAACCAAAATCAATGACCTGTGAATCAGTTTCATTTTCTATATACAGCATTCTGAAGTGGTCTCACATTGGTGTGAGATATCTTCCCATTCCTCTTGGGGTTTTTCTATATTGAAAAACTCCACAAACAAGCAACAAAACAAAAACTGCAAAAAAATTAAAACAACCCCAAACAAACAAAAAACCCAAACAAANACCTCCTTTCCTATGCCCTTGAATAGCAGGACAATTCATCATATTTCTTGCAGCACAGGATTTTGAGAGGAAGTATCATGCAGTATGTCTTGAAACAAATCTCAAAGTATTGCAGTGTTTCTTGTGTATCAGATCTCTGAAAAAACCCCTGTCATTACACTGTCTTCCCAACAGAATATATGTGATTAAATATGCTGCAGTATATATGAATATATTATATTCCACATTAACTTACATGCATGTTTATATCCTCCTCATGTGCCTCCAGGGATGTGTTCTCACAGCCTCACTCTGGAGCTAGTGCTCTTTAAACAAACAGGTGTTGAATTGAAGAGACAGTCCAGTACCTTTGCACTGCAGTTCAACATCTCCAGATTCTTGATTTGATCTTTGAATGATGAAACACACAACTGTATAATTACTAAGTAGGCTTCTTCCTACTTACATTCACTTTTTTTTATTTTATTTGACCACTTCCAATATCTTTAAATGCAATTTTGAATTGCAGAATATCAAACACATGCTAAGAAAAAGGCTTTTTCTTACTAGCATATGTATCAGCTGCAGGTAATATCCTCCTTTAACAGCTATCAAAGGTGTGTAATATGTATTCACACGCCACCCTCACCCCCGAAATTCCTCTCCTCAATCTCTCCTACCAAATTTCAAAACAAAGCATGAAAGCCTTTTATCGTCTTTCATGTGGGATTCATTTGAACTTGTTATCTTCTACATGTATATTTTTTCAGGATAGCTGTACCTTTGCAGGGCTAACTTCTTTAACCTCACAGTTCTGTAATGTAGCTACTCCCTTGATTAAATAAAAGTACTAGTGCTCCCATTACCAGAATGAAAACACATGCATTATAAACTGTTTGAAAAAGAAATTGTTCTGTCTCTGTCTAGGTGGCTGTTTAATAAGTAAATAACTGTAATGAATAAATATACTTGAACAAAAACAGATATTCACTGAAACTTTAGCTCTCTGGAAGCAGGTTCACTGAATATTCACCAACATTTCAGGCCTGAAATTTTTGTCAGACCTCATGACTACTGTCAAGGCTCATTAAAATACAAATTCTAGGGGTTTTTTCTGTGGAATCGCTGTGTGTTTAATTTTATGTATTTTTAAAGGATTTCTAACAACCGTTTTAATATTCCAGGGACTAACTTGTGTCCTTTGGAATAACAAGGTTATACTAGTAAATATGAAATAGTAACATTTTCTATGCTTCCTGGATGTACTCTGATTAGATGAAATGGGGAAAAATGCCAGCAGGCTCTTCCCACTACCTTAATCAAATAATATAAAGTTGATTATTAAAAATATTAGTTTGAAATGGTATAAAAATAAAGTGTAAGTCTTTTACACTCAATGTTTATTTCTATTGGGACAGAGATTTCTTTTAATTATGAATGGTAATATTCATCCCTACACAGGAAAAAGGGCAAAGTACAAGGACCATTGAACATTGCATTTTTCCAATGTTACCTAATTATAAGAACACCTGTGCTGAATAACTTTCAGCTGATCTATTTGCAGAGTGTTTAATAGTCCTTAAAATTCCTCATTTCTTAACAGTAATGGGCCAGCAATGTTTGCACATTAAGTTGTGTGAGAAATACCTTGGCAGAAATTGCTCAAATACTTGTTTTCCTGCTTTATATTTAATCTGTAGTCTTAGTAGGGTGCTTACTTAAGATTTATGCCAATAGTACATTAAATTTTCATGGATATTCTGGGTCATTTTTGTTAAGGGTGAAGTGTTTTGTCTCTGCTACAAAGAACTCATTCTAGGGAAAAACTCAATGACTCACCTAATCTCCTCAGAGAGATTATTTGCATGCCAAAGAACATATACACTTCTAAAATGTTAAAATAGAAAGTCTTTGTCTCATTCTCCCTCTCTCACTTGTTCTTGCTGGTTTTTTCTTCTTTTTCTTCAGTGGCATGGTACTCCTTACCCCTCAGTATACTGGGAAAATTTAAACATCTTCAATATCAAACCCAGTAGGTTCTTCATTACTATTTGTAGAGAAATCTGGAAATATTTTTTCTGGATTCTGAGTATTTAAGTACAATAGAAAAATTGATTCTTTTTTTCCCTCCAAGGCTTAGTAGTGAGTGATCATTACAAATCCAGCTATAAATGTTTATTGTAGCTCTGGAACAGTCACACTAATGACTATTAATCATCTTTTGATTGCTCATATCTGTTAAGTTCCTCTGAAGTGAAATAAAAAACTTGTTCTAGCAGTTAATTAGATGAAAGTCAGGGCGAGGAAAGGAAGTCAGGAGATGCTTTTAAAGTTTTTTAACTGTCACAATTCCACAAAAAAGTCTTTTGGTTTGGATAACTCTGCAGTTTATGCTGCCAAATCAAGAACTTAGCAGAGGACAACTGTGAAGGGGGTTGTGTGCTTTTTTTAAGGTGTGTGTGAGGGGAGGGTAGATAAGATGTTGCAGTGCAGACAGATGTTGTAAATTCAGAGATAAGGCCATTGTAGAAGTTCCTGCAACCTGCATTATAGAAAAGGTTATGCTATGACCATAACGATCCATTCTGAATTTAAGCTGTATAACTTAAACTCTATTTTCCTCTCGTTTTGGAATTTCTTTGACTGTTACTGGAAGCATCTGTGCTCCTCCTTTGTGTCCCCAGCTGTTCCTACCTGTAGCCTGTTTTCTTCAGTGGTTTAATGAGATCATGGGTGATCCAGTTTTCTCTGACTGGAAAACTGATGTTTGTCTATTTGGATCAGAGTATTTCCATGGCAAGGAAAGGCCTCTGTGGAAACAGTTTAGTGGCTTAATTATAGGAAACTCTGTATGTTCCTTTATCTTTGTGTTGGGCTGTGTTTTTAAAGTCAGACTCAGAAAGACAGTCGTGATGTATTTGTGTAAGAAAAAGAACAACTCTGGCACCTTAAATAAATATAAAAATGTGTTATGTAAAATAAAATAATATAAGGTCATAATAATGAAATGTTTAGGAGGTTCTTTAGTTTCATCTGTTTGAAAGAAGAATGTGAGTGGATCTAGATTTCAAATTACAATCTCTTAAATTGAAATTCATTGTTGCTCAGGTTCTAACATAGGCTGGACCATAAACAGATTTTTTGATGCCTGGAATTTCCCACTGACACCCTAGATAAGAAACTCAGAAATGTAACATTTTCACTGCACAATTGCAGCATATTTTAGAAGGCAACAGCAAATCTGAACTTGACTTTTAATACTATTTGTACTACATTTATAAAGCAGGGAGAGCTTCTGATAGCTTAATTTAATTACCTAATTTCTCAAAAAGGTCATTTAAAATATTTATTTTATGTCATTGTGACATAGTAGTAGCTCTTTCTGTGGATTGACATTCTTAGATGAAATGTAGTTTTCCATTCATGATTCACAATACTTGGGAAATCTTTATTAATATTATTGTCTACAAGTGATACCTATAACAACCTTAATCTTATTTATTGTTTACCAATCCTCTTGCTGTAATAATTGCTCTTAGAACTGTTATTTACATGGAATAAATATGTATTTTTGTTTAAGATGGGTGTTACCTGACAGCTTGAGTTTTTTCTAAAACTGAAGCCTCTAGTCATATACTTTTCCCCCTTCTCCAACTTCATATCAAAATGTCACCTATACAGATGTTCATATACTCTAGCCCTTGAAAAATATGCGTGCTTTCTGCTAAAACAGCCTTAATGATGGACCTGAACCAAACGGCAGTTTGAGAAAGAGCATGTTGGAGAGGGAGTGTTGAATATGCACCATGTATGTGTGTGCTATGTGTTTTTAAAGACACGTGCCAGACTACTGCAGATGTAAGAGGTATAGGAAAACATTTAGTATCAAGCAACTCTTCTGGAATTTGTCGCTGTTGTAGGTAGTGGAAAATATTTGCTTCATATCTAACAACTGTACTTCTTTAAGTCAATATAGACAAGAAAATTTCTGGTTGTTTCTTTTTTTTTTAATTCTGTATCATGAGTGTTTACCTTCTGCTAGTTTTCATTTCTTGCTTTGAGCTTTTCCAGCCATATTCCTAGGGCAAGTGAGACATTCCCAGAGTTGTGACTAATGTAGTAGCTGTATTCATTCTGGGCATTATCCACTCAACTAAGTACTCCCCTTCCCATGTAAGATTTTTCTTTGACTTTCAATCATAACATTTTTGCACAGTTCCAATGAAAGAAAGCTGGTGGTCATGCTAAATACCCTTCAGATAGGCACTTTTCCCAGGTAAAATCTTGACAGATGTCTTTTTTCTTCTGTCACATGTGCATATGCTCAGTTCATGTTGGAGAAAATAGTCTTTTACTTTAGTTCAGTCTTACTTCTCTTTCAGTTTAGGTAGCACTGTTCTGGCAACTTCTGGCCTTGTATTCTTGTTGCCAGCTTCAATTCAATATTTGCTTTTCCTTAAGACTGATACTGCCTTCAAGGTAATAATGCCCATCATTCCCCATGAAGAATTTTTCCCACTGTAGTAATTTTCCTTCCAGATTTTTCAAACTTGACGGGTGTTTTTGAACACTGCAAAGTAATAATATACACTGTCAGTCTTATCTCTTTCCCCAAATACTCTTTCTTCTCTTGCCTTTCTTGTAGTGTAGAGACGGTTTTGTATCTGCTCTGACTTTGAAAAAAATTTCAGATAGCATTTTGGATTCTTTGTTGTGTTTCTTCTTGTTTGTCATGGTTATGAGTCAGCAAAACTGACCTATTCACATCAATTTAATTTTGAGTTGGACATTCTCCCATATTTGGCATTTTCTATTGCATTGTTAAGCACAAACTGTGAGCTTTGCATTCCTCAGGATCTGGGAATAGCCACTGTCCCATTGCAGCTTAGATCTTGAAATGGTGTCCTATCTCCTTTTCTTGAAGTTCCTCAAAAAATGTTGATTTTTCATAAAATCATTCTTTCTTGTTTCTGTTTTTTACATTTCTCATTTTTTTGCTGAGACTACCTCTGTCAGAACACAATAGTGGCTGGCTAAAAATAAAGATGTAAAATATGGAGGAAATCTTGGAAATGACAGTGTTTCAAGTGTGGTTTTTCTCCCTAAATGTATCTGACAATTTAACTGGCCAAACCAAAGTATTGGGGAAAATAATAAGGAGAGAGACTTGGCCATTAAGCCTGTGTCTCAGGGCAAGATGTTTTTGTGAACCTGATCTCCTTAGTTACAGCTTTGTGGTCAAGTGCTCTGTTTAGGTATCTTTTTAAGATTCCCTTTTCCTAGTATTTTGTATGTGAATAGTTCTGCCTTGGGGCAGGAAGAGTCATTGCTTGTAGGTACCCGGTTTGTGGTGATTGGGAGTGGGATTGGGCTGAGCCTCATCCCCAGTGGGTGCAGCTGTGAGCAGCAGGTGAGCAGCACTGACAGCAGTGAGCCATGGAGTGCCCAGGTGTGCTGACAATCACCAAAGGGAACAGAGGGCACACAGGTGCAGTGCATGAACATGAGGGTATAAAAGGCTGGGCTGAAGAGCAAGAAGAGCCAATGCTTGCAGCCTTCAAAAGTAGAGTGATGTTACTCTGTAAGGGCAGAGCCTCGAAGCCTTCTGATGTGGTAAGGTGTTACTCTGTGAATGCTTAAAGCTCTCTGAAATTGTATGATGATTTTCTGTGTATCATGGCTGTCTCCACTGTGACCTATGCTGTGGTGCATGCTGCAACAATTACTCCTCAGCTGAGTAATATTAGTATAGTCCCAGAAGACTCTGGCAGATATAATTCCCTGTTTGTTTTTTTTTTTTTTGTTGTTTTTCTTAGCAGAGATCACTTTTTTTTTTTGTTTGGATTCTACTGAAAGTGTTGATACATAGCCTGTTTCTCTTTTAGGTGCTATGCTGTAAACTTTCATCTCTCTCTGTGCAATGTTCTTGAAATAAAAAAGAGAAGTTTCTTTGGACTTTTTATAGTTAGGGGTGATTGAGCTGTCCTTGTATTCTTTCAAAGCACCTCTTTTAAACTAGTGGCTTAAAAATACTTGCAATATTTTTTTGATTCTGCCTCAGGTGATAATGTATTATTTTTGTCTATTTGGAGACAGATTCCACTGAAAAACCTCAAGGCAGAATTTCACCTGTAGCCAATTTTGGTGTTGCACATTTCTAATCTATTTCTTCCATTTTCATTCTATCAAGCTGTCTTCTTGTACCACTGCCTGGTAAGAATTATGTATCTAAGACAAGCTTAGAAGATGTGGTGTTGCAGAAAAGTCAAAGCAAAAATGCAAATTAATTAGATTAACCTAATTAATTAAAGCTCCATTAATTAGAGATTAATCTTTTCCCCTACACACTAATTTCATACTTGTTCTAGTGCAATATATGTTGAGCAAGAAAAATATAGTACTCTTATGTGAAACTGTAAGTAAATGCTGAGAAGTGTCTTTAAATCTCACACCTCAAAAGAAGTGTTTTGCACCAGGAGCTGCTAGTCAGCTATGATGTCAAATAGGAAATCAGACTCTATAAAATCTGTATCATTTAAAATACTATTTTTGAGAACTAGCACAATGATGAATGAGAGAACACTCTAGATATTCATAGAATCATTTAGGTTGGAAAGGCCTCAGAGATTATTGATTCCAACTGTTAACCTAGCACTAAAAACTTCATCACTAAACTAGATCCCTAAGCAGCGCATCTTGGCTTTTTTTGAACACTTCCAGGAATGTGCATCCAGAGATGTAATTCCACACTTCCTTGGACAGCCTGTTCCAATTGACCACTCTTTCAGTGGAGAATTTTTTCCTAATATCCAATCTAAACCTCCTCTGGTGCAACTTGAGATCATTTCTTGTCATCCTGTCAGTTGTTAGTTGGGAGAAAAGTCCAGCCTCCACCTCGCCACAACCACCTTTCAGGTGGCTGTCCTTTCAGACACTTCTCATAAATCTTGTTCTTTCACCAGCTTTGTTGCTTTTCTTATAATCTTAAATCCCTTCAGATGCTGGGAACCCTGAGCTGTGCAGCACCAAATGTGCCTCCCACCAGCCTGCAGCACATCATGCAGGCCCTGTCTGCAGACAGGGTTACCCCATTTTGGTCAATGGAGCTATTATTTGATTCCCTTACTGGAAAATAGTTCTATTCATCATTTTTACAGTCAAACAGAGAGGATGTTTACGTGGGAACTTCTTGCTGCACTTTTAGATAAAGGCAAGGTGATGCAGGAGGTGTAATTGCTGGAACCAAAGGGGAGTTTACTGCAGAATCCTCCTCTATAATGAGCAGGCTGAGGTTACCCTGCAGGCAAGAGGTTTGTCCTGCACACACACTGACCTGGAGGCTAAACTCTGCATGTGGCACAGCACCATGCTGCACAGCACGGGGCTTGTTCTGCTCAGATGAAGTGTTTTGTGGCTCACTACCTCTTCTATATACAAATGATCTGCTCAGGATCACTACAAAACATTATTTTTAGAAACTGTAGACAACTCTGTATGTTCACTATTTTTCTTGCTAATAAAAAGATTGAAAATCACACTGGTTTGTGAGATAAAATGTCCTTTCGACTATTGAGTGGCTCCCTTCAGGTGAAGGTTAAGGCACAGAAGAGAGAGAGGGAAAAGTCTTGGCCTCATCCCTTGCCTGTGGTGTTCTTGTTTGGGGAATAAAAGATTCAAGTCATTATATTGTCAATCTGTCAGCTTCTCTGTGCATGAAGGAAGGATTTTGAAACTGCCAAAGTAGGATGTGAACATGTAAGAAGATCAGGTTCTTTTTGAAATCCCAGAATAAATTAAAATTATTTTGATAGATGTCAACATTTTCTCCCTGCTTTTATGTGGGGAAAAAAAAAACAACCCAAAATAGGTTTATTTCTTTTTTTTTTTTTTTTTTTTTTGGTGGAACAAAATATCACTGCTGTAGATAAGCTTTTCTTTTTGCCTGGCCCACAAGCTCCTTAACAGTATTAACTGAGGGAAATTTATACTCTGAAATATGTCCATCTCAGAACTAGATGTGCCTGACCTACTTTGATGATGTGTTGCAGGATGACAGCAGGCATTTTAATGGTGCAGTCCTGTAAGACATCTTCAGACTGAGAACTAACAATAGTGCATAAACTTGTTTCTTAATTGCCATTATTCTGTGCTTTGGGTTTAGTAAACTGGCTTAAATATACTGTCACAGCACAGTGAATCTGTTAAAATGGAATAGTTGAATTGAATAGACAATTTGATTAGAATGAGGGTGTTTTCAAGTCACTTTTCTTATGAAACAGCTTGGGATAAATCTTGTGCTATGTAGTAGTGGCAGAGGTTCCCAGCCGTTCTCTAGGAAAAGCTATTGTAGGTAATAGATGCTGCTTCTGAATTAAAATATATTTGGCCAAGTGCTGCCCTCAACTATGCCAGTGGAATTTCCATTACATCAAAGTCCATGAAATGCATGACTTTCCAGTGATATAACTGAGGACAGATTTTGTCCTACTGTTAGTGGAGTACATAGGCATTTGAAGAAAAACATGAAGTCTTTTGATGTGCTTATAACCTCTAGTAAAAGTATGTGGAGTCATCTGCAAAATGAAGCTCTTCTGCAGGCTATTTCTGCACTCCTAATTATGAGATCAGTGTCCAGCAGATTCTTTAATTCACTATGCCATGTGCTAAATTATTACATTTCATACTGTAGCCCTGAGATTGTGTGTCCTCTTAACCTTTAGAGAGGTTTTAATCTAGAAATTTTTCCCAGAGAGGATGCACTGAAAAGCTGTAGAGACTAATAATTAAATGAAAAATTGCGTTGGCAGGTTTTGGTTTTTTGTTTGCTTGTTTTGGTTTTTGTTTGTTTGTTTTGTGGTTTGTGTGGATTTTTGGGGGTTTTTGCATAGTGTTTTTGTTTGAGTTTTTTTAATGTTGAGTGATTAAAACATTTTTGGCTTTTTATATCATGTTGACATTTTAAATTTACAGACATTTGGGAAATTTATGGAAACATATAAAAACTACTATTAGTGTAGTGTTCTTAGCAGAAAAATTCATCACTGACTATGACTATTTTTTCTATTAAGATCTCAATTTTCTCAGGATTTAGATAGGAAGGTTTTGGTTGAATCTTAAAGGCAGAATCTCTGTCAAGCAGAGTTCTTGTGCTGGAGCTATATTTTGTAGTCCACAGCAGGGCCATGGTAATCAAATCCATTCTGATAATTCAAAATAATGGCAGAAAGAAATCACCTGAATACACAAACAATTGCTCAAGTCAGCCCTGAAAACCACAGAGTCTGTGGAGAACCTTTCTTACTGTGAACCACTGCTGGAAGTGCTCTCTCCTCCTGTATTGGTGCTATGATTCTGTGGCTCTTTGCCAGAAGTTCTATGGACTAGGAGAATGTTGCTGCTCCCTTTCTTTCATCTTCATCTTGCTAGTGTAGATTTCCATCAAGTGTTTTGATGTGAAATACTAACAGGGCTGGTATTAAAGTATCCTTATTGCTTCCTGGGTGAACATCACTGGGATCAAGTGGGAATTAATTTAGCACAGATATTGTTTCAAGCTTTATGACTGATTCTTCAATTATATTTGCACATATGTAAGTCTTGCTTCTTGTTTTTAATATTTTCTTTGCATCTGAAGGAGACAGATGTGTTTTAAAATTCTAAATAATTCTGTAAAGCTCTTTCACTGTCACTATACTTCAATAAATGCTGCCCTTTACATATATTCATCTCAGAGTTTGGTGGGCAGACCACAAACTGTCCTCAGTTTGGGTTTGTTTCATATTATTGGCAAAGTACAAGTTGGGAACACCTGAGATCTCGTGAAAGAAAACGAATGAAAACTTTCCCATGTGAGCTCTTGCATTCGGCCTCTGGTCTCAGCAGGAAATAGGACAGCAGGAGTTTCCTTCATGGCATCAGGTTTTCTGGCAGGCAAATTTTCAGCAATTTCCTAACAATTTAGAAGCTCAGTGAAGTAAATTATTAAGTGGAGATAATGGCTTCTCCAACTATATGAGCAACTATTTGGATTTGTTGCCTTTCAAATGCATATCTGTCATTCCAAACAAATATGTCAGAAATTATTCTTACTGTCACTGGTCCATTATCTCAACCTATAAGAATTTATTTGGGTTTTGTTTCTGTCTTTACCTGTATGGAGTTTTTGTTTGTCTGTTTGCTCTGGTTTTTCTTTTGGTTGGTTGGTTTTAATAGGTTTTTCAGGCTAGAGAGTTGATTAAAGTTTACTTGTAACTCATCCTAAGTGTTTTGTGACAGGAAACTTTGCCCAAGTTACCTCCCAAGTACATGTATTTCCATAAGAATTGCACACAATTCATCAATCCTTGGAAATCATTTTCATTAGTATGGTTTCTGTAAAGTAGGGCTATGATAAAATAGGACTTGACACTATAAAGGCACACAGGCGTGTCTAGATGTGGAGATACATTAGCGATGCTTTCAGGGTCTGGGTTGTCTTTTCCACGACAGATCAGTGTCTTCATGCCTTTAAAGTAAAAAACTTGTCCATAAGACTTAATTGACACAAAATACTTGGAAATCATAGCATATTAAAAAAACTCCAACAAACTGGCATGGACAGGGGTTTCACCATTTCAGAATAAAAACTTCGTAAAACTTTTGGATTTTATTTATTAAGACCATTGTATAATAACATGAACCAGACCATGACATGAGTAACAAAGCAATTTGATTTCTGTCCTGGAAGAGGCTATGAAATGTTGTTCAACTTTATCTGTGATAGTTCAGTTTTAAGAACTCCTACAATTAATATTTCTATGTCTAGATGGTACCCAGGAAACAGGGACCAATCCAGCCAGCATTTCAGAAAATGAAGTACAACCCCAAGTGAAATAATAAGATCTAAAGGATTGCCTTGGAGTGAGTGCTGCTTAGAAATGAGAATATTCATTATTTCAATGAATCTGAGTAGCTTAACATTGTGAAAATCAACTCTGAGTTGCAGAGCAATACCAGTTGTGTATTGAAAATGGGTAGGAAGTAACCCATTTTCAGTGAGAAATCAGTCAGATTCCCAACTTTTATAATAAATTTCTTTTTTCTGGAATTCTTTTGAGTGTCTACAAACTGTAAATACCTACAAGCCTGTGAAGTTCTCCTGCTTGTCTATTTGGCAAAAAGCTGGTAGGTTCTGCTTTATGCCAGCCTTATGCCATTATTTCAGAATTTTTTTCAGTTTTTATTGAAGCCTTTCACTTTTCTAAGACGCAATTTTTGTATTTGAATGCTATGGACCCATTAGGAAATATTTGATGGAGGGAGCTGGTGCTGTTCAGTTACTCAGCTGAGGAAGGAAATCTTTCCTATGGAGACTATTTTCTACCTTAAGTCAAATTAAATTCTTAAATAGATCTACACATGTTGCACAATGTCTGTGCAATAATTAGCAGTATCTGAGAGATTATCGATAGCAGAAATAATATTTGGCACTGTTTCATTCTAAACTTTAAAATAGTTTTTGCAAGTTATATTTCCCTGTATTTATATGGAAAACACATTGAAAGTCTTCATTTTCGGAGGGTTTTTTATGTTTGAAAAAACTTAACTTTAGCTCAGTTATCTCAGTAAATATCTCAACATCTGCCCTTCTCTTTCCTTCTGTCAGTACCACCCCCTGCTCCCAGTTTCAGATGTAGTTTCTCTGAACAGGTCTTTATCTGCACCAAGCATGTTCAATCTGTAAGAATAACACTGAGAGTCGCTTCTGTTCCTGGCTGGGCTTTCAGTGAGGACAGTATGTGCACTGCAAACTGATGTAGGGTGTAAGGATAATTGGTGCACACAGAGAGTTAGATTCCTAAAATCTGAATATGTGCAAACTCTGTCTTTTCAACAGTTTGCAACACAGTCAAAAAAGCAGATGGATTTTTCTGAGGAAAACCAGGCTGGATTACTTAACAGCTGCTCTCAGGCAAAAATTCATGACCCTGCTTATAAATGGTTAAATAGTGAAACATTGAAAGTACTCTTTGTCAAAATGTCAAGCTTGAGATTTAACATTATAAAAATGTAATTTCCCAGCCTAATTTTTAAATTTCCTTTCTGACCTTGTTTTCCTCAAAAGCTTGTGGCAGCCATCAACCATAGAGAATAGCAGCTCTAGTAGTTACATTTTAAGAAAGTTTTTGTAGAAGCAAGTGAAAATGGCTTTTTTCAGAGAGAAGAGATGGTTTTTCTGAAAGGAGGTAGGATGAACAACCTACTTCTGAAAAAGAAATGACCTACAAGACATGCTTAATAACTAATTGCATCATTAGCAGTTAGAACTCAAATAGCTTAATCAGGATTTATGTATATGTTACTGCAAATGTTCTTTAACATGAGTAGATGGTTCAGAAAAAAAACCACTGTGCTAAGGGAACAATAAATAAATCATGTCAGAGTGTGATTTTTCATCTTTAATCCATAAAAATCCTCTATTATTAATAAAAATCTTTATGGAACTGGCATACAAAGCAGAGCATAAGCTGTTCTGTATCTATCAGGACCTAATTACTCTGCTAGGCAATACAGGGGTTAACTGTTTGTTGTTCTCACTAACAGTTGCAGAAGGAAATGGTCCTTCACTAATTGGCAAATATTGGCTTAACAAAACAAGGCTGTCCTGGGACACTGAACAGCACGTGTTAGGTAATCAGAGAAATTAAGAGAAAATGTATATATGATGGCAATGCAGATGTTACTCATTTCAAATCATGAGGTCAAAACTCAAAGTGATGGAAAGGGATGTATCTAAATTTCCTGGGGTTTGTCCCTATTTCTGGTGACTTCTGAGTATTTGCAGAGAGAATGAGAGAAATTGAAAATAGTGCCTGTATTGGCTTAGTGAATGGTATTTTCCATTTAGGCATGTGTAAGGATAAGGTTCTTTTTTTATACCCTAAATGCAAGGTAGTGAAAGGAAAAATGTAAGTTTGATTGGGTGTCAACAAATCTCTTTCTCGAATAGAATGTAAGATAAAGCATAATTAGTGAATTCACCTCAGACATGTGGAATGGAAGTAGTGTTGCATTGTATCTGGTCCACTGAACACAGGCGAGGATTTGGGTATTGTAAACAAGTGGCACAGTACAGTTAATAGCCTTGACATTATCCAAAACAGTGCATTAGGTTCTAAAGTTTTTCTCCTGCACAAATGGTATACTATTAACTGTCAGAAACACAATAGGTCATCCAGGAGACTACTTATGAAATTTTTACAAAAGTATGTATTGCAGGTAAGATGTTGAAGTCCAGACTGAAAAGTGTGATATATTCTGGTATAAACGGTCAGGCAGATAATAATAGAATCATTTAAAAGATCATGAGTTGCCTCTCAAGAAAAGGTTATAGTAAGAGGTTGGGTGAGATTAGTAGTATTAAACATGTACTGATGTGATGCAAGATGAAGTACAAACATCTGCATGCCTTAATGCATCAGAAACATTTTGGTTCTGTTAATTTCTAAGGTTGATTTAGGTGAAGACAGACTAAGAGGCATCAATTGATGTAGGCTGCATGGTTATCAGCCCAAATACTGCGAATGGCCCCACAGACCTGGATTTAACAGCCAGCAGACTTCACTGTGTGGTACTTCTCTGTCAGACACCTGCCCTGCTGACACTGCAGATGGGGTGAAACCCTCAGCTGTGTGAGCGTGAATGTTCATGTTTATTCCAGCTGGCTGCAAGTGGTGGAAGGAAAATATTACTGCTGCTAATATCCTTGAGACATTGCATAGTGTGCTTTCTGAGAGGAAACACAGGCAGGGGCTATTTCACTTCAGTTTTCTCTGAGGAATTGTAAATTACACTCATGAGATACTCAGTAACACACACAGGATCAGCTGTTTATCAGCCTGTTTCAGAAGGGTTAGTGTAATGGATTCTACAGAAATTTTCACTCCTTGTAATTTAAAATATGGCTCCAGGAGCACCAATATATGAGATTCAGTGCAGCAGACTTTAAAGAATAAAGGAGTTTTACCAGCCAGCAGAGGAGGAAAGGGCAGAACCTTTTCCCCTTAAGTTGCAAGGTTTAGCTAGATTAGAGAATTACACTTCTACCAGCAATCTGGTCAGGAACTGTTGGAATAGGAAGTAAAGAAGATGGGGAAAGCAAGGCAGAAGGAAGGCGATCCTTCCTCTGGCTTTATCTATACAGAAGTTGAGAGAGCTTCAGTACAAACATCAGTCTTTCATGACTTCAGCTTCCTTGTTTGAGGTTGTTTGGAAATTTCTTCCCCATTACTTCTCAGTCTTGTGCAGCCAGAATAAGAATGAAGTCTGATACTTTTCTGTCTCACATGTATCAACCTTTCCTTTTCTAAAAAAATATAAGCAATGGCTTTTATTGTGACTGAGAAGAGAGCCCTTGTCATTGTGTTGATTCTCGTCGTTTTCACCCATAGGTAAGATATTTGGTAAGTAAGAGATTTCAGGCAGGCAGGCATTCCTGAAAGGGGTTTCAGCCCTCTTCTTAATGGTGGCTGGGACTGATTTTAGACAGCAGGCAACGACAGAGGTGAGAATATACTGAGCTCGTATAGCCCTGTGAAAGGCATTGTTTGTCAAACTCATCAGTGAGGTTGCATGTTTTCTCCCATGCTGTGGGAGAAAAGCAGAGTACATACAACCACCTGGCATCAAATTAAAAGATGGTTGTGCTGGTAGTACTTGACTGGAATAATCAAATGAAAATTATGCTTTTCTAAAGGCTAGTTCAATACACTACTGTAGTCTCAGGCAAGTCAGCAAATATGTAGATTAATTCAGCCTCACTTCTTGCCTTTTTTTCCCCTTGCCTACTTTGAGACAGATTATATTTATTGCATAGGCCAGCAGTACTCCAAGCTACAGCAGGTTCATTCTTTAAATGTCAGTTGGTTTCATGAGCTCGCATTTAACAAAAGAAGATGCAGAGTAAGGGAGTCATAGGTATTTATGTGTAACCCAAACTTTTGTTGAAAATTACAGAGGTAAAACAGGATATATAATACCTTTCAAAGTACTGGGTTGAGATAAAAGAGAAAAAAATAAGAAAGGAGGATACTGATTAACTGTTGCTCCCGATTTAGGAAACGAAAAAGAACAGGAGATGTTAGCAGAACACACACAAAGCCATGTATGCTTTAGTCTTAGAGTAGCAGCATGCAAGGCTGTGAGTCTATCCAGGCAAACTGAAGAAATTTGGAAAGTCTGTGTTAGCAGGCTTAGAAAAGGACAGATGCTTAGCAGACATGTGTTCTGAATATGTTCTTTATTTTTGTTTTCTTATCCAGTATGCAGTTATGTAATTATGTGTTGAGCTTTTTTGTTGTTGTTCATGCATCCATTATATAAATGGTAAACCAAAAATGTAATAGTTTCTCTTGTGCAGCAATCAGAAATCTCTCCCTTGTGTGATGCTGGGAGAACTGTTCTGTGCAATAAGATTTCAGTGGTGTTATTAAAAAGGACATTTGTCTGAGTCTCTGAGTTCCATTATGGGAGCAAGCCTTATCTTTCTGTCTATTTGTAACATTAGACAGAAAATCACTTTTCTTCTGATATGGCTGTGTGTCCAAGACAAATTTCTGCTGCAGCCGAAGTCATGCCAAAGCACGTGCTGCCTGCAGGGTAGAATTCTCATTAATGTCTTGGACCAACATTGTCTTCCAGAAAGATTCTGCATTTCAGACCTTGCTTCATCTGGATGCTTTAATACAGACCTACGTTCAGTGAAAAGTCTGCCTTAAGAGCAGTATGTCTACTGTTACAAACATTCAATGAGTATTTTCTGGCTAAAAACCTTTTTTTTTTAATTTTTTAAAAATAATTTTAGGGATGACTTCAGGGAAGACAATTTTTCCACATCTATATTAATTATCATTATAAGTTATTAATGATGGGAAAAGGTGATGAAAGAGAAAACAGATATATACAAAGATTTTTGTAAACCCAGTGAAACTCAACAAGACAAATTTCAGCATTGAGAGAAGATTATTTTTCTCATTTGTAATTTTTCTGTTATGATGAAATCTAACTCAAGGGCAGGATTTTTATAATTACCGTTGATGCAGAGATAAAATTTGAATTGTTCCTTTAAAAGTTGCCCTTAATCCTCTCCAAACTCCTAGTAGAACTCAGTTAAAGGTTTTCTAATACAATAATATTTAACACAACCAGTGAAATAAGTAAGTGAAGTATCTTACATAATTTTTTTTTTTAGTGTTAGGAAATGGAAAGGACTATTATCACCACATTACCATAATAGAAATTCCATATAATGTAAGCTACAGAGTTTTTACAAAGGTTATTTCTCTGTACTGAATTAAACTGGAATTTGTCTGTAATATGGGGAGTTCATTGAGCCTGGAGCAAATAGGCATTTTACACTAGTACACTCAAAGTAAGCCCCCAAAGATTTCTGCTACTCCTGAGATTAAGCCGCGTTTCTCCTCTTTTGGGCAGTGGTGCTTTGTGCACAAGTACATAACACCTGCCCTGAGCAAGGACAGCACCACCTACACCATGCTAGGTGACTTGTCAGGCCTGGTACCCTATGGTGACAGCACACTGGTGACAGGTCAGGTTTTAGCATTCTGTGGGGTGGCAGAGGCAACAAGTCCTTTTCCAGGTCTGCTTAGTACCAACGAGCTCATCCCTGCTTTGCTGCTGTTCTGGGCTCTTTGCCCAGAAGTCTTCCCAAAAAAGACTAAACCCTGACAGCAAGAGGAATCATCATCCGTCTGCCTCTCTGTGGGGACAGCAGCAGACTCAGCTGCAAAACTGTGCTCGGTGTAATTCTCTGCAGTGCTTTAAAGAACACACCTGTAAACATGACAAAATGGCAATGTTCCTGAAGTGCAGCGGGAACATCTGCTGAACTCAGGTGGCTGATCATGCCAACCAGTGATGTGCACAAGGAGTGAGAAAAGAAAGAGTAGGAAAGAGCAGTAATATGCAAAACAGAAGCTTGGAATTCCTTTTGTCACAGTAGAATTGTCATTTTTGTGCCACTATTGATAAACTGTTACCATGCCTAATAAACCTCAGCCACACAATTGATACAGTTTTGTTTGGGGCTTTTTTAAGGGTGAAGAAGACTGGCTTTGGATCTCTCCCACAATGGTGTCATGGCTGGGGTAATTAGGTTTTTTGTGCTTGCACCAGAACTTCAGTTTCATATGTTTGCTTCCCCAGTTACTTGCTAGCTCAAAGTAAAGGGGAAATTTTAGCACAGAAAGCTTAGGAAGAACTAGCACGTAGAGCTAACTCTTGGGTAATATGATTTTCATTAATGTGCTGTTTAGAATGTAGGTAATGGAATGGTAGCTCCAGTTAATTCTTGCTGAAAGGAGAGTGATGAAGAAAACTGTCATGTCTGAAAGTATTGTGAAAGGAATCAGTATCTCCTCATTTCAATCTGCTGCTACCTGTGTGCTGAGAGAAAAAAATAGATGTTTAATGTACATTTTTCAAGAGAATATACTTAAAACTGCAGAATTATTTCCATTAATATTCAATTTTGCACACAGGTAACAGCCAGTGCAACATAATTTTGCTTTTGTTCTCTAGAACATAAAGTAATGAAAGGAAATGGCTGAATTAATACTGTAAGGAATTGATATCAAATGTGTAATTGTTCTCTGGTCTACATAAGTAATTAAAGTTGGAAAATAGGATTGCAAATAACCCTTTTGATATGACATCAGCCACTCTACTGTAACCAAAGGATGACAGGCTGAACCATGCCTTTCACTAATCTGATTGTGAATGTGTTTTACAGCCACAATTGTACAGTGAAACTTACTTTTAAATAAATTATAATTTTTATGCAGTAGAATAGATTTTTTTTTTACAGAGACATATTTTATATATATATATATAAATCAATGATGGCTTAAAGCAGTGACTCATAAAGCTGATTTTATATGAACATGTATTTTGCATATCGTGCAGGAAGGAACAAAAAAATCCCGTGAAAGGTAATATATGAAATTACATGAAGTATATCTCCTCTGTTTCATGTTAAAGGTATTTTAGTTAATATCACATTTTGGATATAAAAGCATTGCATTTCTTCTAAACAGCAAGGGCTGAAATGAGAAAAATTCTCTAACAGAAGTTATAGGTAGTACCTTTATATACTGCTCTCTCTTTTTGGAGTTGCAAAGCAGCTTAACCAGAGCTGGAAGAATGCTACATCCCAGCTGTGTTTCTGTGGTGTAGTTAGGATTTTTCTGCCCTATACTTGCTGCTGAGGACTGAAATATAGCCACACTACTGCAAGATGTTTTCTCTTTTGGGGGGGTGGTAGTGTTCTGCACATCTATATTTCAACACTTTTGTGATCTTGGAATGATAAATTGCCGTACTGTGCAGCACCCATAGGGTTTTGGTTTCAACCTGAAATCTTGCCTTTCCTGGCTAGTGAGCAATTAACTTGTAATGTTACTTGCATTTTAATACCTTTGGACTGATCCTGTCTCAGTTAAAGAAAACATCAAACTGGCACTTGTTTCAAAAATTGGTACCATGTTATGTAACAGATATGATTGTATTTCATATCATACATAATGATTTTATGCTTTCTAGGCTACTCAGATATCAGGTTTTGGGGTTTTTTTTGATCTTTCCTGTTTAAGTTTAGCATGCTATGCCATTTAATGAGGAAGAAGAGATTTAGCAGCATTATTAATGGACAAATTAAATGTCAATTAGTACTTACATTATAACAACATGCTTTTAATCCACAACAGAAATTTGGTTCAGCATACTAATCCATGCTTACTTGCTTCTGTTTGTGATGTTAATATTTATCCACAAATTCAATAATGCATAAGGAAAACTTTGAGGTAAAAAATTCTGTAACTTTTGGAAGAGTTTAGGGTCTCTGTAAAATAGATTCCTTGAAAATTTCATATTCTACAAGCATGGTCTCAACAGTATTTTTTATTTTATTGCCAGAAGTGCCATGGATTTCCTTGGAAAAGAAATAAAACCAGTAGTTCTTCAGCAGCCCTTCTTAGGTACATGCCATTTATATCTAACACTTTTATTTGTAGTTTTAAATCTCTTTGTAAACTTACAATTTGCCAATATTTCCATTAAGGCAAAGTAGTAGCATTAGTATCAGTATATGACTTTAAAGAAACAGAAAAATTCAGTGTTTATTATATCAATTTTTAAAAAATGGATAAGTATCACACACTATTTGTAAATCATTAGCCCTTGAGTTCTGAACACTGAACAGTAATTATGTATTAAAAAATTCCAAACAGTTTGCTGATCTTTAATAATTGAATTGCAAACTGGTGATTCTAATACTTGTGATTTTTCTACCCCTGACTTGCTTCAAGTCTAAATTCCTTCCTGAAGCTTGGATAACATCAGGTTCCTGCCTATTCTTTGATTTTTCACTTTAACCATGTGTCATGAATTCAACAACAAAATAATATAATTAGTTTAACTTAAATGTCTCAATATACTTCATGTATATCATAATGCTCACATTCTTGTTAGTAAACATATGCATAATTCATAAGTATCCAAGAGACATATATCTCTGTCAGTAAAGAAACTGGAACTGTGAACAATAAGAAGAAAAATGGAGGGACGACAATGTCTCTGAAATGCTCAGGTAGGGAAACAGCTCTCATGGATCTGATCTGAAACGTATGATTCAATGGATAATTCCATGTTGAAGTACCTCAGAATATGCTTCAAAATCAGCCAGCTATAGATAACTCTTCAGGTCTCAGACCTGAAACTGACCAACCTGCCAGTGTTTAAGTCAGCATACTGTTCCTCTTCCATTATTTATACCTGCTTTGGATTAAGCCCTTCTGCTTGGAGAGACAAAGGGTAAAGCTCACTCACCTACGTAAAGAGATAATGCTGGCTTTCCTTATAAACACAATTGTCACAACTGCAGTTGTAGCACAAAATTGCATCTTGTTTTTGGGAAGAAAGTGAGCTGAAACAATTGAGAGATTAAATTAAAATAGAGCTAAAGTACTAGGAAAAACCAATTCCCTCAAACTTTATTATGACTAATGCATACAATAAGTCAAGTCATGATTGCACAGTACTTCTCTGTTATCAATAGGCAATAAGGACTGTGTTTGAAGAGTTAGGGGTCTGTAAAGATGCCATTGAACTGGACAGATAAAATGCTAAGCACCAAAGTCCCTCATTAAGCTCTTCAGAAAATTAATGTAAAAAATTTTTAAAAATCCTGAGAGTGTGTATGGATCCAATTCTAGGGTTCACCTAGTGGGACATAACTGACTTGGAATAACAGGAATATTTAATTTATCTGTACATTTAGCTTGCAATTAGAAAAGCACCATACTGGGAACTAGCAAAGGAAATGCGGTACTGGTGTCTTAGAAGAGAGATATTTCTCATAACATTTTTTATATGGGACTTTGATCTAGAAATATGTGTCCAGAAATATGTTCTCCTTTTCCCACTAGCTTGGTAAAATTTTCACTTGTTTGGTATTTTGTTTAAATATATTTATGTTTGGTTTGTTAAATTTTTTTTTCAAAGACAGGCAAAGACATTTTAAAACTCAATGTCTCAAGTTCTGGTATACCCAGACAAACAACAGCAGCTTGGGTGACTTGACATGCAGATGTTTGCCACAGTAAAAAATCAGTCAGAGAAGCCATATTTACATCAGGATTTGGTGTGTCATATTTAATTCAAGATCTTTCTTTGATATTTGAGATACAGTTGTTTAGATTATTACAGTGTGTTATGAATGACAAGAAAGTCATTAATATTAATAAATATTATGTCTAACACATTCTCTTACTTTGGCAAATACCTTTAAATCTAGAAAAACCTTTGTACTTTAACAGTGGTAAAAAGACTGATGAAGAAATGTATATGGTATGCATTAAGGACCACCTGCTCTGAGAGTTAGTTTTGTCTGGTTTGGTGACTATATCATGATCTATCCTCCATTTTGAGTAAAACCAGTAATATCATAATTTATTGCATCTTCATATTTCTGAGTAGTGGAATGGGATGAGTTATGTTTCTCAAGTGGTGGTCATTTAAAGATAGTTAGCATTCATAGATCATCTGGAAGAATTGGTATAGTTAGAAATTACATATAGAGATGAGTGAAATGATTTAAGAGGTGAGCTTGTCACTATGTAATTGACATATATCTTTGTAATGATCCTTGCATTTAGCAAATGAAAATATTCCCTTCTTTATTTGGTGTATAGTTTAAATGAATATTGCATCATAACTTGCAATTTTCGTGTTATGGTCAATCAATTGTATCATTTGTGAGGAGTACTTCTATTCAGTGTTTAGAAAAATGTATTGGTTGATATACTCTGCTGTTCTTAATGATAACGATCACAACTGGAAATTATGCAAGGAACATAGTGAAGAGAGAGGCCCTTAGAGAACATGTAAGCCTTTTTATGATAAAGGTAGCTAGAGTTGTTTCTATAATAAGTGAAAGAAACCCACAGATAATGTAAGTGTTAATTCATTCAAGAAGTATTTGACTGCAAGTTGTTCTTTCACCACTTTTATCCATATTTTGTGAGCACTCAGACAATGAAACCAACCACATTTCCAGCAGAGAAGACAGAAGATGGCTTTTAGCTTATCAGACTTAAGGTTGAGTGCTTCAACAATATGAGTGGCTGGTATGTATTTTAAGAGGTTGTTAGGAGGTGGTTTGCTTTTCATAAAGTGAGAAAAGGAGGAAGGGCTGAATGCGAATCTAGCCTTCTTTCTGAATTGTTTTACAGATACAAATGATAGTTTTTGTTTTCCCTGAAGGTTCTTGTGTTTGCTAGGAACCTGAACCTGTAACTCTTTAATATCTAAAGTGTTTCCTTTATGGTTATTTTTTGTTTTCCCAGCCAAATACAACACTATTTATTTAGCGTTTTCAATTATATCTTACTATTTTCAGAAAACCACCTTATTTAATTCTGATTTTTTTTTTTGGCATGTCAACGTTTGTCCTGGAGTTTCAAAAAGGTGGCCTCTTCTCCTTTAATAAGTGTATTTTGATATGTGTAAAAAATACTCAACATAGCTAAAATGTGCTGTTCAATTCCCCAGGCCCTTTATTCTGCTTCTGCTTTGGGATAGTGTAAATACAGTGTGTAGTGAACTAACTGAAGGTACTGTATTCATTAAAAATTTTCCTATATAAAATATATATATTTTCTGTCCACAGTCAAATAAGGAGAATGGTATTTCCTGTGACTGTATTGAATTTCTTCAAAGAGTCATGCTTGTATTTTAACCTTACCATAAAACTATAGAATCCACACCTTCTTAGTTACATATAAAAACACTTCAGATATAACAAGTCCTAACTGAATATGTACATGGCTTTAAAAACAAAAACCTGCAGACTGTAATTCTTGTTAGATAACAGAGGCTTTTATTTTCTTTGCAGACCAAAGTTTTCTTTTGTATTTGTAATTGTATAATCTTTAAAAGAATAATTTTTCTTTTAGGAAAAAAATACCACCCCCAAATTTGCAGTGGTTTTTCCCAGAAATCTTTGGGTTTCTTATTGTTAAACAATTCCTTTTAAAATACTTACCCATTGTTTCCTGTAAGGAAAAGATCTCTTCAGTATTAAGCTTTATTTTACTCTCATTTGATGGGAATTGTTTTATTTTATAAATAAAGGCCTATTAAAATGAGTTTAATGTCTCTCACAAGCCTCACTGAGCAGTAGATGAAGTTAAAGAATCATCCTGTTTTTT
>VWZV01010736.1:447702-506349 GCA_013397155.1 Irena cyanogastra | reverse complement strand
GTGGGGTCAGTGCAGGGGTGAGGCAATGGCACATAGGGTGGGTGGCTCAGCCGGGCGGCTGGGTGGGGTGAGCGGGACAGGGTGGGGTGGGTGTGCCTAGGGTGGGGTGAGGGTCCCTGGGTGTGGTGAGGGATGGGCCAGCTGCGCCTCAGTTACTGCAAGTTGTCATCCCTTGAGGGTGGCCTTGGGCTGTGGGTCCCAACTTGCAGCTGTCTCCCAGGCAGTGTCTGACCTGGGATGAGAGTCTGGGGGCTGCTTCCCCATCCCACATCCCTCCCCACAGCCCCCACTCCATCCCTCCCCACTCCCCATGTACAGCCTTGCCCGTGCAGTGGCCGCTCTGTGTTTTCTTCAGAAAGAGGGAAAAAAGTTCCCTTTCCTTACTGCTGAGCTCATTCTTAAACATTTATATTAGGGGGGTTTGTGGGGAGGGGAAATAATTGTGTAATGTCTTAGGAGCAGGGGAGCATTCCAAAAGCATGACTGCGTGGCCTTTTCCAGTGCTAGCAGTCTGGCAGCCAAGTCTCTCAGTGGCCGCCAGCCTCCCTAAACCCAGCCCCAGCCTCTCAACACTGCCGGGAGAACAGGAGTGTGATCCCTGGGTTACATCTGCGTGGGGTGGGCTGGGAGCAAGGGCCTGGCTGAGCCCCCCAAGCTAACATGGAAAGTGTTCCGGGGGAAAGTGGAGACTGGAGGTGGTGGATTGGCTGGCTGTGTCACAGGGACCAGTTGCATTTTGTTTCTATTTTGCCAAAGTGCTTTTGGTGTCCAAACAATTTCAGTTTATGTCCAGCTCCTCCTCCTCAGCTCAGGTAGAGACTGCATGAGATTTTGTGGACTTTCGCTTGCATCTAGGTTCCTGACAGCTACAGCTTTTCCGGGGAAACGCATAAGTGGAAAATAAGCGAAGTCACTGTCTTCCAACAGGTTATCAGGAGCGTTTAACCAGGCTCACCTCCCAACTTGCCGTTTGCACTGGAGAGGCGTATTGACATGAAAAGTAAGGAATTGTATTAGCAAATATTGATCGGCGCTGGGGCAGGCAGGCGTTGCACAAGTACAGGCATCTGCTGAGATTGTGGCATGTTATTTGGAGCTTTCAGCAAGACACTTGCGCTACCGTGAGGCTGGGAAGGCTGTCACTACTGCAGGAGGTAAAATAAGAACATGGCATGATGTCCTTTGGAAAAGGAGGTAAGGGCAGGCAGCTTTTCCCTCAACGCTCAAACATTTGTGGTTTGAGCTCTGTTTAGGCTTTCAAATTCTTCTGTTCCAAGTTTGTTTCTCTGTTTTGCTTGTGGATGTTTTTTGTGGGATTCAGAAATGAAAACGAGCCAGCCTGGACACTCTGCTCCGGGTCTGGGTCTGGACAATTGCCTTTTGCTGCTGGAGTGTGTGTTAAGCCCAGCCTGCCTGGTTGTGCCCAAAGAATATCTTCAAAAAAATGGGTAAGGTCTAAACTTGAGTGCTGGGTTGAGCTCCTATTTTGGCAATCACTTGTTTGGATACAGCAGGTCTAGAGGTCTGGGGAAGGTTTCAGGCAGCTCTCTCATTGGTAAATACAGACATTTTCCTTGGTGCTGGGTAGTTCTGGCAGCAGAGGCAGGCGGGATGGGAGGCGCTGGGAGCAGTGGGCAGTGGTGGTGCGGGTGGGTGTGGGTCAGCCTGGGGTGTCAGCGATGGCTGAGGGGTGAGGGGCTGAGAGCTGAGAGGTGAGGGGCTGAGAGGTGAGGGGTAAGGGGTGAGAGCTGGGGGTGGGGGGGGGGGGGGTGAGGGGGTGAGAGCTGAGGGGTAAGGGGTGAGAGCTGAGGGTTAGGGGCTGAGAGCTGAGGGGCTGAGGGCTGAGGGGTAAGGGGTGAGAGCTGAGGGTTAGGGGCTGAGAGCTGAGGGGCTGAGAGCTGAGGGGGCTGAGGGCTGAGGGCTGAGGGCTGAGGGCTGGTCTGCGCTGCACAAACAACACAGCTTGGCCAGCCCAGGGGCTGCATGAGCATGAAATTAACAGATGCTGCTTTGCCAAAGCCAGGGCCACTTGAATGGTCTTGAGCTGCAATCTGCCCAGAAGCCCACGCTCTGCCCTGCCCATTGCACTTCCCCCTAGCATCACTGTTTGCTTCCAGCCCTTTTTGGAAATTTTTTCTGCCTTTCAACCTTAATGATTCTATGATTCTGTAGTAAGAGTCCCTCTGGTGCTTGCAACAGTGGCCAAGACACTTGTCCTGTATTACCTTGGCCACAGCTTAGGTGTCTCAGCAAATGAAATCCCCCACAGTGGACATTCCTGTGGGCCTTAAATTTGGAAGTTTACTTACTTTATCATTGTACCAGTGAGTCCAAACTGCTAAAACCATTTCTGTAGTGGAACTGCCCCCCAGCAGTGTGGGTTTCCCTGTGGAGGGGTGTCCCTGCCAAGAGGCTGCTCCCAGCTCTTTCCCCCCCAGACCTGCCCAGGCTTCAGAGCTGTGCCTCTGGCCAGGGCTGTGATCCCTGGTGTGACCGGGTCAGCAGTGCTTGGGAATTTCTGCTTTAGAGCAAAACCCCTCTGTTACCTCTAGGAAGTTGACTCTGGCCAAGGAGGTTCATTGAAAGATTTCAATGAAAGTTGGAGTCCTTTCATTGAAAGTTGGAGTCCTTCAAAGCATTAACATCTTTCTCTGCTATTCCTGAGTCCCCACAGCAGACACTGGATGATGGACACATCCTGCTGCCAGAGGAATTCTCCATATCCTGCTCAGCAGGAACTTCACATTTTGAGGCACAAAGCTGGGAGAGACCAGCAATACGAGGGCTGCCCTGCAGCCTGGCTGATTCTATGGTGATGGCTTTAGAGTAGTTGCTTGGAAAGCAGAAGAGAGAACTTTGGGGTCATGTTGCAGCTTTTTGTTGAGCTGAAGGAGATGCCTGCCCAGGATTCGGCTGGTGCTGGCAGTGGTGGCACAGATAAACCCACAGCCATCCCCGTGTGGGCTCAGCCTGCCTGCAGCAGCAGGTGCAGGGATGGGCATGGGAGCCCTGTGGGCTTTGGCAGTGGGAAATGCTGGCACACGGTTGCTGCTCCTGTTTGTTATCTCGATGGATGAGCAGGAGGCATCTCCAGCGGGGCCCTGCGAGTGCTGCTCACACCCAAGAGCTGCCAGTTTGGATTGCCAGTGTGGGCTGGGCAGCGCTGGCTGTATTTTGGGGTGGTTGGCACTTCACAGACTTTAAAATCTCAATTTTCATGTCTGTGGTGGATGACTGTGTGCTTTTAATCATTTGGCCTGATGGCAGTTGTAGTAAAGGTGTCATCAGATTACCATAAAATCCCAAAATGGTTTGGGTTGGAAAGGACCTTAAAGCTCATCTTGTTCCACCCCCTGCCTAGACCAGGCACCTTCCACTGTCCCAGGCTGCTTCAAGCCCCATCCAACCTGGCCTTGGGCACTTCCAAGCATGAGGCAGCCACAGCTTCTCTGGGCAGCTTGTGCCAGGGCCTCACTATCCTCTCAGGGAATAATTTCTTCTGGAAGAGGCTCTGAGGTCTCCCCAGAGCCTTCTCTTCTCCAGGCTGAACACCCCCAGCTCTCCCAGGCTGGCTCCAGAGCAGAGGGGCTCCAGCTCCATGGCCTCGCTCCAGTAGCTCTGTGTTCTCCCTGTGTTGGGGGCCCCAGGGCTGGAGGCAGCTCTGCAGGTGAGGTCTCACCTGAGTGGGGCAGAGAGGCAGAATTCCCCCCTCCCTTGCTGTCCACGCTGTGGGATCAGCCCTGCACGTGGGGGTGTTTCTGGGCTGCCAGTGAACGCTGCTGTGTCATGTTGGGCTTCTCATCCACCAGCACCCCCAAGTCCTTCCTCTCAGGCCTGCTCCCACTTAATTCTTCTGCATTTGTACTTGGGATTGCCCTGTTTGATTTCATGAAGTTGTCTTCATGTTTTCCACTTTTTTTATTTGCTCATTATCTGGCAACAGTGCAAAGACCTTTGCATCAGAATCCTCATCCCAGGGACTGGCCTCATCCTGCTGAGCAGCAAGAGCATCCCCTGGCAAAGAAGCTCATCTCTCCTGGAACAGAGAGCTGCTGGCATCTGGTACTGGTGCTGTGCCAGCTGCAGGTCCAGGGCACGGATTGGGGCAGCCAGCCGACCCCTCAGGCTCACAGCTCTTCCAGCCTCCTTGCCCTGTTCGCCTTTGCACACCAGCTCTGGATTAGTAATGGGCTATTTCTGGATGGCTCTCCTGAGTAATGGAATGAATTGTGCTGAGATTTTGGGTGGGGACAGTGCCTCTGCCCTCTGAGTCACCGCTCGGCATCGTGCCGGGCTCAGGAGCTGCTGGGGCCCGGAGCCATCCCGGGTCAGGGAGGACGCTGGAGGCCGTGGGAAGGAGCTCTGGGTGTGGGGACTGTGCTCAGTTTGGGGCATCTGCCGTCCCCTCGCAGGGGAGCGTGTGGGCAGGGCAGCATTCCGGCAAGAGCAGTGCCACACTGGTTGGTTTTGGTTTCAATCCAACGTCTGCAGACTGGGCATGGACAGATCCTGGTGTTCATCTGGGAGTGGGTGTTTGTGTCCTTGGGCATCTGCTGCTCCTTACTGCAGATGTTGTCATCTGCGTGTGGTGTGGGTTAGATATTGGCACGGTGCAAACCGCCTCTCCTCTTGGAGATAGGGAGCCACAAAGCAGCATATCATGTTTTGCTGTGGGCAAAGAAGCTTTGTGTCCAAGTAAACAGGCTTCTTTCTCCCTGAGCTCTCAGTTTTCTGTGCTGTGGACGTGCTGCTGGAGAGAGGACAAGCCTTTGGTCAGACGAGAAGGATGGTTTGCGACAAGGATTGGACTTGTGCATCTTGGAGGTCTTTTCCAGCCTTAATGATTCTGTGGGACTATGGGTTTGTGTGGCTCAGCTGGGACAGACAGGAGCAGCAAGGCATGAGGAATACGGACAGGAGCTGTTTCCCCCTCCCTGCTCAGCACTTGCCTCCCTAAAAAGTGCCCCTGGTCCCTAAAAGAGACCCTTTGGAGCACCTTTTTATTTTTTTTTCTGACTTCAGTGTTGCACAGATATGCTCACCTTTCTGCAGACGTGCTACTCCACTGGGATGTGTGCCTAACACCAAGAATCCCAGCTGAGGAACGTCGCATCCTCCCGGATGCAGCCCTTGATTCTCACTCTTCTCACTTTACAAGTGCCAGCTTTCTATTTTTATTAACAGCTCCAGAGCACTCAGCAGCCATGTACCATTCCTGCCTCAGCTTGTGAGCTAAAATGCTTGGAACCTATAAAGATCCATGGCTACAGCAGAGTCTGGTCCGGGAATGGGTGAAAACTCTCTCTCTTTTGCCCAAACCATTGGGCAGTGTGATTTGTGAAACTGGGGTGGTTCCCCAGGGTTTGTGTGACAGGGGTGACCTGCCAGGCACATTGATGAGAGAAGCAGGTCTGCAGCCTGCTTTTGGAATGCGAGTCAGCCATTCAGGCTCATTTCTTAATCCTTCACTTGCAGCTAATTATGATGCAGCTGGACTCCTGCCTTACCCCTTTTTCTCTTTTCTGTAGGCACAGGGTGAGGGTGGGATCACTGGGGCAGGGACAGATTCCTGGCCTTTGTTAAGGCTCAGTATGAGTGCCCTGGTTAAAGGCCCAGCTTGTGCTGGGTGTAAATGGTTCCAGTTAAGCCAGTTCTTGTGGTGCCCATGAGCTGATATGTGTGGGAGCTGGAGGGGTGTCTGTGGCAGAGGGTTGGTGGAGCCTCTGTCCTGTCAATCACTGGCTGCTCACAGTGGGCTGTGCCCAGGTGTTTGTGTCTGGTATCTCCCAGGCTGTTGTGCACAGGAATTTGAGGGGCCAGGAGCATGACCTGCCCGTGCTGCTCTGTCCTGCTCACCTGCTTGTGTCCCCACAGCGATGGCGGCCATCAGGAAGAAGCTGGTGATTGTGGGAGATGGTGCCTGCGGGAAGACGTGTCTGCTGATCGTGTTCAGCAAAGACCAGTTCCCCGAGGTCTATGTGCCCACCGTGTTCGAAAACTACATTGCTGACATAGAGGTGGATGGGAAGCAGGTAAGGGCCGTTGCCATTCCCCTTGCTCCATGTCCCGTGCTGGCAGTGCCACTGCCCAGTGCTGTTGCTGGGATTGGTCTGTGGGCTCGGATGCAGCGCACAGAGGAGCCGCACGGCTCCAGCATTTCTGGGTCACCCGGAGCCTGCCCCAGTTCAAGGAAGAGCACAACTATACCTGAGGAAGATAAATCTGTCACTCCTGGCCTGCAGAGCAGCTGAGCCTGGTCCTTCTCCCCTCTCAGGTTGAGCTGGCCCTGTGGGACACAGCAGGACAGGAGGACTACGACAGGCTGCGGCCCCTCTCGTACCCGGACACAGACGTAATCCTCATGTGCTTTTCCATCGACAGCCCGGATAGCCTGGGTAGGGACCGGGGATTGAGGGGGGACCTGGGCTCCCACAGGACTTGGTGCTGCTACTGAACCCCCTGGGGTCTGGGGAGCCCCCATGCTGCCCCTCGAGGATGCCAGAGCCTTCCCTTCATCCCCCGACTTTGTGGAGGATGCTGGCAACTTGCTGACTGGGTGGAGGTGGTGGGAGAGGGGAGTGTTGTGTGGCGAGCTCTCCCTGCTCCAATGGGAAAAGCTTGGGACTGGTTTCTGTGAGGAGGCTGTGGGGTAGCAGCCCCTCAGCTGATAGGATTCCATGTGTGCTTTTGTAGAGAACATCCCTGAGAAGTGGACACCAGAGGTGAAGCACTTCTGCCCCAATGTGCCCATCATTCTGGTGGGGAACAAGAAGGACCTGCGAAACGACGAGCACACGCGGCGGGAGCTGGCCAAGATGAAGCAGGTGGGGACAGCCCTGGGTCTCCCAGACAGCAAGCCACCTCCACCTATACCAGATCCTGGCTGGAAGGGCTGGATGCCCCAAGGGCAGTTGCTGTTGTGTTCTGGCAATGTTTCCAAACCCTGTTTTTACTGCTTCCTAGGAGCCAGTGAAACCAGAGGAGGGGAGGGACATGGCCAACAGGATCAATGCCTTTGGCTACCTTGAGTGCTCGGCCAAGACGAAGGAGGGCGTGCGGGAGGTGTTCGAGATGGCCACCCGTGCTGGCCTGCAGGTCCGGAAGAACAAGAAGCGCAGAGGCTGCCCGCTGCTGTGAGCGGCCCCAGCTGGCACCGCTGCCTGGCTGCCCTGCCCGGGAGGGAGTGCTGGCAGACAGCCCAAGCAGGACCTCATGGTGCCACTGCCTGCCCTGAACCCTTTGCACCAGAGCTGCCACCCATGCTCACAGGGTGTCCCTGCGACATTCCAGGGCCATGAGGGGCCAGTGCCTTCAGTACCTGCTGCTCTCCATGGGCCAGGTGTTTGTGTCGCTCCCCGTGTCACCCCATTTTGTACTGAGCTCCCTGGCTTTGCCTTTCCCACGGGCATTGCTGTGGTGTTTGCTCTCCTTCCCCAGCTCTGGGCAGGTGCCACAGGACCTGGAGGTGCCGGTCACAGCTCTCATGTGGGGTGTGCCAGGCCCTTGGTGTGCTTTGCCTGCTCTCCTTGGCCATGCAGGCAGCACACAGCAGTGTTACAGACTCGCCTGGGCAGTTTTAGCCCTGTCTGTGAGCAGAGCTGGGCTCAGCTGCTGCCAGCAGCTCTCCTCCCGGGATGCGTGCCCAGCTTGGCCGGTATCGCCGCCTTCGAGTCTGCCTCGGTCATGGACTTGGCAGCAGTAAACCCAACTGCATTAATTGGGAGAATAAATGCAAACTGGTATTTTAGTAATTGTAACTTTGCTTGTGGTGTTCTTTTGGCTCTCCTTTGTGCCCCTCACTGCTCCAGGCTCCTGCCTGGGCTCGGGGCCTTGTGCTGCAGGGTGGGGACTTGCCCGGCCCCAGCCCCTATTGCTTCAGATGCTGGTGGAGGATCGGGGCTCAGTACCCTGTGCTTGCAAAGCAGCCAGGAAGCATTTTACATGGGAAGGGCCAGGCAGGAGCTTCCCAGCTGTACCCCGTCCCTGAGTGATGGGCACTGCCATCACTGCTGGAGCCATCCTGCCTCTGGAGCAGGTCAGGGCAGGGCTGCAGTGAGCCTGATGCTGCTCTGAAGTCCTGTCTGTGTAAGCAAGGCCCACTTAGGACTCAACAATACACTGCTTTTCTTCAAACATTTATTCCAGGGAAATAGAGTGCTTGCACAGCCATGCCAGCTCTCAGGCCAGGCAGTTGCCCAGTGGAGAGCTGAGCCAGCCTGTCTCAGACCAGGTCCCTGCCTTACCCAGTCACCCATCACAGCAGCAGTGAGCCCCCCTGTGCACCCTGTGATGCTCTTTGGAGGCCAGAGGCTCCAGGCTTAAGCCTTTCATTGAATGATGAGACCAATCACAGAGAATTGTTTTGCCACAGCTATGTCAAAAAATGGTTAAAATGGAGAGTTGTCCCAGTCTGATGCTGGTGTGGGCTTTGTGGCTGGCAGCAAATGCTGGCAACGCCTTCTGGTCTGGTGGGTTCAGCCCCATCTCCAGAGGGATGCATGGAGCAGCTTAGGACTGAGACAGAAAGAGCAGGAGGTGCTGCAGGCCAGGGACAGGCTGAGGGGGATGCAGCTTCATGGGGCTTCTCCTCCCTTCCCAGGTGCATTTCCTGCAGAGAAACCTCATGGCAGAGCTGGCCCCTGACTTGGAGATGGAGACATGCAAGCCCTAAGCAAAAACCTGTTGTAAGTCCGGTTCCATTTGGGGCAGGAGAAGCCTCCCAGTGCTCCAGCTGTAACCCTGGCCACGCTGCTGTCCCAGGTTGCTGGCATGTAACTTGGAACCCTGCTGCTGCTGGGGCTGCACTGGCAGTGCCCAGCTCTGCTCACCTGGGTACTAAACATCGAGCTGCAGCATGTGGAGGTCGTTGGCAATCCTGTCCTCAGCTGTGCTCTCCTCCTCGTAGGGGTATCCTGTGTAGCCGCCCTGTTCCTTGCAGTACCTGAGGAACCTGCAGGTGCAGAGGAAGGGGAGCGTGGGCACGAGGTGGCACCGGACTCACTGCTCCATGGCAGTGGGCATGGCCAGGCAGCACGTGCCAGCAGCAGGAAAGGGCAGGTGCTGGTGAGCACTGTCTGTGGCAGGGGCCAGGAGCAGCTCACCTGTGCCAGTGGTGGTCCTTGCTGAGCACAGTCGGATTGCCCACCACGATCAACAGAGCCTTGGCCCTGGTGATGGCCACGTTAAGCCTCTGAAGAGGACAAGCAAGAGGGCTTTACCTGGCTGCAACACCTCTCATCGTCTCGCAGCTCCACCTGGGTGCAGGCAGCTCTGGTGTGGCACTGAGCACCCAGAGCAGCTCTACCTCCTATGAGAACCATAGGGAAGAAGGGGATGCCAAGGAAGAAGGGTCTGCTCAGGGCAAGGCGATACCTTGGGGTTCTTGAGGAAGCCCAGCCTGAAGGTCCGGTCGAACTGGAGGTATGTGCTGCAGCTGCGCACGGTGGAGATGAGGATCACGTGCCGCTCCTGGCCCTGGAACTCTTCCACAGAACCCACCTGGGGCAGGGACAGCAGGTGAGGGGCCAGGAGCACCCCTGGGCTGGGGCTGGCAGGGCTCCCTCCTCCTGTGGCATGGTGGGCTCCTCTCTCCTCCGTGCCTAGGACGTACCTTCAACTGGCTGATGTCTGGCAGCTTCTGCAGATCAGGATCCAGGGAGGTGATGGCTTTCCGGATCTTCTCTACCTGAGTGGAGGCATGAGGCAAAATCCAGCCACCACAGGGCCATCCTTGTGCCAGCCCTGGGGCTGCCCATCCATCCCAGTGTTCCCTGTCCCTTGGGGAGGTCTCTGCCTATGCCCTGCCTGCAGAGCTGTGTCCCTCACCTGCTTCCTGTAGGGAGAGATAATGCCGATCTCCTTGGGGGACACAGTGGGGCAGCTCCCCTGACCCCGGCTCTGCAGCAGCTTCTTGAGGTAGTAGACCAGGACCTCAATTTCGGCCGTGTTGAAGAATGAGGGACTCTTGGCCTCTCTCTGGTCTTCCCCACAAACCCCATGGAAGATGATGGGGAAGCCCTGGGGATGGAGAACGTTTGGCATTGCTCTGCCTGTGCCTCAGGGAACCCCCTGGGTCAGTCCCTCCTGCGCCTCTCACTTTTTTGGGAAGCTCCTCCCAGGTAAAATACAGATTCTGGATGTCAAGCCCGTCGCTCTTGCACACCTTCAGCTCGTTGTCATAGAAGAGCTCGTTGGGGATCCTAAGAATGGCCTCGTGGGACCTGGCAAAGGCAGGACAGTGCCCAGGGTGGGTGCCATGTGGGTCCAGAAACCTCTCAGGCACCGTGCACCCAGGACAGCAGGTGCACTCCCATCTCCCACACCAGCTGGGGCACTACGAGGCTCTGGGGGCCAGATCCTAGAGCGCCATGCTCACCAATCCCTGCCTAGCTCAATCCCTTCCTGCACTACCCCTGCCCCCACCTGTAGTTCCAGAGCAGTTTGGTGATGAACTGTGGGTTGTATCCTTCACTCGACTTCTTGTACAAGGGGTTGTGCAGCATAAGCCTCTCCAGCAGTGACGTGCCTGTGCCCAGTGATATCCTGTGGCTCCCCACAAGGCCACTCAGCCCCTGTGGGGTGCCTGCAGCACTCCCACCCCTCTCCCTACTCACCCAAACCATGCTGGATGGCCAGTGGTGAGGTCAGGACGGGGCCCAGCTGCTTGGGGTCTCCTGCCAGCACCAGCTGCCCCCCATTGGGGTTGGTCTTCTCATCCATGGGCGCCAGGAGCCCTGGGAACAGGGAGAGCTCAGTGAGGAATGGGAGGGGCCCCAGGCCATGCAGAGATGCTGGTCCTTGAGACAGCAGCCGGGCACCACTCACCCGCGATGGCGACCACGCTCTCCGGCTCTACCGCATGGCCACACTCGTCGATGAAGACGTGGGAGAAAAACCCAGGGGGGAAGTTGGCCGACACCAGCCTGGAGGAGACATGGAATGAGGCTGTTCTCAGCATCCTGCCCCACCTGGCCATCCTTCCTCTCCTACCATTCATCCTCATCCTCCCACAGAGAAGGGATTTCCTGCCTGCCTTCCTCCAATCCCTCCCTGCTGAATCCCAGAGGGACTGCCTTCACAGCCTGGCTGCAAGGCAGCTCTGGGTCCACCTGCCACGGATGCTGGGGGCAATCCCAGTTCCTCTGACCTTCCTGCTGTCACCAGTGTGGTGATGATAATCCGGTAGTGCCTCAGGCTCTTCTTGCTTGGGTACACGTAGCTGCTCTGCTCATCATCCCAGTTGCAGCAGGGCTGGAGTACAGGCATCGGGTGAGGTCCCACTACCCCAGGGGATGACAGCCCAGATGTGCTGTCAGGATTTCAGGGTGGAGGGGGAGGGACCTACCATGATGTCAGTGGGCACTTCCCTGTAGTTCCTGGAGGTGGCGATGAGCCTGTAGACATTCTGAGGGGCAATGTCTGTGATGAGGCACTGGCACAGCAGGTCTGCAGCACTGTTGGAGGGGGCACAGGCCAAGATACGGGCATCCTTGAAGCATGTCCACACCTGGGTGGGAGGAGGAGGTGACAGCATTGAGCCCCATGGACAAGAGTGGGCAGCAATGCTCAGGGCTGGATTTGGGCACTAGCCACTCACCTGCTTTATGGCCTCCACCATAGTGACTGTCTTGCCAGTGCCAGGGGGGCCAAAGATGAGGTATGGGGCTGGCCGGGACATCCCCGTCACGATGTGGGTCACGGCTTTGCACTGCTCCTCGTTGGTCTCCAGCTTGCGGTTAAACCACCTGTGGGAGCCGAGGCTGCGCTGCTGGAGCCCCATCGCCTCCATCCCCTCCATCCCTCAGACCCTCCCACCCTGCAGAACTGGGCACTCACCGGGGTTGGAAGGGGCCTGGAAAGAGGGACTTGTGGCAGGAGGCGGAGGGGAAGAGGAGGCTGAACAAGCCGCGGCGCACGGCCAGGTCTGTAGCCCGGTGCTGGACCTGCAGTGGCAGCCGGCTGAAGGTGAAGGTCACATCGAACTTCAGGTTGTTCACAAACTTCTTCTGCAGCCTGGGAAGGAACGGTGTGAGCAGGGCACGGGGCACTCTGCCATGCCCTCCTGGCCCTTTCCAACCCACTCCTGGCCTTTGGCATCTCTGAGAAAGGCTGCTGAGACCAGACATCACTCACTTGGAAGAGAAGCCCAGCCTGACCTTCTCCAGTTCCACGCTGTGCACATAGCCCTTGTACTGGACGAGCGGGGAGTGGTCCCGCTCGCTGCTCAGGTGGGCAAAGAGGTGGTCCCCTCTCAGCAGGGACGGGCGGTTCTCGGCCACGCCAGGCACCTGTGCCAAAGGGCTGGTGTGATGCCAGGCACCCTGGGAGTGCCAGTGTTGTGCCAGTACCCCTCCCATCTCTCACCCCCCTACGCACATCGAGAACCAGCAGCGCCCTCTCCTGCACCATGGTCACATCCTGCATGTCGTAGCGCCGGATGTCCACCTCCATCTGGATCTCCTCCAGGTGCAGGAGCAGCTGGAATTTCTGGTGGTAGTTCTCAGCCTGCAGAGGTGCTTCCAGCAGCGAGCTGAGGGCGGCAGCAATGTCATTGTGTCCCAGGGACAGCTTGGCACTCACGGAACACCACAGCATTGCTCTCAGCCTTTGGCACTCACCGCATGGCAGCCCAGCTGGAGCTGGCACCGGTGTTGGGTCCGAGCAGGATCGTGTCCTTGAGGCTCTTTGGGTACTGGTAGGTGCCCAGAGGGATTTCCCTCTCTAGTTCATTTTTCAGGGAGCTGGGTGGAGGAGACAGCAGTGCTGCAGGGACTACATAGTGTCCCAACCTCACTGTCACCAGCCATTGTGCAGGGTTGAAGCAGTGTCCTGTGGTGCCAGACAGTCAAGGACCTGAACCTTGTCCTGGCTGGAGAACAGGCTGGGCCCCTCTGCTCAGGATGGCAGCAGGTGACTTCATCACATACCTGTCAGGGGGGATGCCATCCTCGGTGATGACTGTGACAAGGCGCTGGAGGCTGGCCTCGTAAGGCTGGAAAGGTGCCGAGGGCCCCAGGTCCTTGGCCAGCTGGCTCTCGGCAATGGCAGCAACATAGCGTGAGATGCTGAAGCACACGTCTGGCTTCTTGGTGAACTCGAAGAACACCACAGCATTGAAGTGCCCATTGCAGGTGGTGAGGCACCGCACCTGGATGGGGTACATCCCACCTGCAGGGTGAAGTGGTGAGACTGCATCCTCTCTGCAGGGCAGGGCACGGGGCAGGGGATGGGATGGGACCCTACCTGGGTGTAACAGCAGGGACTGGCCCTGCACTGCCCCTTGCTCATCGGTGAAGGAGAGCTCCTGTGACTGCTGGCGTGGCTGGAACCGCTGCAGTGTCACCACCTCCGTCCCACAATTCTGCACCAGGACAGTGACTGTCCGGGGCTCACCCGGCACCACTGGGAAGCGGATATTCCCGTTGCCCTGGTCATAGTCTGAGACGATCTCAACCCCGTGCTTCCCACGAATGAGCTCCGCCCTGTGGGGAGGGAGGGTCAAGCTCTCCCAGCCGGGGTGGGAGATCCAGGGGCCATGCCAAGGCACGGTGCTGCCAGTCATACCACTGCTTGGCATAGATCTGGGGCATTTGTGGAGTGGAGCTGAGCTGCTGTCCCGAGGCAGATGTGGACATGGACACCTGTGCATTCGTTCTGGGTCTCCGGTACTGGTCTGCCACCACCACACGCCTCTTCACCTGCAAAGAGCAGCCAGAATCAGCGTGGCCCCGGGATCCTGCAGGGGGCTCCTGAGGAGCTAGTCCTGGTGGGCACTGCCCCAGCATGAACTCACCTTGAATTTCACCACCTCTCCGCGCACCTGAACCTGATGGGTTGTCTTCAGCCCATACAAGATGCAGGAAAAACTGGGTGTCTTTGCATCAGTCCTGCGGAGACAAGGGAGAGGGTTTGTGTGAGAGAGTGGCTCGGCTGCCACGGACACAGGCAGCTGAGGTGAGGCAAGCGGGAAGATGAAGCAGGACACTGAGGCTGCAGTGACGGAGTCCTCAGCAGGTCCCCTCTGCTCTGGGAGAGGAAGAAGGACTTGGGCTATGCCACAGCCATTCCAGCTGTCCCACTGCATCACTGCCTGGCCCTGAGAGCCATGCAGTCCCTGTCCATGCCAGTGCTCAGGAGCTGAGCTGGCACAGATGGTGGCTCTGCTAAGGCACAGCCACTATGCTCTCAGCAGTGATGACTCCCCAGGTACTCCTCCCAGTCCCACCAGTGCACTGAGCCCCAGCTTTGCCAATAATTAACAGTGGTGATATTGCACAAGGGCCAGTGTGATTGGTGTCAGCAGGATGAGGTGGGGGAGTATGGTGGGCAGTGGGTGTCCAAGGCCAGCCTCGAGCAGTTGCTGGGGGCTCATGGAGCTGGGGATCATCCTAGCAGGGCTTTGGTAAGACAGATGAGCTTGGGGACCCCAGTGATGCTGCTGGGGACCAGTGATGCTGTCCAGGCACTGGGGATGCTGGCCAGGGGTCTGTCCCAGGTGATGTTGCCCGGGTCTGGTCGCGGGCTCTCACCTGCCCCGGAACTCCTGGTTGTAGATGGTCCGCAGCGTTTCCCGCAGGCTCGTCTGCTCCCGGCCCGTGTCCTGCAGGAACTGCACGAATTGATACCCCCAAAGACTGGCCTCCGCCACGCTGAACCGCGGCATGGTTGAGCCGAGCCGAGCCGTGCCGAGATGCTGCTTCGTCGAGGAGTGCCAGGTTAAGCCGGGCTGGGCTGGACTGGGCTGGGCTGGGCTGGGCTGACCCGGGGCTGGTCGCGCAGGGAGAAACGAAAGCGAAAGGAGCCGTGCGGCCGCGGGCCCGCCCGCCTGGCACGGGGCGGACCGCGGGGCTGGCAGCGGGATAGCGGAGCCTGGGTCAGAAGGCTGGTGGTGGAGAAGGGCCACGAGGCAGGCAGGGAACCAGCCACTCTAAAGGATGATTAGCTAAAGATTTGGAGAAGGACAATGAGATAGAAACGCTCTTAAGGCTGGAACGCTGGCGGTGAACTGCTTGCAGTGTAACCAAGGAGCAGAAGACTAGCCTTGAAGCAGATAAAAGCTGTGTTGTGTGCAGAGTCTTATCTTGGGCCCTGCTTCAGCTTCACATTCTTGGAATTGCTGCAGCGATTTCCTGGATGGATCCAGGGCCGCAGCCCACAGCACCTGAGGCCCACACAACATTTCATTTCCCCTGGGTGCTGCCGCAGGGAGGAGCCTCTTAACAAATTCCGTGAGTTGCTCCATGCACAGCACTGTGCAAACCCTCCAGAGCCCCGCTTTGCCCGCGTAGGATATGACCAGGAGTGTCTGAGGTAGGTGTTACAGTAAGACACTGAGGATGAGTAGAATAACCTCATCGCTGCCTTTTTTCCAGGGTGATGAGCTGCATTAAAGCTGTGTGCTTATTTCTACTTTAATTTGGAAGCTCAGCCCTCCAGTTCCCATGTTTGTATGCCAGGGCGGGAGCATCACCCATGGGTTTGGAGTGATACCATTCCTGCCTCAGTCACGGAACTGTTAAGGTTGGAAAAGACCTTTGAGATCACTGAAGTCCAGCCATCAACCCAGCACCACCACCGTGTACATCACTAAACCAGGTCCTCAAGTGCCACATTCACGTCTTTGAACACTTTCAGGGATGGTGACTCCAACGCTTCCTAGCCTTCAGGAATTAACAGGAGTGACACCATGAAAGAACAGACACAAATGGCTTTAAACAAAGACTGGTGTATTTGCACTAGACTAGCTGATACAGAGGATGCCTGAGGGATGAATTGTCAGTTTCAGCAGCAAATACAAATATATTTTAATTAGATAAAACTCACAAAGGACAAACACTTATTTTGCAGTGTTACTGTGCAAAATCTGAAGTGTAATGCTAATACGCACGCAACCCCATCTCTCTCTGCCCAACCCTTTTTCCTTTGTGTATTTAAAAGCAAGAAGACATGAGCCACTTAAAAAACCAGAACCTGCAAGGCGCCCAGTGATAACCAAGCACAAACAAAGCAAAGGGAGTTCACCAAAGGAGGTTCACTTTGTAGTGAATCCATGTTCCAAGATCTGAGAAAGGCATATGTGTATCTCTTCAGCCTCCCCTTCAGAGAAACTGTTATGACTGCTAATTTTGATGTTAGAGGGGGAAAACAGTAATGCAGAGCAAGCATGTACAAGAGATTCATTCCAAAATCCCCTCTAAGCATGACAGGAAACTGTCCACAACTCAGACAAATGGAAAGGATTTTTTCTTTCACTTTGGTGCAAGTTTATTTATTTTTTACACTATCCATCCATACACCTGTAATACAAATCTATGAACCTGCCACAAAGCATTAAAGCACAACATACCTATTATTCTGTAGACATTTGCATTTTTAATCACCATCCAGCCTTTGTGGATCTGCAGTGACTCATCTTGTAGTTCTGTAAAAATGCAGATGTCTGGTAACCGTACGTACACGAGGGAGGGGAGAACAAAGATGTTCACTTTTAGGGAACATGGCTCAAATCTTCAGATTAAAAAAAAATTATGTCCCTGGAAGAGCTGGGTCAGTAGGGAATTCTGTAAATGATCCTGTAAACTCATTTTCTACAGCAAAATCTAAGCCTGCGGGCATCTCCTTTGTGGAGGTTGGGAATAAGGATACATGAGGACTCACTGTCTTGCACTTACTGTGTCTTGCAGCGCCGTGAGCTCTTGGCAGGTTTGACAAACTTACTGGATACCTGGAGTGCTGGACACAGGTGAAGGGAACGTTCTGCACCCTCTCCTGGGGTAATAATAGGGCTTTTCCAGCTAGGAAGTTTTCCAGCCAGTGACTGAAAACAGCTATACTTCTGAGCCATGAATGGCTGAATTTAAATGACCTATTAAATGCAGCTACAACAGGAAGTTTATGTGGCAGGAAAGACAAAACACGAAGACAACTATTTGTTCCACGGTTCCCTCTCAGGCTAGAAAACCTCTTAACTTTGAAAGCCCTAAAAAATGCTGCTCTGGTTTAGAAACCATCTACTTGGCATAGGACCATATTTGTTTTTTTGCACACGAATGTTTCATACACCTCCTTGTTTCTGCATTAAGCATTCTGCATTTCTTTGCCAATCTTGTAGCTGAGGATTTTGTTCCAGTCAATCTTGGTGCGGGTGACGGGCAGCTGCCGACGTAAGGCTTTGAAAGTGGTGTCTGACATAGTCTGGTAGTTTTCACTGATTGCTGTCTGCAAGGGCAAGCAGATTTGGTTAGGGCACTCATAAAACACTATGAGAAAGCTCAACTTAGTGTTAAAGCCAAGAACTCCTTTCTATAAGGTGTAAGGCACACTATTAACTAAATTAATAATGCAGTCATCAGTGTATGTGCAAGTCAAAGGCTTTCTATTCACCTCCCCTGTAATGTAGCAGCATCTCCTTAGGTCTGTCACTGACTTACCTTTTTCCACTCTCCTTGCACACAGGCTGGGACAATGTAAAACCTGTTGCACAAGTTTCCTCCTCAGTATTTTTAACTGGCACAGAGGAAAATACATCGACCCACCCACTCCCCTCCCATGCTTGTTCCAAGTATCCTTTGTAACCCTTTAAAAAAACTATACAGCAAACCTGATAGTTAATTACAACACAGCTTTGTAACTTTACAGCTTTATAACTGTATTGTTTAAACAAATACTACTGCCCTTTTCTAAGTAATTCTTACAGGCAATACCAGATTCAGCCAGGAACAGAACCAGAGGTCAGTTTTCCATGTTCCCATTAAATCCAAATGGAGACTGATATGTTTTATTTAACTACCACTGGTCTTACCTGGTACTCATTTTCTGCATTTTCTATGATCTTAATAAACTCCTTAGCAGTTTGGACATCACTCTGCAAAGCAAAAAAAAAAGTCTGTATGTTTAAGAGCAACTTACATAAGCCACACAATAGATTTCTTCTCAAATGATAGGCTGAGTACAGATGAAGTGGGTAACATCATCGGCTTGTGCCTCAGCTGGTTGTAGCTGGGCTCCTTTCACTTACTACATACTGGGTAGAGCTTGTGCTCCAAACTGGAACAGAGCTGCACCCTAGTGAGCAAAAAGGAAGCAGACCTTCATGGTAAAATGAGTCACTTTGCAGATGTTGCTCCCTCTACTACACCAGAGGATTTCTTAATTTCCCTTAGCATATGTCTCTTTCCCTTGCACAGAGACAGAAAAGCATTACTCGGTCCTCTTTAACCCAGACTTCCAAGAGAAGCTTTCCAATAGAGACTTTCTAATAAGACTGAATTTCAAGCAATTGGGAATCTGGGATTCCTACCTGGCTCTAAACACCGTATTAACTGTTCACCCTAAAATTACTTTAAAGTTAAGAGAATTCAGTCACAGCAGTGCATGCTTAAGGAATGAAAACAGTTGCTTATCATAAAGATCTTTTAGCATACTTACTGACACCTGTACAGAGTCCTGAATGTCTTTGTGACTAACCAGCTGGACATTGCCGTCTTCATAGTAATGGACCTGGACAAAAAGACAGAATGCAGGTTTTATCACAACCAGAATTCCTGAGCCCTCAAAAGCTACTAAAATGGCTCAACAGAGCATCGTGCCAGTCTTCTCTGCTTACATGGAGACTAAAAGCAGGATGGATTTTCTAAAAGGTCCCATTCTTTGTCAAGACTATTCAAGAGCATTTTAATCAGTAAATGCCTAGAGCTGAAATAAGATATAAAAGACTCAGGGTAGAGGTTTTAGCCCTACAAAGTGAAGCGAAGTGGAGGCCTATAAGGTAATGCTACATAATAAACCACAGGCAAGATGTGAGACTATTATTGAAACACTAGATTTAAGAATTAATTTCTTGAATTGTTTGGTTTAATAATATCCTGACTTGAGAAGGACATCTCTGCTGCATTTCAGCATCTCATTCTGAGCCAAATACATTTGTGTAAGAGAAGCACAATGCAGCTTCTCCTGTTACTGCCAGGAAAAAAAACTCACCTGGATTTTGAGCACTGCAGCCACTTGAGCTGTTGGTGGTGTGATGGTAAACTTCCATTCTGATCTCCAGCGCCCATTCCTAAAAGTAATCAAAGCACGAAAAACTATTTCCAAGAAGCTCTAACAGCAAAAAGAACCAAATTAATGACCAAGTTGTTTCTGATGTTGTTTTATCACCAATACCACATGGGATTTAGTGCTTTAGATGGCATAGAGTTAAATTTCTGCAGCCCAGCTGAATATAATGCAGCTTCAATACAAAGAAGCTCCAGAGGTGTAAAGGACTATCTATCCAGCTCTGCTAATGCCTTTTTCTCTGGATAGGTCGCAGGAAGAGTTTTGGTAAGTGCCAAGGGGGCTGCAAGGAAAACAGATTACAGAAGGAAAAGAACTTCTTGGGAAGCCCAAAACTCCCTGTCCTTCAGACCCTGTCAGAGCTAGAGGATGGGTTGGTTTGAGGAACCAGGCAAAGGAAGAAACATGCTATGTTGAAATAGTCTTACCAGAAGTTTTTGGGCTGAAACTGGTGGCTCTCAATACAGGCAATAATTGTCTGCTGTCCATCTATAGATTTACCATAAACCTGTATTTAGAAAAAGAGTTAAAAAGGCCCAAGAGCTAAGGAAAGCCATTCTTAATCTCTGTTCTTGGCAGCAGGGTGCAGGCTGCTGTGGTGGTACCTCACTGGGAACACGCACCATGAATTACATTGTCCAACACCTCCCCTGGAAGGCATATTATGGGTAGGTGTGAAGGTGCTTGGCAGTCATGCCTATGAAAAAGGTCTAATCCATCTTTACCTCTGTGTGTATACCAAGATAGTTGCACCCTCCTTGGAACATGTGATTCCAAAGTTAGCCAAAATGCTAGTGAGGATGGAGAATTCCAGCAGCTCTGCCCAGCAGAGTCTGCTCTTGGACTGACTGACTCAGAGCAATACACTTTCAGGGAAACAAGATGGATACTCAACAGTGCAGAAGCCATTGGGGTAATGATCTTTGACGTAGGCTCTCAATGCACTGTCACAGGCATCTCTCCATTGTTTTAAAGCTGATTCTGTGTCCTCAGGCTGGGGATCACTTGCTTCTTTCCTTAAGTGATCAAACTTAAAAGAAAGCTTGTTTCTTGGGTCTAAAAATCTGCCATTGCCCAGATCACCATGTTCTGTGATTAAGACCTGTAAAAGAAGTTGAAATGATGATACATTTAGGCTGCTATAGATGTGTTATTTTGCATATCTGTGTTACAATAGGTTCTTTCATTGAGCTATAAGATCACATAAAGAAAAGCAAGTATTTTCAGTAGTAATTTAAATTAGTAGTTGTTGTGAGGCTAAAGGTATCTCTCTGCTCTCCACAGTAATACTACACTTAGACTTCTCAGAAAAGGCTGAACTATAATAATGTATATATTTGGTGTAAAATTGGGTATCCTTACAATAGAAGCAGGTTGCTTTGCCTTTAAAGTTATTTTAGCTGTTTTCCTTCTTCGTTTCTAAAGGAAACAGACTTTTACTCTGAAATCTACCATTTATTGCCATGTTCCATGTTGCATTAGCTCTACTTCTGGGTAAGAAGTGACTACTTCTAAAATACACCAACTAAAGCAGACAGCAAAGCAGCATTGCACATTCCCTTCTTTTTTCTTTTTCACCTTAATTCTTGGCTTCCCAAATATTGACTTTATTGGGGCGGGTTTTTTTCTTTGCAGGTTGTACTGTAACTTTCTCATCAAAGCTATTTCTATGAACAGCCCTCTTAATATATGCCTCCCATAAATGTATCTGGGACAACAGAAAAGCTGGGTCAGAGCTTGGCTCAGAGAACAGAGCAGATGGTCAGGCAGCTTTCTGGCTTCTCTACGACTTGCTGTTTGTTCTAAAAAAAATTTTTAAAAGCCCTGAAACAACTTGTTTTGCTGGCATAGACTGGATAGTATTAGGTATAACCACTACACCAAATCAATGATTTGGTATATACAAAGATAAGTCTGTTTTTTAGGGTAGCTGGGAATGGGTTAAAATTGCAGAAAATAAAGCAAACAAACTATTAAGAATCTATTATCAATCGTCAGTAAGAACTGTAAGCAAATAGCAACATAAGGATTTGTAAGTGAGCCTTAAATAGACAGTAATATTTAATCATTCGTACTCTTAAGTAAAATTCCAGTGACTTCAGCATGGAGCTTTAAGGAACAATGAATTGGATTTACTAAGTAGTATGACACAGAACTTAAGGAGAATATCTTGCTTACCCTTTGTTCTTATAGAAAAAGGTTTGTCATTATAGTGATATGTGGGGGAAGGAGCAGGGGAGGTACCTTGCGAGCAGAATGAGTGAGTCAGCTGATGGTGTTGACTTGTGAGCCAACATCCTGATGAAACAACATTTTTATTGCTTTTTCACAGTGCAGTAGTACAAACCTCAAGTGTACAAAGTTTCCTCTTACCTGATCATCGTACCCTTCTATCTTCACCGGAGTGAACTGATCCATGTTGTACTGTGCAAATGCACTGTTGAGGATCAAAGGAACATGAACTTACATGCACATTTATTTTGACTCAAGAATTAAGAATGCTGTGTGATTATATTACAGCAAACATCAACTTAATCGGGCAAATAATACACACAAGCACTGTTAAAGGATTGTCCAATACCTTTTACTGTAGATAGCTATAAACCCCAGGTCTAAAAGCAGGTCTGTTTAGCGATGACCAGGAAAATACAGAGTTCAAAAGTAGAACAGCAGGTAGCCTGGGGAAATGTGAGCAAGCCAAGGCAAAACAAGAACAGCCTAGCTACAATTTAGACAGCAGCAAGGTGAACAAATGAATAGATGAATATTTACAACAACTTTCTTATGTAAAGACTTGCTGACTGACATGTCACCTAGCTTGAAATAGATCTTAGCATCAAAAAGCCTGTATCTGTAATCTTTAAGCACCTGCTGATGAAGCTGTGGAAGTAAAGAACAAGTTTTGAAAACTTTTTATTGAGGGCAGTTCTTTTTCTAATCTTGGGCTATGGATGAATCAGTATTTCAAACTTCACTTACTTTATAAATCAGATTATTCAACACGATCAGATATTTCTGCTGCTGCAGAGTTAAACTTTTTGGCAGAGTGCTTTCCTGTCAGTTTTATATAGCACAAATTCCAATTCAGGGCTTTTAAAAAGAATCATCCACACCTTTCATTATTTGTTACGTGGGCTAAGGAATTACAGAAGATTGCTCTGAATACAGCAAATGGCCGTCTTCGTCACAGAATGAGAGGTATAAGAAAACAGAAGGATCTCTGATAGTAATTTGACTTATGTTTGAAATCTTAGTACTTACTGTGCTGCTCCTTCCCTGAGAAGATTGTCATTGTTAAGCAATAACCGGACATCTGGAGAAAAAAGGGTTCAGATGTATTACTGGATTTTTTATCAAATGTTTCTCTTTATGCACTTTATTTTCAACTGTACAAATGCAAACATTAAAATGATTAAATAATTTCATTAGGCAGAAGTAGTCCAGAAGGACTGCATGCTTTCCTTAGCCACTTAATCTTAAAAGCAGTATGGAGTGACACAGCCTTAGATTTTTATAATAGATAAAACATGAAGAAAACACCACAGATCATTTTTTCCTTGATTGCTTACCATTGAATACTTCATTGAACTCTCCAGGGGGTGCATGAGTGATGAATTTTGCAGCTATACGCACCTACAATGAAGCAGAAAGTAATTAAAGACAAAAGATAATTTACTGAGTTCATACATATTGAAGCAATTCACCAACAAAACCAACTCTGAAGTGACAGAAAGTGGCAGATTTAGGGAGAAATCTAGGCATGCATTGTCAAGATAGAAATAGTCTTGTAAGACTGTTCAAAGCAAGGCTGGACAGGGCTTGGAGCAATCTGATCTAGTGGAAAGTGTCCTTGCCCATGGCAAGGGGTGGAACTGAATGATCTTCAAGGTCCATTTCAACCCAAACCATTCTGGGATTCTATGAAGGCACGTGAACTGTGATGATGATAGCATCAATAACTAAAAAAGGCCAACTTTAAATGTCCAGAAACTCTGAATCTGGAAAAGAAAAATCCTGTCTCTTCTAAACGTGTAATAAAACTGCAACGTGTTCTGAAATCCAATATACATGTCTTGCACTGTTAGAATATAGGTGGTCCAGATATTGATTCTGTTGGAAGTGGTAACAATTTATGGTTTTCATTATAAAATCCTGTATGGCTTTTACAGGACCAAAGGGAATAGAAAGATCTTGGAAGAAATGAAAGAGGAAATGTCACAAAATTAAACCTCTCCCTTAGAATAATAAAAACGTCCCATTTCCTCTGACAGCTAACATTTCCAGCTAACAAAGTCGACCAATGAGCCTCTCTGGTCTAACAAGACATTTACTGCAAGTGACTGCAGAATTACTCATTACAACTCTGATTACTTTCTACTTTTCATTTTGAGCAGCAAAACAGAGAATTGTGTATATATATCCAACTGCTTCACCTGAGTTATGACCAGAGCTGGAAATAACTCGCTTCTCTCAACAGTCTTCCCTGTTTTAATTAGAAATTGTTTGTATTGTTTGTCACATAATTATTTAAAGCAAACCATGAAAAGAAATAAACAGTTTTCCAAACAAAAGGTAATTGCCTTATTCCAACAGGATCAAGTCACAACTCTGCCTTAACTGGACTGAGCTTCAGATAAAAATAGATTGTCTTCCAAATTAGCAATGATTTCAAAAAAGAGATATACATTCTTTGAGCCTGAAGTAATTAAGCAATACAAAGAAAACATTAAAAAGACAGTATCTTGTGTAATTGATATGATGCAGGACATAAAACCATTTTCTCTTAATCTTCTGGTTTTAGGTTGGTAAGTATACGGCAATTCTAAAAATGGAGCTCTTAAACTGTTTGAAAACTTTCACTATTTAAAGAGCTGTAATTAGGACAGATTGCTGCCACAATATTGTCAAATTTCACTGTCAGAAATTTGGGTGGTGATGAAGAGAGCCTGGCAGTAGTTTAGAGAGACCCTGCAGCTCTATATCCTCAGTGGACTTTGCTCGGAGTCTGCCCCAAAAGGCTTGAAGATTTCTGAAGGGGCACCATGTGCTCTTCTGAGCAAGTACAACTGTGTTAGCACAGCACAGAATATCACTGTGCTAAAGCTCTCTCAAGTATCTACCACTAATGCCAGGATGCCTCTTAGTGGGAGGACAGCACTGGAGTACACCCTGCAAATTAGCTTCCCGGATGAACAGATTCTCTTTTATAAGGTGCTTCAATATATGGCAAAAAAAAAAAGCCTCTAAAAAGCTATAAAATTTAGTATCTTATAAATTTATGCAATGATGTTGTGGCTGCAGAACATGAAACCCTTGCAAAAGGAGTCACTGCTTTAGTAGGCTGAACTTTGGATCAATGGATTCTCATAAGGAAATCCTTATGGGAAAAACAAACAACAAACAAACAGAAAAAAACCCCAAGTGTTACGTGAGAGATTTTTACAGTCTTCCATAAATTCTCTCACTTGGAAGGATGAACAAAATTAAATCAACACAGAAAGGCCTCTGCACTTCAATCAAATGTTATTACGAACCCAGTTCTGAACAAAGCAAAGGCTGCGAGTGGAAAATGTTCACTTGAATAATTATCCTTTGCCCTGCCTCTCAATAAAATACAAAACATTTCAGTCAAACCATTGAAATCAGGGGTGCAGGAAACAGGCTGGGGAGTGATTAATTTGAAATGTCAAGCACTTGAATGGTTGTTGGTTTTCAGAGCTGGTTTCTTGGAGGGCGGTGTCAGGATGCTCCTCTGCAGAAACACCAAAATAGGACTTTCTGCAACCTGCCCCATTTCCTGGCCCCCGGGGCCATTTCAGGTGTCATTTCAGCTCTGCAGCACCAACTTCCTGCTTCTAAAATGGGGAAAGTGTCTGAGGGGAAGGGAAGCTGCTCAGCCGTTAGTTTAAACTGGCAAAACAGCAGCAGAATAAACTTGAGCAAAATAGGGGAGATTTCAGAGGAACTGAAAGTTCACAGAATCACAGACTGGTTGGGTTGGAAGGAACCTTAAAGCCCCTCCAGTGCCACCCCTGCCATGACAGGGACACTTTCCACTGTCCCAGGCTGCTCCAAGCCCCAGTGTCCAGCCTGGCCTTGGGCACTGCCAGGGATCCAAGGTCAGCCACAGCTGCTCTGGGCACCTGAGCCAGGACCTGCCCACCCTCACAGGGAACAATTCCTTCCCAATATCCCACCTAATCCTGCCCTCTGGCAGTGGGAGCCATTCCCCCCCATCCTGTCACTCCAGGCCCTTTTCCCCAGGTCCCTCCCCAGCTCTCTTGGAGCCCCTTTAGGTGCAGGAAGGGGACCTAAGGTCTCCCTGGAGCCTTCTCTTCTCCGGACTGGACACCCCCCGCTCTCCCAACCTGTCTGAGAAATGCATTTCTTACCTAAAATACACCCATAGAGAATAAAAGAGTGAAGCTTGGAGGATGGAATGAATTAATTTTGTTGCTCAATTGATGGTTTTGGGTTTTTTGTTTTAATTTAAAGTACAGCTAAACTCAGACTTAAAAAAATAACATATATAAAATTCTAGACTCATCTGAATAGTCACATACTACAGTAAATCTTTGCTGCGTGTTTCTCTTTCAGATCCTCAAGGTTATCCTCCTCTGCCTGTGTGAGGCATGGAGTTAGTCAAAATTGCATGTTCTAAGGGCCATATCAATTCTGCTATGGAATACTTATTTCAAACAACATCGCCTAAAACACTGACTAATGGATGAACCGCACCTCTAAAGCTCTGCTTGTTTCACATATTATGTCACTTAACTGAAGCTGAAATTGCAGTTTAAGGGAAAAATGAAAGCAACTCCTGGACTTGTAGGATCCTTGAAGATCCATGAGCCTGAACAAGTCCTCCAGAATGTTAAGAAACAAAGCAAGCAGTAAGTGTAACACTTCTATGATGTAAGGAAGAGTAACAGTGTATTTTTAAACTACTGTGTGTAGACAACAGTGTATTACCTGGCAGAGAACTTGCAGTCTGTAACTTTTCCACATTCCTACACAAGAGGAAACAACTGCTCATTTCCCCCTTTCCTAAAATAATTATGGCTCTATTTGCTCCAACTTAGTCCTTTCCATCCAGTATAATTTTCAGGACCTACATCAAAGTTCCTGTCAGCAGCTGGGATGAGCAGAAAACACGACAACACACTCAGAGGGTGTTTAGGAAGTGAAGAGGTTGCAAAGCACGTTATAGACATGCTGGCTACTTTGCTGATTCGGGAAAAGCAGCGCAAAAAATACATTTTCGCAAAATCATTTTGGTTGGGAAAGACCTTCAAGATCACCAAGTGATCCACCCGTGACTGGCTCCCACTTGTCAACAAAACCAGAGCACTGCGTGCCACGTCCAGTCCTTCCCTGACCATGACCAGGGACTGGGACTCCACCAGTCGCTGCTCCCTGGGCAGCCCCTTCCAATGTCTAATCACCCTTTCTGTTAAGAAGCTCCTCCTGATGTCCAGCCTAAACCTCCCCTAGTTTAGATTGAGACTATGATGTCCATTTGCATCTACAACGACTGGCCGAGAAGCCTCATCTGCACCGAGGCAACGAGGAAATCGGAAGGCAATGAGGAAATCGGAAGGCAAAATGCTGCGCTGGTAAGGAAGAGCCGGTCCTTCAGCCGGGCGGCGGCGGCCCGGTGATCCCGGGGGCCCGCCCGCCTCGAGGCACTTGCAGGCCGGCACACCGGCACCAGGAGAGCTTGCCCGCCACTCCCCACCCACTGGCTTCCCGGGGGGCAGCGGCACGGGGCCACAGCGGAGGGGCGCCCACCCCCTTCCTTTACCTTCTCCTCATCCGACACCCGCTCCTCCAGGTCCGCCATCTTGGCAGCTGTGTGCCCGGCCCCGCGCAGCGCATGCCGGGAGCGCCGGGAGGCGAATATAAAGCGCTGGTGGCGCCATCTTAGCTGTGGGCAGATGCTGCGTGGCCGCCATCATAGAAATGGGAGGGTTCTCGCGGTACTGGCTGGCAGAACTGCCGCCTCCCGGAGCCGTCGGGACTCCCGATCATCGTGTGGGACACGTTCAGGCGGAGCAGCGGTGATGGACTCAACGAACAGGCTGCCCGCGCTGGAGGAGCCCCGCTCTGGTCGTCCCGGCCCTGTCCCGGCGTGCCCCGTGGGCTAAGACGGTCGGGAGCCGTAGACCGGAAGCCCGGCTGCCGCCATCTTAGCTGAGGGCAGACGCCGTGCTGCCACCATCACAGGAACGGGCAGGCTTTTCGCTACCGGGAACACGGCGGTGGCGGACCTACCGCGTCCCGAAGCCTCTGGAGACCCCGGTTGTGATTTGGGGAACGATCGGTCCGCGCTTCGCCGTGGAGCAGCAGTGATGGGATTGGCGAATGGGCCGCTCGCGCTGGCGGAGCCCCGCCCCGGTGCTTGTCCCGCCCCTGTCCCGGCATGCCCCATGGGCGGTGATGGCGGAGGGCAGCGGCAGCGGTGGGAGCGGCCGGGGGCCGCCGTGCCCCGGGGCAGCCTCGGCGTTCTGGCGTTGGGAGCAGCTGCGGCGACGGGCTGCGACGCCCTGGGCCCGCGGGCTCCTGGCCGTGGCCGCCGGGCTCGGGCTCCTGTACGCGGTGCTGCGGGTGCCGGTGCGGCTCCGGGACGGCCTGGCGGCCGGTGAGGGCGGCAGGGGCGGATGGCGCGCCGGGGGGAGGCGGACCCTGCCTGTGGAGCCGGGCGTGCGGGCTGGGCAGGCTGGGCCCGGCCGTCCCGGGCTGTATCGGGAATGCAGCGGGACCGGGGCCGTGATTGTCCCGCTGTGCTGGGCCCTGGCGAGCGGCTCCGCACGTGCTGTGCGCAGGTCTGGGGGCCGTTCAGGGGGAACGTTGTGGGGCTGGAGTGTGTCCAGAGAAGGAAACGGATCTGAGGAAGGTCCGGAGTAGCAGAAGCGGCTGAAAGAGCTGGAAAAGGGGCTCAGCCTGGAGAAAAGGAGGCTCGTGGGCACCGTCTGGCTCTGTAGAACTCCCTGACAGGAGGGGACAGCTGGGGTGGGGTTTGGGCTGTGCTCCAGGGAACAGGGGCAGGACAAGGGGAAACGACCTCCAGCTGTGCCAGGGGAAATTCAGGTCGGACATCAGGGGAAGTTTTTTCACGAAAAGGGTGATCAGGCTTTGGTATGGGCTGCCCAGGGAGGTGGTTGGCTCCCCACCCCTCGTGGTGCCCAGAGAGCAACTGGACCCAGCACTCAGTGCTCTAGTCTTGTTGACAAAGTGGGGATTGGTTACAGGTTGGACTCGATAAGGTCTTTTCCAAACTAATTGAAGTTCTGAGTCTGTGAGTCTGTCGCAGCAATGCCTGGGGGTAGGTCATGCATCCCACTTTTGCTCAGTGACACACTGAGCTCGTCACCTGACCCCAGGGTTAGGGACATGGCTGAGGACTGCGCAGTCCTGGGGCAGCTGAAAGCAGCCAGGGCACTGCCCTGCTGCCACCTGAGTGCTGCTGCATGCTCTGTCAGGCTGGAGCCCTGCCCTGGCTGCCACTGTCCCTGTCCAGCCTGTGCTGGTGGCAGGTGACAAGGCTGATGTGCAATTTGAGGCCAAACCATGGTCAGACCACCGCTAGATAATTGCATTACCTGCATTGTGCTCTCGATAGCAGGAGGGAGGTCTGTGGAAAATGTTTGTTAGCACTGGATATAAATTTGCATCAAAACAGGACGATTTTGTCTTGAAGTGAAATAATACATTGAATTGGCTTGTTGTGGTCCACCAGGCACTGTATGGGTGAAACCATAAGATGCTTTGTCTAGAAATGTACAGGGTTTTTTTTTTTGGTGGGATATAAAAATTGACTGTCACAGGTAAATACAAACAAAGTTATACGTGATGAGGATTTTTCTAATAGTGGAGCATTATAAGGTTATAGGGCTATAATGTACTATATGTTTGCATGATATTTGGCATTCTTTAATAGACAAGCTATTTTTGTTTTTCAGTTCTACTTACTAAGTCTTTGGTTTTGTTTCTTTTAACAGTGACTGTGTTCTTAAGCACTTTGACTCCAAAATTCTACTTTGCCCTTACAGTAACTTCATCTTTTATATCTGGACTGATATTTGTAAGTAGTCCGCTTCTTTTTTTCTTTCAAACAACTTTAGCACTTCTCAGATGACTTTATGAGGGATAAAGGGAATGAATATCAGACTCTAGAGGGTGCCTTTGTGCTGGAAAGGAGCTTCTCTGATGTATTGCTGCAACTCTTTTGCTGTGTGTTGTATATTGGGACTGTATGAGTCTGAGAAAGTAACTTGTGCGGAGTGCTGGAATGGTTTACCTTCCCTGACACAGCTCCAGCTGCTCCCCTGGGGGCTGTCACTGGTCACCAGAGAGGAGAGACCAGTACCTGGTCCAGGCACAGGATCCAGGCTGGTCCAGGCTGACAGTTCGGTGTAGTTATTGAGGGCTTTTGACATGCAGGTGTTTTTAATAGCTTCAAAAAGAGACAGTAATATTTTTGGCCCAAAATTTCTCCTGAGTGACTGTCATTGCTGTTAACTTAGCCTTGTCTCTTTGTTAGCCCCTCTCTTTCTGGTTAGCAGAACATCTCAGTTTAATGGGCCATTTTATCCTTTTTTCTTTTAGATTATTTTTGTTGAATACTACAAATTTGGTACTACAGGTACAGCTGCAGCTTGAAATATCCTCAGCAGAAAAAGAGAATATAATGGTTTTTTGCCTCTGTTCCCAGTTTCCCTGTACAGGCACTTCTGAAAGGGTTTATGAGTTGCCCTAATGACCTGGGGAGGGAGGAACTTAACATTTGACTAAAATGTTGCTGTTTTTTTCCAATCTCCTTCATGTTCTGTGAGTGATCCTGCATGACAAGACAGGCCAAACCAGATCATTAATGTTACTCTGTGTGCAGATAAGTTCCATCCCTGATCATTTGCAAGGGGATGTACTTGCTGTGAACACTCTTCGTCCCTCATGTTTGCTGGGAGAGTGTCAGCTAAGGAAATTCCTGGTGCTTTTTTCTCCTGTGACAGGTGTTTGAGTGGTGGCACTTCCGAAAATATGGCACGTCTTTCATTGAGCAGGTTTCTGTGAGCCATTTGAGGCCCCTCATCGGGGGTGCAGAGAACAGCCCCCCAGCCCCAGCAGCTTTCTCGGTGGGGGAGAATGAGACCAGCAGGCAGAACATGCCAGGTGATTCCTGATATGTCCCAGGAGCTTTCCTTAAGCTTCAAGGTGGCTTTTAATGGCTTTGGCTCTGCATTAGTGCTTGTAAAAAATGGACAAAGACTACATCTTACAAAGTGTTTTGTTAGTAGTGGTAAAAATAAACTAAATAATAATGGTTTTTTACTCTAAACCATTCATTGATAAAAATACGATTTAGAAAATGTTATACGTTTAGCTAAAACTGTTTCAGTAACATCAGTAACAGTTATTTACTGTTCTGGATATGTGCAAGGTAAATACTGCGTGAGTGTACATGCATTGCTTAATCTTCCCACCCTGTGCTTTAGTACCCCAGCAATGTTGGGGGAGAAAAAATATTTATTGAATAGCAGAAGTTTATGAAGATGATGATTGCATAATAATAAAATTAAAGCAGCTTTTGAAAACGCAACTGCTTTTGCATTACTGCATTTTAATGTCAGTGTAGTATTTCCTGTGCATTTAATTTTAAAAGTACTTTTGTTTTTTATTCTTCAGAGTGCAAAGTGTGGCGAAATCCTCTCAATCTTTTCAGAGGGGCAGAGTATAGCAGGTATTAATTATCTTGCTTTCCACTGCATTTTTCTAAATTTAAGCGGGGGCATGCACTTGACTTCTTCACAGAACTTGCACGGGTAATGTCAGGAGGCAGCTGGAGACATGCAAGATTATAGAGGTGATTGATACCAATCCTGTGTTTAAAAAGCACCAAGCCAAGCTTTGCCAGTTTCAATGTTAAGAACAAAAATCTTACTGTAGCATCAGGGCTTTTGAGAGTAAAGTAGGAAAAAAACTTTATTCAGAGCTTGAGACAGTGATTCTCAATCTAAATTCTCTTTTATTAAACTATATCGCAAGTCTCCTAGTGTTACTTCATGGGAAGAGCTGCTTTCTAGGAAGCCAGTTCCCAAGTTGTTCAGGACTTTACAGATTATTGAAAGTAGTGCTTGAAACTTTGTATTAGTGGCTTTAGTCTTTTATTACAGATTTTCTGCACTAGGCATATCAGATATCTCCTTGATATCAGCATTGCTAGTTACTAGGAGTGCCTCTTACTGACATTTCTGCTGGTTTAGGTACACGTGGGTGACTGGGAAGGAGCCACTTACTTACTATGACATGAATTTGTCTGCTCAAGATCATCAAACTTTTTTCACATGTGACACGGATGCCCTTCGGCCTTCAGACACAGGTACTGATGTCTATGTAAGGTGTGTAAGTGTTGGACAGTGTCAAGTGTGTGTTTTTAGTGGACTTCAATGTAATGCAAGTTATTGTGTCAAATATTTCATGAAACTGTAGCCTTTCTCAACTACTAAAGAGGTTTAATAGATGTGGAGGATCATAGAGTGGTTTGGTTTGGGAGGGACCTTAAAGCCCATCCAGTTCCACCCGTTGCTGTGGACAGGGACACCTTCCACTAGACCAGGCTGCTCCAAGGCCCTTGAAATTAAGTGTTTAGTGAAATTTAGTGGAAAGATGTTGTTTTACATTGTGCATTCTCTACAACTGTAGTGCTTGTGGAGTCCTGACATTTTTTAAGATCTCACACATTTCAAATAATTAACACAATATCGCAAACCTGGATTATATTCTCAACAGCCAAAATATGGTCTCATTTAAACCTTAGTAATGAATAGTGCAGTCTCCAGATTTTTTATCTTGTGTTCCACATGTTTAGTGCAGAAAATGTTCTTTACCTGGTTATTGTCAGTGTGGGTGTGAATTATTGTCAATTTGTCACATTCCGGAGGTGTTCCTTGTCAGCTGGCAGTGACATGTTTGATATGAAAGATGTGTTTTTATTTCACAAAAGGGAGTGAATTGTCTCGCTTGCTGAGCCAAGACTAATATTTTGTTTCCGAAAGAAAACTCAAATATTTTTCCACGTTATTCTTGCTGGACAGCAGGAGGTTTTGTTCCAAAAGAAACATGTATAGATTCTTCAGTTTTCTTATCGTCCTTGAGATAGGCCAGATATAGAGCTCCATGAATGTAAGGTTTTGGAGTTCTTTCAGAACTGGTTTTTAGTGTGGAAGTTAATAATCCCGCATAGAAAATGGTAGCTCTGAGTGTGTTGTTTTCCTAGAAGTTGGTTTTCAGTTTGTGTTTTCCAGTTTTACCAAATGGAAACATGGTGGGGAGGGGTTTAGAGTCATTGCATTGAAATAATTTTGAATTCAAGTTGTAGTTCAAAGGACACTTCTGAATAGATTTCACCCTTTTTACTTGTTCCCTAGAACACTTTCTAATAAGTTGATAAACATATATCTTGAATTGGCTTTGCCTTGTGATGCCACTCAAATGTGCCTTGTAAATTTAAAAAGAAATTGTTAACCCTTTATGATCTAACAGTTGTCTAAAAATAATCATGAAACAGAATCCCAGAATGATTTGGGTTGGAAGGGACTTTAAAGCTCATCCAGCTCCACCCCCTCCTGTGGGCAGGAGCACCTTCCACTATCCCAGGGTGCTCCAAGCCCCAGTGTCCAGCCTGGCCTTGGATACTTCCGGGGATCCAGGGGCAGCCGCAGCTGCTCTGGCCAACTTAATATTTGAGTACAAAACTCTACCTGTGCAAGACACCACTTCCTCTATCACTGTTTTCTTTGAAGTTGTGTTTGAAAGCTTAAAGTTCTGTGCAGGTCTATGCAAGAACCTGTGTTTAACAATTGCTCCCGCCAAGCTTTCAACAAGTCTTGGGAAATGTTTCCAAAAATCTGTAGCAATTTAGAAATTGTACATCTGCCTGGTTATATAAGCTGTTTCTGTGCTCTGTGTAGGAGTTCTGAAATGGTCAATGAGGAAGTTTCTTGGTGGTGTTGCTTTCTTAAACTAAATTCGGGGTGTAATGAGCTGTGGCAAGAATTTGATGCTTGTGGTAGGAATAGGCTGAAATTAAAATGCTCGTTTGTTCTTCCTTATAACAATCGTAGAGCAAACAGGGATTTTTAGCCTGGAAGGGAATGTTAATTAGAGCTGGCTCCAAGCAGCCAGTGTTGCCTCTGCGGGCTCCCAGGTCTTTCACAGGTGTCCATGTCCCTCACCAGCCTTTCCATGTTTTTTTACAGTTATGCAGAAAGCATGGCGAGAGAGGAACCCGCAAGCCCGGATTAAAGCAGCATATCAAGCTCTAGAGTTGAACAATGAGTAAGTTTGTAAGTTCAGTTGCTGTATTTCTAGTGTGAAGGATTAAGTGGAAGGATACTGAGCATGCTATTAGTTTCTTTGTCTAGTATTTCGCTTACAGCAAAGTTCTAAATGCGTAAGGGGGACTCTTCAGACTGAGAATTGCACATGGGGCTGTAAATAGCCCTGAAATATTGACTAAAAACATATTTTGTGCTGCTTTTTTTCTTAAATCATTGTGTCAGTGGCAATAACAAATGAGAAATCATATTCAGGTATGGAATGGTCTTAATTGAATATAAGATCGTATATTTCAGAGGTGGCATCATGGTAGAACTGTATTTGGAATTCACAGATGCCACTCCTGTAAAGGATTTAAAAATACTCTGTAACATAACCCAAAGAATTTCACCCACAACTGTGATCTGTTTTGCTATGTTGTCTTATTTTTGTGTAAAATGTTTTAGAACCTCCTGGTTTTGAAAAAGCAAACCAAACAAAGAAAAACCTTTCCAAACAATTACAGACCGTTTTTACAGTTTCAAGGAAAATAATTTAACTTGCTTTAACAATTTTTCCTTTGCTTTTGCCCCAAATGGGAGGGGGGTGTGTGTGTGTTCTTTTCTGTAAAATGGAAAAGGTTTCTTTTTTCCTGTCACTCCCCCTTTGAACTCAAGTCAGTATTTTGAAATTTTAATACTGACAGTGCTTACATCTTAAACAAGTAAATCTTGCCGATTTCTAACACTTCTAACACTTACTAAAAATATTAAATTTCCTCCCTCAAAATAACTAGTAGGTTTTTCTCTTATCTCAGTTGTGCTACTGCATATGTCCTCCTGGCTGAGGAAGAAGCAACGACTATTGTGGATGCTGAGAAATATTTCAAACAGGCTCTGAAAGCAGGAGAAATGATTTACAGAAAATCTCAGAACTGCCATTCCCAGAGCCCCCAGCATGAAGCACAGCTGAGTAAGGACTTTGAATCACATGAACTCTTGAGTTTGTGTGAGCAGAAATGTAAAACTAAAGTTATAATTAGGAGAGGTAAGGATTGAAACTGATAGACTAACATTTTTTTTGTCTTTGTAATCAGGAAGAGACACCAATGTATTGGTGTATGTGAAAAGGAGACTAGCTATGTGTGCCAGGAAACTTGGAAGAATACGAGAAGCAGTAAAAATGATGAGAGATGTAAGTAAAAGCTTAACCAACCTGAGTTAACCATTGTTTTCGATCACATTGTCCTAATTGATGCTTTTAAGTTCATTTCTAGGTATCATAATTAATCTAATTGAATTATTTTCCCATGAGTTTGCACGATTGGATGAGGCTTTGAGTAACCGGGTCTAGTAGGAGGTGTCCCTGCCCTTCTCTTATGGCAGAGGGTTGGAATGAGATGAGCTTTGATTGCTTCCAACCCAAACCATTCTGTGATTTTATGAAATGATGCAGTTCTTTTCATGCTGCTTCCATGCCAGTTTCTAACGCTCTGACATGACAGAACATTAAAAAACCCTAGATTATTGTACTGATTTCTATTAAGTATTTCAGTGATTCAACTGCAATTCTGTATGTAATTTATTTCTCTTTACTGATTTGCAGTTGATGAAAGAGTTTCCACTTCTCAGTATGCTGAATATCCATGAAAATCTCCTAGAGGCCCTTCTGGAGTTACAGGCTTATGCAGATGTCCAGGCAGTTTTAGCCAAGTATGATGGTAAGTGATGCCTGTTGGAAAATGGGGGTGTTTTTGAGTAAGAGTGTAAGTGAGGTGGGCAAGGGAGGTCTGTCCACAGGCAGGAGTCTACCCATGACCTCAGCAAGGTGAGCAGATTCCCTTCATCAGTAACAAATAGGTGCTTGCGGAGTGCAGGTCAAGTTCTCCTTTTCACTGCTGAGGTCAAATTTAGGCAAAGTAACTTGCATATTAATTACTTTGTATGTTTTAAAGTTACTGCTAATCTGTAAAGAAATCCTTGCTTCAAGGATTATATTAATTAATCTCTTCTACATCCCTGGATATGCCTAAATTCATCAGCCTTTTTCAGCCGGCACATGGCCCTGTAAGTAATTGATGTAAATAAGCTGTAAAAGGTAGTTTTCCTTTTTGTCATCTTCCAGGCTTGGTTTTGTGCTTCTGTAATACTGAGGTTGCTTGTCAGAGATTAGCAGTGTGCAAACATGCTGCTGCCAGAGATCAGTGGTGTGCATCAAATGGTGTAGTTTGCTTTCACTTTCTGTCTCAATTAGTAGCTTTCAGATATTATGTTAAGTCTAAATAAAGGTTAATAAAGTATATACTTATTTTTTTATTGCCCTCAGTTTTGCCACCTGGATAGTCCCTACTTCATGAGTGTACAAAGGGCTGCTGTCAAAGCAGGGCCTTAAATCACCTTTGGAATGGAGGGACATAGCAGTATTTTATGGCAGTTATTGTCAGAAGTTCTTGAGTCTTCTCTTATGTCAATTCTTTATTGCCTCAGGGAATCAAAGGTATGATATTTTTGCCCAAATCCTGTGCCACTTGATGGCCAGCCTAGCACCCTGCTCCCATTCCTTGATCCTCTTCTGGGTGGATTCTTTTTAATTTATGAAAACCATTTGCGCTTTGCCCAGTGCTTCTTTCTGTTAACACCAGGAATTGTGACACTTTCTTAAGAAAGCATTTCTGAGCATCTGGAAAAATGAGTACAAGCTTCAAACTCCCTGCAGCACCCCTGTGTTTGGCTTGACACAACAGCCAGACTTGTAGTAAGTGATGGACAGGCCCAGGACGGGATTTACAAAAAAAGCAAGAACCGTCTGACTATACACAACGTGGTACTTGGGAATTAGACTCAGACTTTGTCTGCTTTTAAAGTAAACTTGCTCTGTGGAGTGCTAACCTAATCTGTAATTGTCAGCTCAAACTTGGCTTCAGGTATGCTACAACTAATAGAATTTTCCCCCGTGGAACTGCAGAAGAACAGAAATTGCATTCTCGTTAAAATTCATCTAAAACATCTACTTTTGTTAAAATTCATCTACATCTGTAATGTAATTTTTTTGTGGTCAGCTTCTGGTTGGTCTCTCAGTATTGTATAAAACTGTGTTAATGTACAGTTGCAAAATTAAGTAAAAATCAGAAGCTTACTTTAAATCTTTGTGGGTTAATACGGGAAGTATATTCTGTTCTAAGTGTTTTATATGCGCAGTTCTCGTTGGATTCACTTTCAGTGTGTTGGTACATTTAGAAACAAAAAATGACTATCACCTAAATACAACTTTGAGTTTTCAATCTGAGACTGACTAGTGACTGCAGAGAAATTCAAAAGTTTCTAATCACAGCTGGAATGTTCCAGATGTTAAATTCATTGTCTCCCATACCCTAGGAAAAATCTTTAACTCAAAGGGTGTGGGTTTAAGATGTTTGTATTGCCTTAGAATCTTACAGCTTAATTATTTTATTTTATCACAGATATCAGTCTTCCCAAATCAGCAGCAATATGTTACACAGCAGCTCTGCTAAAAGCCAGAGCTGTTTCAGAAAGGTAAGCAAGGACATGTGTGAAAACAACGGTTTGTCACTAATCTTGGGTTCTGATGTAAAATATGAAGGAAAAAGGTCTAAATCCTTTATGTTTTAAAATTACTTCTAATCTGTAAAGAAATCTTTGCTTTGATTGAAGGATTATTTAAATTTTTTTAGTCTTCTTTACATCCCTGGTTATGCCTAATTATGTAGCAGTTACATTTCTAAGAGCAAGTTGAGTGTATTTATATACACACATATATTTGTGTGTGTAATAAAATACAATTTAAAACTACTTTTAAGCATCCATAAAGTTAATACAGGGGAGGATGTTTTTCACAAGCCCATGTATTGGCCAGGTGCTTTTGTGTAAATTCTGTTTTCAATGTTTAGCTTGGGATTTGTATTTTGGGGTGGGTGCAGTATATTTGTGGTAGTTGATGCTGGCATTTCACTGTGGTCTGAGCCCAGCTCCACCTCCCAGCAGGTGATGCTGTAACAGGGAGCTGAAAGTCAGGATTGACATGAATTTTCATATATTGGTAACAGTCAAGATACCTGACTTAACATGAACGTTTTTCTCCTAGATGGGTTTGTTTATCTTTCTTGATAAATCAGCCAATTTTTAATGAACTCTAAGCTTGCGGTGCAAATAAACACCTGGTTAGCATTTATTATTTATTACTTTTGTTCAAGGTGGGTTTTTCTCTTCAGGTTCTCCCCAGAAACTGCCTCCAAGAGAGGACTTAGTACAGCAGAAATTAATGCAGTAGAAGCAATTCACAGAGCTGTGGAATTTAACCCTCATGTTCCAAAGGTAAGAGTATTTTTTTTCCTATTGGACCACTTATAATGTATTCTGAAAAATACCATATTATAATATGATTTTGTTATTGGAGCTTTTCTAGCTCCATATTTTCTTGAGTTTCGTTATAACTCCAGCCATGGGGTTGTTAAGAAACATTAATTTTTACATCATAAATGTTTTATAGCCAGATTTTTTTTTTAATAGTAGCTGATGTTCAAACAGGGTTTTTTGCACAAAAATTTAAACTTTGAATTACCTAGCTCTTTGGAAAATCCAGTAATGTATTACTGAAGGCCCTTTACTCTCAATAAGGGTGGACATTAATACATATAAATGTAGATATTTAAAGTCATAAAATAATCACAGAATGGTTTGTGTTGGAAGGAACCTTAAAGATATCTCATTCCAGCACCCTGCTTCCAAGTCCCTGAAGCCAAATTAAGTTCTCCAAACAATAATCACTCTAGTATTCCAAACCCCTTTATTCTGCTGGGCTTTCAACCGTGACTTCATGGTTATTGAAAGATCTGCAGTCATTTATTTTCTTCATCCACGTGTAAACAAAATTAAGAATCTGTATCACCACAGGCTGTAGTTTAATGCCTGGCATCAAAACACAGATTCCACAGAGCATTGGGTGAAAATAAAGTCTTGCATTGTTTTTTACTGTACTAGTGATGCTTTCAGTGTGAACCTTGAAGCAGGAGGTTGGCTCAGTGCAGGGTCTAATCCTCTGCAAATGATGATGGAGCCCCAGTGGCTGCTGCTGGGGAGGCTGGAATGATCGGGCCGCTCCGTTCTGTCTGCCTGTCCAATCCAATAGAATGTGCACTGCGGAAGCTAATTGCTGGGAGAAATTGCTGCTTGTTTGCATGACTGATCAAGAGCGTAGCAAGTTCATTTCAGACAGTCTCAGACAGATTTTTCTTTAGCCTCTGCCTTTAGGGGCAGAAGATTATAATGCGTTATCATTATCTAAAAGTTCTTTTGTTTGAGTTATCCTCCAGTTGCTTCTGGAGCCTCATATACCTTTTTAAAGAAGTTAGAGAGCATTTCAAACAGGCTGTTGTTAAAATATGGTCTGTAGTTCTGCAGACAAATGCAAAAACTGATTCCAGGTTTCAGTAACTTGATTTTCTCTTCATCTGTCCCTTGTTCATGGGTTTTTAATTACAGCATTGGCTTGAGGCATCAATTGGTTAGATGGCAGAGCAGAATTTTACTGATGCAGGCTATTTAGAACTCTGAAATGTTTATGGTCGAAGCAAACAAGTGAATAAGGGCGGAGAAGTAAAGAAACTTGCCCAGTGGATCATAGAGGGGGAGGAAAATATGATCTTTGAATTTCTACTCTGTTCTATCCCACAGACTAAAAATGAGTACGTAAAGCAGGAATTCCCTCTGTTTGCACATTGGATGAAAGTGATTGTCTTTGTTTGTAACGTTTTGCATAAGGAAAATAAATTGTTTCTCTTTGTTCTGCTTTTACAAGGCTGGGGTTTGTTTGGCAAGTTAGAACCAGCTAGAGAAGTGGTCCTCTTAAGTAATTTCAAATTAGAAATCTGTAACTGCATTGTGGTACTTTATGAAACAATCTTTTGCAGTCATTTTCTGAATATCTTAGAGATTTTTATTGTGTATAAAGACTTCAAAACCTTCAATTCAGTACTGAGACACCTTCAGTACTGACACCTTGCCTGTTTTATGCATAAACATGAATGTGAAGACCTGCCAGACTGGAATTTTTCTGTTTATGTGGTAACATGGGCACAGAGAGAGCCAAAGCCTAGAGTTGAGCATTGGTGTGTTGTGGCAATACTTGCAATGGAGCTTCACCACCACTGCTGGGTTTATATTCCCAGTTAGCATAATGGAAAAGCGGGCACTGTGGAGAGCATGAGGAGATGGGTCAGGGGTCATATACTTGAGACCATTTTCCCACAGCAGTGCTGTGTGAGTGATCCTTTACTGTGTTAAAAAAAAAAAATTGAAGGGGATTAGAGGGGATTAGCAAGAATATTACCCTCCGGAGTGCAGGCCCAAGGCACTGAGAGAAGAACCTAGCCAGGCAGCAAATGTGCTTTATTTGGCTGGGGCACAACCCCTCCTACATTCCTTGAAGAGTCTGAATGGGAAAAGTTAAGTCCTCAAACTGGATTAGTAAATAATCTCATAGTTTGTGGCATCTGCCGAAATAAATCAGTGAGTTAGCTGCATTCTTACACTTTGGGGGATACTCCAAGCAATTGCCAGCTATGTTGATCAAAGATATGGATTAACTTTGGCTGTTATTGAATGAGACACTGTATGGTAGGAGAGGACAGCTCACAGGTAAATACTAAAGCTGAAACTGTCATTTCATTGTAAAAAGTAGTCATCTGTTTTTAAAAGCTAAGTTCAAATGAATACCTGACTTTTTAAATGTACCACGAGAAAACGTGGTATGTTAAAACAAAATTGTGTGTTCTGTGTTGCAGAGAAATAGGAAATGATTAGTCCTTGTGTGCTTTGACTCCTCTGAGCATCAGATTTTCTGCTGATGGAAGGAGAGGGCTGAAATTGAAAAAGTCTGATATCAAAGATACTTTGTGGTAGCCTAGTAAGACCACATTAAAAGAAGATTTTCCTGGGTCTGGTTTACTATTCTTCTTTTAGTTAGCACACTGACACTTTCAGGTTTGCTGCTCATGCTTCAGAGCTAACAAGTCCTCAACCGCCTACATTGAAACTTTCAGTGATGAAGTAATGAGCAAAAATACCATTGGTTTGGGGTTTATCAGCCTAAATTTGTCCCTCATTAGTGTTGCACCTGCAGCATTATACTTAATGTCTGTTCCACAAAAATGTATTTTTATTTGTCTTACTGAAGCTATATGTTTTTTCTTTCTTTTTTTTTTTTTTTGTGTGTGTGAAAGCCTAATTTAAGAGTCATATGCACAGGAGTGTTTTGCTGATTTTCACATCTCAGTGCAGCCTGGCTGCTGTGTGGTAGAAGCTGGCCTTGGCCCCTTCTACACTCAGTTACGCCTAAAATGATCTATTATGTTTTACAATCAAGGGTTTTGGAACATTCCATGTGACCAGGTGTACTTTCAATTTTTCCTTTCAGTATTTACTAGAAATGAAAAGCCTAGTGCTGCCTCCAGAGCACATTCTGAAGCGAGGGGACAGTGAGGCAGTAGCGTATGCTTTTTTTCACCTCCAGCACTGGAAGAGGATAGAAGGGGCTCTAAATCTGCTGCATTGCACATGGGAAGGCAGTAAGTATCTCCTTTTATTTTTTTCTGTACAGTAGAGTAGTCCTTCTGCCTTTACCCTCCTCTAACATGATTGGTTCTCTTTGTGAGAAGCTAGATGCAGTTCTAATGTCACTCACCCTTTTTGCAGCTTTTAGGATGATCCCATACCCGTTAGAGAAAGGACATCTTTTCTATCCCTACCCAAGCTGTACAGAAACAGCAGACAGAGAACTATTGCCAAGTAAGTGGTTTCTAAGCAGTAATGATAATAAAACACAGGCTAAGGACGTATTCAGTTTGTGGTATTCTGTATTTACCTTACTGTGATTTTTTTTTTTTTAGTTTGAGCTTCCTGTGAAGGGAATTCAGCTATTTGTTGATGTCCCTCCCAACAGATCCTGAAGCACTTGCTGTGTGTGTGTGTGGTAAATGTCAGCTTGATGCAGTAATAACCTAAGTCCTTCAGAGATGAAATCTGTGTAGTACATTCAGACTGAGTCTGGCCAATCTTGAGAACAACAAAGCTGACAATCTGTTAAAAATTGCTTTTAGAAGAATTCATGGATTTGACTGCTGTTGTAGCAAGGAATCAATCCATGGCTCCAGTCCTGCATTGGGTATCCAGTAAAACCTTCTGTGATATTACAGAGAATCTTTGGTTAATTTGTAGCTTCATAGAACATGTATTGCTTTCTGTCATTAATTCAATGGTCTGTATTTGTCTGCTGGCTGCCTCATGGAACTTCTTACATGTGTATTTCTATGGATTTATACTAACAGTTGATACTGAAAAGTAAGTCTTACCCAGCTGCTCTTTGCTTCAAGGTTACTTTATGCATTGATGAGTCTACATGTTTTTTTCTACAAATAGACTATATTATTACTGTCTGTACTCATGATATTTAGGAAAATAGCATTAATTTAGATTAGAATTGAGCTGTTAATTATACATCTTAATTGAATTTCTTTGGGGTTGAACTTCTATATCTTGAAGAAACACAATTCCCCTGGGACTGGAAAGGGCTACTGCAAAAGCACCAGCAGCCCTACAGAGACCACAGCTGTGGAAAGGAAAACTGCACAGACGTGTTTCTATTTAAAAGCCTGGAGTTATATATAAAATGTGTAATTTAAATTTGCCCCCAGACTGCTTTAAATTACTCATTTCTCACTTATGCAGGATATTGCACAAGGAATTCCTTGGTTAGCAACTAACCCTAAATTGTAGACTTCCCAGCATAATTAAACACCAACACATGCAGATATTTCAACAGCATCACTCACGCATTCCTGTTTTGTTTTAAATATGAAACTACCTATAAATAAAATCATCTTAACACTTTTATTGCAGTACTTCCTTGAGAAATCTTGACACTGAATTTTTTAAAAATTATCTATATGAAATAATGTTGACCAAATCAATGATTCAAAAAACCTGGGTTGGTCTGATGAGTAATGCTTCTCAAATGTCTGTGAATGTATAGAATTAGCTTTAGTTGTCTTTACCTATTTTGAATTTGGTTTTAATTTCCCAGTGTAGGAAAAGCTACTGCAAAAAGAATTAATTCCTATTTTTTAGACACTTTCCTAAATTATATTGCTCCATGTTTTAGAAATGAGGTGAGTTTCTATGTAGTATGAATCTCTGGGTACCATTAACATCTCTGATGGATGTTAGACATGGATCTCCAAATATTGTACTTAATTGTGCTCCAAAATCATATCATTAAAATCAAAACAAACCCTGAGCACTTTGCCATTAATGAGTTGCAAGAGCACAAGACACTTTTGCTGTGTCCACTGCTCCTCCAAGCTCTTCTAATGGTGCTTTAATGTGCTAGCATTCAGAAGCAGTAACTGGGAGGGTGAAGTGTCTTTCTCTTCCACAGACTTCAGTTTAAGAAAGAATACAATTGTATTTTCTCATTTTACAAAAAAGGCTCATTTATAATTTTAGGTTTTCGTTAGATTTAAAAACAGCTTGTCAAGAAGAGCAGTCATTTTATAATTACTTATGTCTATAGAAACTATTTTTTTCTTTATTTAAAATCTTTTCGAATCGTTGGATAGAAATCAGAGCTGCAGATATTCAGAGCCAGTAAGTAATTGAAAATTCACCCAGCCGGTCCTCGGCGAGTGACCAGTGGTAGTGTTGTGAGTGCTGAAAGCTCCGCATGCCACCCTTAGCCTGGCTAATCACCTGCTTTGGATTTTGTTACCAGAGATTGGAAATTGCAAGGAGCTGCTATGTACAGAATTTATAACCCAGTCCTGGCACTGTTTTCTTTGAGGTCTGCTCTGTCAGCTGCTCTGAATAGATTTACTGTAGTCTACAACCAGAAGTCTTCAAGAAGTACTAAGAAATATATGTATATATAACATGCTGGTTGTTTTGTACTTGCTCAGCTTCTTACAGGGTGTGGAGATGTGTCCTTTTCAGGTAACAGGATTAGAGCTCTAGAGAGTTGAAAACACCTGAACTGTTTCAGTTGGTTTGGGTAATTTTGACAGCTTGTGAACTTTACAGGTCTTCCCTCTGTGCTGTTAGAAAAGTAGGTACCATAAACTGAGCCTGATTGAATACTTCAAAAATAAGTGCTATGCAAATGAAAAAGAAGACTGGGAAGATAATATTAATAATGAAAACAAATATGTGAAGACTCTTAATAATGAAAACAAGCATGCAATGTAAGGGAAAAATTTTTAAGAAGTTAAAGTACTAGAACTTAAGATGTGCTGCAGGAATCTTTCGTTCTGAAAGTCCGGAAATGAATTACAATGCCATAAATAATTCAGAAAGCAGTCCTTGATTATCAAATGTCAACATTCTTTATTTTTTCCTTTCAGCATTTCATGAAGTCTCCGTTTACCCCCAGAAGGAGCTTCCCTTTTTCATCCATTTCACAGCAGGCCTGTGTTCCTTTTCAGCCATGCTGGCCCTCCTTACCCACCAATTCCCTGAGCTGATGGTCATTTTTGCAAAAGCTGTAAGTGCTGTCTCTGTTATGGGGCTTGCTAAGGTATCTTGTGGGTTTTTGGGAATTTTGAGGTCCAGGGTGAAGTAGCTTCTAGTCAATCTCATGTTTGCAGAGCATAAAGTATTTTAACTGCTTTTGTAAGAATCTCCGTAGTGACAAACACATGTTGGAATTTGGGCAAAATGTCTACTTTGACAAGAGATGAACTATTACTATTACATACCACGGCTTTAATTTGCTCTGTCACAGTTAGAGAGCAGCATTTCAGCACCAGGGAAATTTTTCCACAGAGCACTGTGGTGAGTGTGGATTTTATCCTTGTGGAAGTGCATGACTGGAGTGGGAGAGCCTCAAAAATAAATTTGTTGATTGGAGACTTTGAGAAGTAAGTAAAAGGCAGGCTCAACTGCAGGCAAACAGGTCTCTGTGAGCATTGAAAACCCACAGCATGATGTAAATGGAATGGATGAGAACAGGTAAAATCACTGGTGACTTCAAACCAGGTTCAGAAATGAGTTTAGCTGTCACTTAACCTTTCAGGAGCTCAGCCAGTGGTTTTATATATAACTCATCTGATTTCACTTACTAGATGGAGAATGTGTTCAGTGACCACAGTTCTGTCATTTGAGTACCTCTTCAAGGGTAGATGTTGGACTCATTGGTAATAGTCTCTGATCCTTTAAATGTATCTTAAATATGTCTGTTCCTGTGAGTGCCTTCTGTGCCTGTCTCTTTTCTCCCTCTCTGCCCTGCTCTTTTTAGGGTTTCTGTCCCTTACTTATTTGTTAGCATCTGCTGTCTGTAATTTTGTCATCTTTCCCTGGATGCTGGAAGCTGAGAAACAAAGTGCATAGGCAGCTTCCCGCTCTAGCTCCTCAAACTACTCCAAGCAGTAAGTTTGGCCTTCACTGAACTGTGGATCTCGTGCAGTAGAGCAGAGTAGCAAATAGAGAGCTCTGAACTCTGAAGGGAATCGTTTATTCTGGCTTTGCTGGTCAAAATAGAGGGTAAAACACATTCGCGTCCTGGCTGGTTTAATGCAACAGGTAATGGAGACCCAGGAGGAAAGCCTTTCTTTTTTAAGAATACTTTGTTCCTGAAAGTGTTGGCTTTACTAGTGAGCCCAATCTAGTGTCCAAGTCATGCAGGTTGGAGAGTGGGGCCTCATTTCTACACAGTGGTGTTGATCTTTATGCTGGAAAATGTAGTTGGACATGCCAGTGACAAATTTCAGTGCTGCTCATAATTGGCTGGGTTCATAGTAACTAGGGGCTAACTATTTGCTTGATTAATTCTGTAAGGGCTGCGTTAGCAAAGTTGTATGATTTCCAAAGAGATACAAGGTCAAATGTTATGCTAACAAAGAATTGCTTGGTGAAGTTCCCTCTGCTGGTTTTCTTGAACAAAAAAAAAAAAAGAAAAGACTTTGTATGATTGAGTTAGCTTTGCAGTTGGGATGTCCAGTGACATGTCCCAGTGTGGAGAAAAAACCTCCCAGGGTCTAGTCATTTGGCAGTGTGTTTATTTTGTTTATTTTCTTTAGGAAAAGATGGATAGTGTCTGTTCAGCTGAAAAGATCAAGAAGAGTGCGCATGGCCACAGCATTCCCCCAACCAAATCAGTGGTAGCAGGCACAGACAAAGGGGCTCTTGACACTCTGTGGCAGTTTATTATCAGCAAAAGTCAAAATTATGTACTGAGGTCATCTGGCAAGAAGGGAATTCTGTATTACTCTCTTGAGATTGACAGCTGAGATGAAAATACCAATTTCAGTATTCTGCTATTTTCGCTAGTGTTAATGTTGACTCTCAATCACACTCTAATGAAAAAAAATTCTTCCATATTTTACTTATTAGATGATTGTACTCATGATTCAATTCCTGGTGTTTTCAGAGGGATTCAGAAAACTTGCAAGAAACGATACTCAACATCAAAGTAACATTTCTGTTTTTATTGCTCACAACGGGGTTGTTGTAACTAAGATACTTTTAAAGGTCTTTTCCAACCCAAACCATTCTGTGTTCTGTGATGCTGTGATGGCTGCTAACACTTTATACATACTCTCTTGTCTTCTGGAGGTCTGTAGTAGTACCATCTACTTGAATTTTCATACCAAAAATGGAAGATTATCTTCTATTTAATATTCAAGCATACTGTAATAAAGCAATTATTATTTGCTATATTGAGCATTATATCTTCAAGTAATTCCAGTACTTTAAGCTTTTAAAATTATTTTTTCGTGTGTATTTCATTACTTCAAGTATTTTTCATCTTACTGTTCTTATTAAATATAGTAATTTGAGATAATAAAGTTCTAGTTGGTATATGTGGAGTGCTTTGGCCTTAGGTAAAAGCAATGCAAAATGTATGTCCACTCTTGAATTTCCAAGAAACTTAGAACACAGTTTTAGGAATGGCAATTGGAATGTATTGTGTATGTGGAATTTTTCACTCTAAGTCTCCAAGCAGTGACTCCTTAGATTACATTTCAGTTACTTCTTAATCAAACTCTTTTTCCAGCAGTTGAATCCACAGCAAGCTGAATGCCTCAGAAGGGGTTTAAGAAGTTGAATACCTTTCTATGGACTTGAAAAAGTCTGAGTTTACATATTTTCATTTGTTAGTGCTTGAGTTTGTTTCCTCCATAATAAATCACAGGGTAAACCTTGGCAAATTGCTAAAAATATTCCAAGTGGCCAAAAATCACAAGGAAGCATTTACTAGTTCCAATGTATACAGTGTGATCCAGCATCAGCAGCGGCCAGAGCGCTGGCACCGGCCGCGGGAGCCGCTGCTGCCCCCGCGCTCCCAGCCCTGGGAGCCGGCGCCATGGGGATTTCTGGTGTCCTGCACGCTCGGGGGCTTTGCAGGTGTTGGGGACTGGTGCTGGCAGAACGTTGAGCATTTACTGATGCAGTTAGAGCCCATGAAGGTGCCCAGAGAAGCTGTGGCTGCCAAATCCCTGGAGTGTCCAAGGCCAGGTTGGATGGGGCTTGGAGCAACCCGAGATAGTGGACAGTGCCCCTGCCCTTGACAAGGTGTTGAAATTAAGTGCTCTTTAAGGTCCCTTCCAACCCAACCTACTCTATAATAACTGTATGATTCCATGATAACTGCATGAGTTGGTGCTGGCGAGGACGGTGGAACAGGCAGTGGCAGAGGATCCGCAAGAGCTGCAGTACCAGTGTAGGTACTCCCTGGGCCTTGCCATTTGTTTCATCCAGATGTCTGATCTCTTGGGGAATCACACTGTTCTTGATCATCAGACAGCTCTGTTTCTGAAGTAGCTGCTGTTTAGATTCTTTGCCATAAGTGACAGAAGGGAGAAAGGTGTGCAAATGACGATAGTCTGAACTAGCTGAAAAATGCTGCTAGATAAAACAACTTCTGTCGAAATCGCAGACAAAAGGGTCTGATTGATTGTTTTTTCATTCAGTATGAATTTTTATTTTTTAATAATTACATAAATGGAGAACTGGTGCAAAAGTGAGGTTGCACAATTCCTTCTATAATACAAAGACATCAAGAAGTCTGCAAAGAACACTAGTGATACAGAGTGATAGTAGGCACTGTAAACAGATCTCAGAAGTTCCTGAAAACAATGAACATACCTTCACAGAGTCATGGAATGGTTTGGGTGGGAAGGGACCTTAAAGCCCATCCAGTTCCACCTCCTGCCCGTTGGCAGTGACACCTTCCACTATTCCAGGGTGCTCCAAGCCCTGTCCAGCATGGCCCTAGACACTTCCAAGCATGGGGCAGCCACAGCTGCTCTGGATAATTCCAAGCAGATCAATCCCATTTTTTACTTTGGAACCTTATGTTACTGGAATAGACCAGTATAAATTACTACTAAAGTACTGAAAAAATAGTGCAGCAGTGTTCCTGCTGTATCCTACTGAAAACAACTTTCTTTTTCAGGGGATTGGATAAGATCCTAAGACAGTCCTTGTTCCAAAGTGGTTTTATATGGATTGCTTGATACTTTCACAACAAAGAAAGAAGTCATGGGATTTAAATTAAAAATTGGCTAATTTTTATGATTGCAGGATTAGGAGAAAACATTTTTCCTCCTGGCTGTTCCCTAGCTCCCTGTTGGAGGATTCCTTGCTATTTTGTCCGTGGCAGCCATCTAGGGACAGAAAATAGGGCAAAGCAGAGCCATGTCTGGCAAGTCCTGCTTTGTGTGACACTCTGCTTTACTTTAAGAACAAATCCCCCTACTACTTTCCCCAAAGCTCATTAAGTGAGACTGGAGAATTAACTTTTTAGCCAGCTGCTGAACTTTTCATATTTATAAACACTTGAGTCTTTTGCTTATCTAAGAGAAAATGTGTATAGTTTGGAGATGTGCACTTCCCTGCCAATGTGTAATGAGTGGTTCTACACTTGGTAGGGGAAAAAAAAGCCTGAAGTTTCCTGTCAGAGCTGAATGTCGATGCCAAGGGCAAAGGTTTCTTGCCTTGCTAATCTACATCTTAACTCATGCACTTAATGTGAAGGTGCCACACACAAACAGGCAGGGAAGAAACCCACTGCAAGGAAAAGCTCCTACACTGCTGTGAATGTTATGTTTTAAAAGCCTTTTTAATGCAATATTTGAGGTTATGATAGAAGCCAGGAGGGCCAAAGTAAAACTTTCAAAGTAAATGAGTCCTGTTGTTGCTAACTCGTGAAATGAGGGTTTGCACAAGGATAACCTGAGTCCCAGTGGAATATCTGTGGGATGGGTGGAGTAGGTGCAGGGGAGTTTGCACAATTTGTTTTAGCCTAATCTTACTTCTGGAACTCTTTAGATGGCATCTAGAATATGGATCCCGTCTGGAAGCACAGACTGGTCTTGGTGGATGGGCTGTTCAGTTTGAGTGGGTGATCTGTAAATAATCTATGCCTGAATATTGAAAAAATGAGCTCATCTTTAAGGTCCCTTCCAACCTAAACAGTTCTGTGATTCTCTGAAAATCCACTGTCCTCTGCTTCCTAGTCTGTTCAGCCCTGAAGGCACAGTGCTGAGCAGCTGGAAGAGTTGTAATACAGAGAAATGCCATCCTGACCCTTGTGCTTCTGCCCAGGTGCTGCGGGTGCTGTGGCCGGTGAGTGCTCCCAGCGTTCTGGCCTCCAGCTGAATGGACTGCACCAGGGGTGAGTGGATGAGGCTGGAACTGGGCCTTCCAGAGGGTTTTTCTTCTTCTGTGTGTCTTCATTAATATCTAATGTTTACAACAAGCCTATTTCATGGCATCAGCAGTGAAGGGGTTGGAATTCTGTTGCCCTCAGGGAAAGACACGAGGTGGTTTTTGTCCATACCTTGAGTCTGCAGAAGGAAGTTGGTTTGGAAACTGAGCTGATTTATTGTTGTATTCTGTTTCTCCAGTGCTTTGGGACTCCTCTTTCACCCTTCATCTTCACTGTGGAACACATTGAGAACCTACTTCTGTCCAGCCCCTTGGCCTCAGCTGACCAGTGTGATTGGAGTGTGTTTTCCATGATAGTTTGATTTTATTCTCATGAGCCTCACTTGGTGGTTGGCTGACTCCCAGTTGTGGGAGCCAAGGAAGAAATCTGGGCTCTTCAAACTGATATCCTTGACAGGCTTCCATGCTGATGGTGCTCAATATGTGAATTTCTTCTTTGGCCTTAATCTGTAATCATCTAAGAAAACAGTTCTTGTTGAGCAATAGTTTATTGCTCTCTAAATCACTTGGACAACTGGAAGCTCATACTTCCTCTGTAAGAAAGGAGAATACACAAACTGAGCAGGTGTTTGGAGTACTGATACTTCCTTCTCAGCTGCAGATGCACCAGTTACTTGGCTTAGATTTAATTTTATAAGCCTTTTTCAAAATATTTGTTAACAGCAAAGTATGGTTCTGCTTTCTTTATTAAAAGGTTGCTACTTAACACATTGAATTTGTTGACTTCTTAAGTTTCTGTTTAGTATAGATTATGCTGTGCAAAAAAAATTTGTTTTTTCTCTATCTTATGAGCTTGCATTACTGAAGGAGATGGTAAACTCCTCTATTTCATGTTACTTCTTTAGATTTAATTGTGCATCATTTGTTCTTCAAGACAAAGCATTTTGAAAGACAGGATCGCTTCTGAAACTGCCCAAAGTTTTGTGATATCTGCATGGGAATCTGTTGGGAGACCTGAACCTTCAAGTGTTAGTCCAAAGTAGTGTCACTGTTGATACGAAGACTTGAAGAGAATGGAGGTGTGGAAAGCTCTTCAGAGGATTTGCTTCACATACAGACCAGCCCAGAGGGTTTGTTTACTGCAGAGGTAAAAAGATGGCTGTGGCAGCCACATGGTTTGAGGTAATTGGTGTGACTTCCATTTCCACTCTCCCATTAAAAAAAAAGTCTTTTTCCCACACAGGTCTGCTGCTTGGCATCATGGAAGCAGAGTCACGTCAGCTCAGGCTTCTTAGAAGGGGAATGATAAAAATAGCACAGGCTTGCAGATAAATGCGAATTCTGAGCACATGAAAACTCGTTGTCTTGCTTTTTGCAGATAAGCACGTGTACTTACCACTAAGAACTGGGGAGATTTTACCCATTTGATCTCTGCTATCTTTGTGAATGTTTGTGACATGGATGGCTTTTTCCAAAGGTGGTGTAAATTAATCCAGTTTCTGAATCCTGGATGGAAGAAGCTTGCTGTAGTCTACTGTATTCTCTGAAACAATCCCTACATCAGTCAATTACAAATCATTTGAATTGACTTAAAATACCTCCTTAAATAGAAGATCAAGAATTTTTTTTTTTCCTTATTTTCAAATCCTTCTTTACCTTGTAAACCAAGTTCTGTGAAGCAGAAAGTCACCTCTGCATCTCATGTAAGTGTAGTTTATTTGTAACTCTGAAGGGAAACACACTTGTTTAGGGAGAAATGCCATTGTATGCTCTCCACTGTATATTTCTGTTGACTCGACTTAAATGCAGGTTAACTATTTGAATTCATCAAGGAATCAAAAGGGAAGCCCTACAGAAAGATACTACTAGTGTTTTTAGAGTTACCTAACTACTAGAATGTAATTTTCTCAACTTTCTTTCCAGTTGGTCACTGGGGCTGTTTCTCACTTTGGAATCACTGTGGTGATTAATAGGCCTGTTGTGTTCATGTGATTTCACTTCATGGTCTGCAGGGGCCCATAAGGTAACCAGCCTAATGCTTTTTAAAGTTGAACCTTTTCCAGCAGTTGTGTGGGGTTATAAATGAAGCTCTGCCTCCCATGTATCATCCCAAGAGCTGCTTTCTCTCACTGTCCTCCCCTGACATAACAGTAACAGAAAGGGGATGGGCTTGTTCTTAAAGGAGAGCTGGCAGCAGACTGTGTAATGAAAATCTTCCTGTCTCTAAAGTGCCAGCAATTCTTGAGGAAGGAGTGCTCTCTATGATGTTCCAGCAGGATTGTCCATGTTTTTGGGAAGTGTTCCTTTGCCACTAATGAGCAGGGACTTATACCTGGCCCATACCTTAGTAATGCCATATCAATTATGTTATGTGTGTATATATACACATAGATGTTTATAGGTACATATGCATTAAAAAATTACAATTATGACTCAGGACAAGATGAATATTGATGTAACTTCTTTGAAAAAAGAACTGTGGTGACTTTACAGCCATTGGGATGGCAATAGCTTTTCCGCAAGGCTTTATGTGGCATTAACAGACTCTTCAACTTTTTGGTTCATTCAGAGTAGCCAGTGAAAGTCAAGTCTTGAAGATCAGCATTTATTTCTATACCTGGATCTGTGTATTTGTAAACCAGGGTAATTGTGGGCTCTTTGATCATTTAGGCAGACTTTGAGTTTGGGGTGAGTTTGGTTTGTTGGGTAGTTCTGGGTGCTCACAGTGTCTCGCTATGTCATGACAGGTTAGTTCTTGATCAGGATGTCCAGGAAGAGAATGTAGCTGCATTTCTTCCTGCCAACCTCTGACTTCTCCAGGAGTATTTGGACAGGACAGGAAGGGTAGGAAAAGGGGAAGTGTTATCACATTAAAGCTATTGTTTGTGAAGCAATTAAGCAACTGAATTCTTGTGTGAATTTTCCCTGTCTTACCACCGACTTTAATGAAAAATGTGTGAAGATCTTTGTGCATCAGGGGTTTGTTGCATGTGCATCTGGACAGATGACACAAATATGATTTAACACATTACTGAAACAGCTTCCTGATGTTGTCTGACTTGAAGTGTTTGGAAGTTGGTGCTTACATGCTATTGGCTATTTGATTTCATGTAGCTACTGAAGTAGTAGCATTTCAATGTAATGTACCATGATGGTACAGTGGGTGATAGAGCAAAACTTTCCACTGGCTATTGGCACTGTTGGAATAATGAAACTCTTACAGCAGAGGTGAGGCAGTTCAGACTAATAAATATTTCAGGGTAGCAAGGTCTGTTCATTGCAACCCTAGTTCGTGTGGGCTATAAATCACATCAGAATTCTGGGGAATAATCTCTGGCAGATATTTACCATGCTGGGAGCCCTTCATTTTTGAAACTTGGAACAGATGCCTGCTAGTACCTTTTATGCATGCATGTATGTATGTGGCAAAAAGACTTTTCATGCTGTCAGACACTTAGGTCACTGAGGTTATGGGGACAAATTCATATGGAGATGGCCCTGGGGTGGTTCTCCATCCAGATTTGTTACAGGCCAGTTCCCTTCCTGCATCTCTCCAGCACTGGCTAGGTAAGTTTATTCCCTGCTCCTCACCCTGGAATTGTTGCGAGGGTGCCAAGCCTTATAGATCCATGACTCTGAGCAAGGCAGGGTGTAAAGGTCATAGTAGAGACCATTAATAACAAGGTGCAAACGGCTGGTTTATATGTAATGTGAAGCTTTTTACTTATTTCATTTTTGCACTTTGGGGGCTCTGTTTGCTTATGGAGCGCTTGGTGTCTGGTACCTATTTAGCCTGAGAGCAGGCAATTGGGTTCCTTCAGGCCTTCAGAGGAATGCAGAAAATTGTTCTCTGGTGTTGTAATTCTGCTGGGATAACTGGAGCTTATTTGTCTCACTGCTTATTAAATGCATACTTGTCTAGAGGTCCTCTTTTTTTTTTTTTTTTTTTTCTTTGAGAAACGTTGGGTGAATCCCAAGGACCGCAAGCGAGAGGAAGATTCCAGGAGGAGGGGGAGAGGGGAGTGCCTGCACCTCTCCACAAGCTGCATCATCCACCTCCGGTGCCAGCAGAATGAACAGAATGAAGAGGTTAAATATGAGAGCAGACTCCCTTAGGGAAAGGAGATGTATGTATGGGGCTCGGCCAGACATAAATTAATATTGCCCTTCCCCCTGCTCAGAGAGGAGACAGTGAGGGGAGCAGCACCTCCCAAGCACTGATGTTTGGGGTGTGTGGTTGGGAGCCAGTGAGGCTGTGCTGAGGTGTCCAAATGAGCCCAGCTGTGCAGGTCAGGAGCACGTGTGAGCACGTGCTGCGGTCTTGGCAGAGGGCATGTGGGGTTTATGGAATCAGAGAAAATCCAGAGCTGAAGGGCCTTGCAAAGATCAAGTCCAACTCCTGGCCATGAGCAGGACACCCCTATGATCCACCTCCCTGTGCCTGAAGAGCATTGTCCAAACACTCCTGGAGCTCTGGCAGCCAAGGGGCCATGACCATTCCCTGGCAAGCCTGTTCAGTGCCGGACCACCCTCTGGGGAAAGAACCTTTTCCTGATACCCACTCTAAACCTCTTCTCCAGCATTCATACTCTACCAGCTTCTGAGCAGTGCCCAGCTTGCCCTGTTTTGCTGTTAAAAAGGACAGATTCCTTTTGTCTGTGTTTGATTAGGATGGCTGCAGAGGTGATGTATGAGCTGTTGTCACCTGCTTTTGGGAAAAATCTCTACAGATCAGTCAGGATGACAGTAGCAATCAGAGTGGGCTTCTGTGTTCAGTGTCCTGTGCTTGAATTCACCCATCTTATAGTAAAGGTGGATAAAGAGTAAAGGCAGCTTCAGTTTCCAGCTCTGTCTCCTGGCTTCCTCCTCCCTGTCTGGAGCCTCCTTGGCAGGGTGTGCTCTGCACGCCCCAGCCCTTACTGGAGGGACAAGACCGTGATCAGGGATGCTGCTCATGTGCTTGGAATTTTCCTCATTTCCAGCCTCAATTGCTGTTGTGTGCTCTTTGGTGGGATCTTCAGTGAGTCTGGTCATTGGGGAGAGCGAGATAACACACCCTTGCTTACGGCATCACTAAGGGTGCATCCACCACGATGAGTGCATTTCTCCGTTGGGATCTTCCCCCTTTGGTTATTTCTGGGCAGCAGCATTTTCCTTTTGCTCTGGGTACATTGAGTTGTGCAATCACAGTGCAGCCTCGTCGGCTGGACCCTTCTCTTAACAACCTCTTGATTTCTTTGCTAATTTGGCTGGGGGCTTTCATCAGTTAAAAAACAGAGTGACACAGAATGTGACTATTGCATTCTCCTGCCTTGACTCACCGGCTGTGATTCCAGAGCAGTGACCCCCCTGCTGCTAGCTGGAACAGCCCTCTGTGACTCGGCTTTGGGAATATGGGATGGGAAGGCTTGCACACAGATCTTGACAGGCTGTGTGAATGTTAGTCCAAATGCCACAATAAATCTGCCCCTGTGGGCTGGGCCTGTTACAGCAGGTTTGTAATCCCCCATGGATTACACTGATCACAGGTACCTGAGCAAAGCCTTCTGTGCCTTTATGAACCCAGTGGAGAACAGAAAAGGCCCATGGGGAGACAAGGGGATGTTGGGATTGGGATGTAGTTTGGCAATATATTCACTTGCATTGATGAGCTCAAGAACTTACGGATCTTGACATTGCCTCCATCCCAAAAAATGGTAGCATCACCTGGGCTAAGGCCTCTTCTCACCCATGTGGAGAAAATCAGAATCATAGGATCTCCTAGACTGTGGAAGAAACCCAGAAGGAACATTTGGATGCAAGTCCAATTCCTGGCCCTGCATATGAGTCCATGTTTCAAATGCCTTCTGTCTCCTCCTGTGTGTCCGTCCAGCTGCTTCAGACAAGGTAATATATTCAAACACTCATAAGGAATTCTGCACCTTGTCCTTGAGTGCAGCCATGCTTTTGACTGGAAGATAATTAGAAGATGAACTTTCATTAAAGGCTTCCTCCACATTTTAGGCAGATTGCTTAAGAGGGGCTGAGTGTTCCCTGATGAGACCATAGCCTTCAGAAATGAGAGATGGAAAACAGCTGCTTGCCAAGGACGAGTGTGCTGAGGGGAGCTTCCATGGGGCTTATCTGCAGTAGGACACTGACCAGTCTGAGTTTCCTTTAGCCCACAGTGAGACCATGTCTTGTACAAGCACTGGGAGTTTGCTCTGGCTGACCAGTGTATTTCTGTTCCAAGTCTGTGGTTTTCTGCTAATTGCTTGTTAATAAATGAGTGTAGCCTTGCTTAGTCCTTTGCAGAAGAAACTCACTTCTTCTGTCAGGTAGATTTGAGCTCGATGGGCTGTCTCCATGACTGCTTCTCCAGGTACTTCTATAGCACTTGCACTTGATGCCAAGTATTTTTACTCCTCTTATTTACTGCTGTGACAGAGGAATGCAGCTGCACAGGTGGACCTGGCAGAACTAGGGAGGTTTCCTGTCTCAGCTGTGGTTACTCTACAGAGCACTCGAGGCATCCAATTTCAGCATCTCAGTGATGAAACCAGAAAGGGGGGAAGCCAATAAACCCAAGACAACCTGTCCTCATGAGTTTTCCTCTTTGTTTTAAAATATGAACCTCTGCATTCAAGGGGAGGATGTATTTAGGCAGCAGCCATTGATTAAGGTGTCATTCATCAAGTTGGCCCACAGATCTCCTACAGACACCCCTCAGGGGTGCTCTGCAAAAGAAGAAGTGTTTGTTGATGGCTGACCCCGGGTCCCCAGGCACTGGGTCCCTCCCAGCTCAGGGAGTGTGTCCTGCTCTGGGAGGGAGGCTTGGATTGATGGCTGAGGGGGCAGCATTTTTTTCAAGTCTGTCGTAAATTGAGGGTAGGTGGAGCAGTAATGAAGATAAATGAGAGGCTCTTCCCGGTCGATTAGCCTGTGCTGACGGATACTCCGCTGGCTTGGGATGCCTTTGGCCTGCCTCAGACCTCCTGCTCACCTGCCAGCATTCCTCAGTACAGCCAGGATGGGAAAATTGTCTCTCCCTGAAATTCAGAGGGTCTTGGAAGGGCCGGGGGGGAGACCAGAAGTCTCCTGGGTAAAGACCAGCTACAATGCAAGAGCAGGGAAGGTGCTGCACAACCCTCTTGTGCTGTCAGGAAATTGGTTTAGTTCTATAAGAAACAAGTTAGGCAGTAGGGAGGTGGGATTCCTGTAATTCTCTTAAGATCTCCATTAAAATGTCACCTTTTGGCTTGGCTGTGGCTTTGCAGCAGCTCTGCTGAAGGTCCTTTTTCTGCATGAGCACTCTTGGAGTTTGGCATGGAGGAAGGTGCTTAATCCAGCCCATGGCAGGCTCTTTTAATTCTTTGAGCAGTTCCCCATCACAACCGGTTTCAAAGTGGATTTCTCTCCCCACTTAAACTATTATTTCCTAGGGCCATTGAGTAAAATCCCTGTTCTGAGATGCTCTTGGTGCAGTAGCCGATGGGTGGCTTAGGACCAGAATAATCTTCTTTGCCATAATCCCATCCTGCTCCTTTGACCTTCCTTCAGACTTGTAGCCTGCTCAGCTCCCTCTTGCCCACACATCTCAGTGCTTCCAGGAGAAACCCCCAGCTCCTCAGAGACCTCTGACATCCTCTCTGGCAGCAGTAAAACAGACCCCAGCAAAAAGTATTTGCAGGTGAGTGTCCCTGTTGACTTGGCCTTTTTTATTGTTATAAGTTTGGAACTCACATGAAAACTTCCTCTGTGTGAAACATCCTTACTTGCCCATCAGCACAATGCTGAGCAGTATTAAGAAAATGAGGAGCACCCTCAGCCTCAGGAATTGCAATGATTAAGATAATTTTTCTTTTTTACCTGGGTCAGTTTAGTTTCCAGCTGTTATACATTGTATTTGTTTGTGTGGATTGGGACCTTTTGACCCAGACTGTAAAATATCTGTACACTAAGTAAAGCATTTTTGTAATGTCTGCTTATTCAAATTGGTAGAGAAAAGAGGAAATTTGTAGAGATGAGGGGTGGATCCCTGTAACTTACCTACCAGCAGCTCTGCAGCTGCCTTCCCTTCCTCTCATCAGATTCAATCTTAGTTGATTATGTTTCGAGTGCTTGAGGTTTTTTTTAATGGGAAAGGGTTGTAAGTTTATCTAGAATCTCCTGCTTGACCTAGTGCTATAGAACCATGAAATAGTTTGAGTGGTACAGGACTTTAAAACCTTTCTTGTTCCACCCCCTGCCATGGGCAGGGATACCTTCCACTCAACCAGGTTGGTCCAGGCCCTGTCCAACCTGGCCTTGAACACTTTTGGGGATGGGGCATCCACACGTCCTGAAGTGATGCTGCTGAGAAAGGATTCCCCTGGGGCTTCGGATGCTCAACTCTGTAGGAAGCTTTGGGACAGCAGGAGCTGCAGACAGCGGGGAAGAGAAGCGCTGAGGGCTGGCTCCTGCTCTGGGGACATGCCCAACTGAGTGTGTAGGAATTCAAAAAGAAAAGGACATAATTTTCTGATACAGGTTTATAATGAATTTTGACTTATAATAATAAGCAGTATACACAACATAAACGTGAGTTGTACAGAGATGCTATCGTATCGTTGACTTCAGAACCTACCAGTAAGTTCACAGGTTTCATTTGCACTCTCAAGCTCCATGTGTCCACCAGCAGCTACAGGTGGCCTTTGTCTCTGTGCAGTTTTTCAGGATTCAGTTCCAAGTTACAGCTCCACTTGTTCGCTGTGCTGGGGACACAGGGGCAAGCCTCGCACAGAGGTGACTCTTGCTCAGTGGGGTTAGTGATGTGTCAGGTCTGCTCAAGGGAAACACAGGTATCACGGAACTGTCTTACGGATTCACAACACCCTTCCTCTGGCCTTGCAAAAAAGAAAAAGCAAGAATGCTTTTGCAAGAGTGGATTATTCTGAACTAGTGTTTTTCACTGGTGAAGCTTTACTGTAACGTAGATTCTCTGGGGCGGTGCAGGATTCCTCAGCAATCGCGTCCCGACAGTCAGTCCTCCGAGTCTGTATTGGTCACACCATCCCTTTGCAAAGAGAACCTTTGCAGGTTCACAGTTTAAGCAAGGATCGCAGCCTCCTGCTAGGTCAGGGATTAGTTTTGCTGAGCACATGGAAGGGCTTACAGTACCTCCTGGGAACTGTAGTCCTTTCCTCAGTGCTTTGTAGAATTAATTAAATAAAAGCCATGCAGTTGAACTACAGCTCCCAGAACATCGTGGCCCTCAGGGCAGAGGGGTTTAAAAAAAATTGCAAGGGGGATGGCAGTGGCTTCTTCCCTCAGTGCTCCCGTCTCATCAGGTCTGGTCCAACCACTCAGCCCGTTTGGGTGCTTTACATGTGTGCACATCCACAGTGTCCTCGCACTCCTTGCAGCGCACAGCGCAGCACCAGTGGAACTTGCACTCACACTTGGTGACGCGGGTGACGCGCGTGGTGTCGTACCCCCGCCCGCAGCACATCACCTCGCAGCCGTCCGTCCCGCGGGACGCCTTGTTGCACACCCGGCCAGCCGTGCCCAGGGAGCCTGGGGAGGAAGTGAGAGCAGGTCAGGGTGTTCTTCTCCCTCGTGTTCCGGCACTTCCCCGCCCACCCAC
>VWZV01010736.1:434778-447688 GCA_013397155.1 Irena cyanogastra | reverse complement strand
CTGGTGAGACTGCACATCTCCATCTGCAGTGGGGACCTTGGGTGCGACTGCTTTAGTGGGGAAATCCCATTGTTCCTGTCACAGCACGTGCTGCAGTGAGGTCTCCTAAGGCACCACTTTGAAGCCTGCTCTTGCTGTGCTTTATGGACATGGGATGCCACAAGCCTGGCCAGGGCTGCAGCTTTGGTGTCTCTCACATCCCTCATGATGGAGGGTTGGAATGAGATGGTCTTTGATGTCCTTTCTCACTCAAAGCCTTCTGGGTTTCTATGACAATCTACATGGCTCCCTTCCCGTGCCCACTGCTTGAGCCTGTGTTTGCTGCTGCCAGAGTATAAGAGTAGTAGAGGACAGGGAGGGGCTCTCTGCAGCTCCTCTGTGCCTTGGGGGACCCCTGGAGCAGTGTGTGCCCACTGAGCCCGGCTTTGCAGCTGGTAAGGTTCAGAATGCCCTCTCTGTTTAGGCTGAGGATAGCAGGACCATGTGCTCCCCACTGAACTCCCATGGCTGCTGTGAACTAAACTGAGAATGCTCCAGCCTGAGAAACTATTGATCATCTCTGCAGGAGTCCAGCAGCCCTGACACCTCTTCCCCGCTCTCATCCCAACCTCAGGCTGTGTTCGGAGGAGCAGCCTATGCACAGACCAGGCTCTTTGTTGGCTGTTCAAGGGAGCTTTGCTCTGCACAAGATGGGCTCTGAGGATACACTCCACATCTGCCATGACCAGAAGCCTGAGGGGTTTGGGGCCTTGGTGTGAAGTCTTGGGATTTTGGACAAATGCAGTCCTGCCTATGCAGATGTGGGGTGCTGTGGGGACTCTTGGGTCTGGGTAATCCTCCTCTCCAAAGAGTGGGGTTGAGTGGGAGAGCTGAGCCCCCAGGCTGGGCTAGCTGGGAGCTGCTGGCCTGTTGGCAAGGGAGGAAGAGATACTTTTGGGTAATGACTGGAGCTCCGGGTTTTACCTGCTGACTTGTCCATGACGCAGTAATCAGGTGAGTTCTCAAAATACACCAGATCTGTTTTTGTGGGCTTCCTGAAGTTCTTGTTGGCCACTGTGAAGCCAGTGCCATCCTGATTCATTGTCACCTGGATGGCCCCATTGTATTTCTTCCTTAGGTAATCCCCTGTTTTTCGAAAATCTGACATTGCCAGCCAACAAGTCCTTAGTGTGCAGGAGCCGCTGACCCCGTGGCATTTGCACTCCAGCTTCAGGAAGCGCTTCACAGCCTGTGGGAAGAGGGATGGGTAAGGACCAGTGGTCACCCTGGGCATCAGACGCTGCAGCAGTGTCTACTCATTCCTGGTGCAGTTTATCAGCCCTTGGCTGTGTGGGATGGGGCTCCTAATGAGAGACAGGGGCTGCATAGGGAGGTCACTGATGCCAACATCAGCAAGGACACAGGAGGCAAAGGTGAGCAAGGTCCTGCCATCCCCATGGGGCCATTCCCTAGGGCAAAGTGTGCAGGGGAGCATCCAGCCTTACTGGCAGCAGGAACTGCCCTCCAAAGATGCCCAAAGTCCTGTTTCTCTGGCCCAGCTGTTCTGGCTGCCCAGTCCCCTCCGGAAGGTCCCGGTGGGATGGGCAGGCGTTGGGCTCTGTTGCAGGGGCTGCACTCACCATCCTCCCGCAGCGGTTGTTGTGCAGGTTCATCAGCGCCCGGGCATCCTTCACTTTTTTCTCCTTGGCGTCCACAAAAGCTTTGGCAAAGCGGATCCCGTAGTTGATGTTGTCGCTGCAGCCGCCCCAGTCGAACTCCCCGCGCTCGTCCTTGGAGCGGCCCCTCTTGAGCGGGTCACAGCTGCAGACCTTGAGGTCCCCTTGGCTGCACGCCCGCGTGATGGCATAGACCACCCCGGCCGAGGAGATGGCATAGACGAAGGCAGCCTCCCTGCTGCCTGCCACGGGGAAAGAAGCAGGGATGGAGAGTGAGTGTGCCAGGCTGTGCCAAGTGCCTGCAGCCCATGAAGAACCAGGGCACAGGGAGCGAGACCATCCCGTATGTGAGTAAGCCAAGCCCAGCCATCTCTGCTGACCACAGTGTCCAGCCTCAGCTGTCCTGGAACCCTTCAGACTAAGTGCAATGCTCAGGGTACATGCCCACGGGTGGCGAGACCAGCCAGAACCCTTCTGCCAGGGCCACTCCCCTCCCTCGCAGTGCAGTGCGGAGCATGGAGGCAGCGCCAGCTCCGGCCGGGCTCGGCTCTCCCCGCGCAGCACAGCTTGCCGCCTGCTATTTTATGTCTCTGGTTCAAGTTCGCAGCTGCTTTTATAATGTTGTAAAAGAAGCTGCAAATCAAAACCATGTTAGTCTTCATTTCGAGAGCCTTTGAAAGCAACTTCAAAGGCAGCAGAGCTCTCTTTGGGCCTCGCAGGATGGGGCTGTGGCAAGGAGCTTTCATCATTCCCCATCCTTTGCCAGGAGAGGATGCAAGCAGGAGAAAAGGTGCCGTGATGGGAACAGAGAGGCTGAGCAGGCAGGCTGCTGCATGGCAGGGTGAATGCTGCATTCAGCATTCGAGTCCCCTTCCTCCCAGTTGGGTCGGGCACCTAGCTTGTGGCTCTGCTGCTTGTCCACCCCATGGGCTGCTGCCCCATCCCCCAGCCAGCTAGGAGCACGACCCCCACTCACCGGCTCCTTCTGTGGCACTCACGTGTCCTCCATACGAGCTGCGAGTGGAAAGACTCTTCCAGCCGCTTTTGATTTGGAGGCCACGTGGCTGGATGCTCCCAGCACGTCATGGGATGCAGCAGCATCTGTCCTGCAGTGCTGCTGCCTGTGCCGGGGCTTGTGCAGGCTCGCAGGGCCTGTTTGCTCCCAGAGCACTCCTGGGGCAGCTGGGGCCCATGATGCTGCTCCTGCTCTGGAACCACCCCACCCCTGTCCCCATCGTGCCTTTCCTCTTTGTTCCTTGGGTACAGTTCTTGGGTGCATCCCTGCTTGTGCTGTATCTGTCCCTCACCTGGAGTGGGAAGGTCTCTCCCAGGCAGGGGCCACACCCAGTCCTTTGTGCAGGGCTGTCACCTGCCCCACAGCCATGGTCCTACTCCACCTCAAAGCCTGAAGTGAGGACTGGAGCTGCATCTGTGCCTTGCCTCCCCTGCCATGCAAGGGAACAGCCAGTTCCCACGTGAATTGCTGAGTCCTGGCCAACCCCGCTCTCCAAATATTTATATATCCCATTACTGTTTACATATGAGCCTGTTCTCTGGAGGTGTCTCCTCCTTCCCCCTTCTCCCCCAGTGCTCCCCCTGCTCCATCTCATCTGGTGCAGCTATTCCAAATGCAGTGCTCTGCTCCCATTACTACTTGATTAATTTACAAGGAAAGGCAAAGCTCTCCTCAGGGAGTAATCCAAGCCACCACGCATAGCAGCCCAGTGGGAGGAGAGACTCTCCCAGGAAGACAAGGCACATGGTGGTGCGAAGGGGTAAGGGCAGAACCTACTTCGCAGCATGACCCGGCCGAAGACAGTGTGGTCCCGGTCCAGGGTGCTGCAGTTCCAGCGGTGGTGCCGGAATTGGTGCTGGCACTCCCGGATCCACTCCTTGGCTCCCTCCCCAACCGACTGCATGATGTCAGGGTACCTCTGGCAGAGCTGTCGCTGCTTGTTCACCAGCCCAGGGATGTTATCACAGATCACCCTCGCGCCCAGTGCCCCGATGTACCTGCAAGAGAGAACGCTACCACATTACTGCCCTGCCTGCAGAGGGGAGCCACAGAATCACGGAATATTCTGAGTGGGACGGGACCCACCAGGATCATGGAGTCCAACTCCTGGGCATGCACAGGATGTCCCCAAAATCCCACCCTCTGACTGAGAGTATTGTGTAAACACTTCTTGGGCTCTGGCAGCCTTGGGGCCATGACCACTGCAGTGGAAGCCTGTTCGGTACTCGACCACCTTCTGGGAGAAGAACATTTTCCCAATATCCAGCCTAAACCTCCCCTGACACAGCTCCAGGCATTGCCTTGGGTCCTGTCCCTTGGGTCACAGAGAGCTGAGATCAGAGCTGCCCCTCCACTACCCCTGAGGAAGAAATTGCAGACTCCAATGAGGTCTGACTTCAGTCTCCTCCAGCTGAACAAACCAAGCGACTCCAGGTCCTCACCCTGTTTGGTGGATTTATACTAAAGTTTAGCTTTCCCTCTTTCCTTTCTACCTGTGTCAGAGATGCTCCAGGCTCTGCCCAGAGTGTTTCTACACAGAAATATCCCCCCTTGGAGCATCACCTTGGCATGGGCGAGCTGTGAAGCACACATCAAGACCTGCCTGGGGCTGTGGTTCAGACAGGTAGGGCACAGGGACAGGGCACAGCTGAGCCATCACAGTCTTTTTGTTTAATAAAATAATCCCGAGATGCACGAGCTAGGAGCAAGAAGAGATTTCCTCAGTGTGCACATCACTGCAGGAAGGAGCAGGGAATCAGTGGAGCCCACCTCCCCCAGCAGACAGTCATCTCTGGGTGCTGTGAGTCATGGGATGTCTCCCATAAGCCTGGGCTGTGTCAGCTCCTAGGGCAGCAGCAGAGAAACTTGCTGATGTGCAAAACCTCCCTCCCACCCTCTTCCCAACATCCAGCCCTGTGCTGTCACCCAGCCCTGCTGAGCACAGCAGGATGGAGCCCAGCTGAGCCCTGTGTGGCTCGTGCAGGCTCTGCCCTGTCTTCTGCCTGCATTTGTCAGGAATGTCCATGGCACAGACACCTGTGGCATGTGCAGGTGAGGGAGGAAGAGGAGCAGGCTTTACCTCTTGGTGCTGCGCTCCTTACCCATACTGTTATCCCCCAGCTGTTGATTCCTCTCTGTGCATCTCCTGAGCATTTACTCTTGTGCCCTGAAGCTCCATAACTGGTAAAACTATGCTGTGGCTCCTATCTTGCCTGTATCCCACCTGTATCCTGGTCCCTGCCCAGCAGCAGTGGGGAGAGGAGCAGGAACTCAGAGCAGAAAGACAAGGCATGAACAGCAGCTTGCCAGAGCCTGGCTGAGCCCCATGGGCAGCTTTCCACAGCCACGGGGGAGGGACCTGAGCTCTGCCCCGCACTCTCCCCATCCCGGACAATGGCAGCAACATGGAATTTTCCATCCCAGTCAGCTCCTGCCTGCACCACCCGCTCACCCCTCTGGCTGCTTGTGCTTAGGATGATTTTTGCCACAGAGCACGGAGCTGGGATTCTGACTGGAAGGGATGAGGTTTGGGTGATATTCAGATTTTTTCTAACCCCCAGATTGGAAGCAAAAACCTTCCTTCAATAATAATGAAAAGCAATAAGCTTGGACAATATTTCATTGTCTCTCTCTGGACATGTTCTCTCAGTTCTATCCACCCCAGAGAGAGCTCCCCAGCTCAGGAAAGCCCTGCAAGCACAGAAAGCAATGGGATCTGTTCCCTCTTTTAAAATATTTTGTTTAAATGCTGGCAGAAGCACAAGGTCATCTCGGGCTGGAGCTGAGGATAATAAACCCAACTCCCCATGGCTTTGCAAGCCCAGACTCTTAGGGGCAGTGAGCATTATTGTCACAGGCATGCTCACCAGCTTTCATCCTGAAGCAGAGGAACAGGAAAGTAGCAGAAACTGTTTGGGAAAGAAAAGCCAACGGGAGCTCCTCGAGCGCTGCCGACTGCGGATGTTTCACTGCCTTGCTCATTCCAGACTCTGAGAGCAGCCCGTTCCTTCCCATGGGAGGCAGGGCAGAGGAGCATCCCACCAGCTGGATGATGGCACGGTGGCATCGAGTGAGACTGCAGGATTCCTTCTGGGAAGCATGGTCAGGTCTCCTGCCCTAAATTCATTCTGTCCAGCAAGGATGGGGATGGCTGGTTTTTCCCTGCCTGTGCTGGCAAGAGCAGTGATGAGATGCTGGGAGGCAGCAGGTTGCAGGATGGAGGTTCAGAAGTAGCCAAAGCTTCTCTTTGCTGGAGAAAAGTGATGCTGGGGAAGCTGAGAAAGGTAAAATGTTCTGTGATGGGCCACCTCAGCAGGGACTTTGTGGGGCTGGGGCACTGGTCTCCAGTCACAGCAGTGAGCTGCGAGCGGGCTGGGACACGGCAGCTGGCAGCAGAGCTGCCTCCTGGACTGGAGAGTGATGGATAAAGCACTAACACCATCCCCTGGGAGACCGAGATCAAGGGAAACCCTCCAGACAAGATAAACACTACGCACTCCCCTTTTCACACTAGAAGCTAATTACTTCTCCTTAATTCTCATGCCAAATACCCAGATCAGAGCAAACATTATCAGCAGGAGAAAGTGGAGAGAGAGCAGTGTGAAGGGCACCAACTGCTGCAGCAGCAGCTCGCCGTGTGCATCCCAGAACGGCCAGGGTCAGTGGCTGCATCGCCTTTTGCCTGTGGCAGCGGATGTACAACAGCACCTACAGGATTCCATCCAAGTTCATGTACTGAAATCTAGCGCACAACTAAAGGGAAGATTCCTCCCATGTCCTGGAAAGGCTGTGGTTATCTCAGCAAAGACGAAAGCTTCCACTTGGTGAGAAACGCTCCAGTAGGGTTCAGTTACTCTGAAATGGAGCAAGATGAGGATCAGAAAATTCTGCCAAGCAGAGTTCTGGGAGGGAAAAAACCCAAACATTTGTTTTGGATAGATGAAAGCATCCCTTCCAATTCTATTTCTCAAAATATGTGACATTTTAAAAACACTGCAATGGGAAAGACAATGGATGTTCTGAGAAGTCCCCAGCTGCCTTATCAGAACTTTGTTTTCAAACAAATGAAGCTCTGCTGGAAGTGGCACACTTCTGCAGTGCTGTACTCTGGGGGAATCTGCATTTTTCCAGCTTAAAAAAGCCCCACAAAACCCAAGCCCTGAGTTCAGAAAAGTCTGTGAGAGAGAACTTCTCCTGATGCTGGAGGCTACTCAGGCTTGGACTTCGGAGTTGGGAGGAGAGAAGCAGAAGCAGGAGCCGGGCAGCCTGCAGTGAGGAGGAGCTGGGAGGCAGGGAAGAAGGGAGTGGATAATTAAATGCATGTGGGGATAACAATCCCTCACCCTGTCCAACAAGATTCCATACGCCCCTGCCTCCTGAGGGTGTGTAAAGCCCTGGCATCGCCCTTTGCCAAGTGCAGAGCTGTTTGCCAGCTTGGGTGGGGGGCTAGCACAACCCCTCTGACCACCCTGGGCTGCGCGATGCTGCAGTGTCACCTCTTGCCGATCCGTGTGCAGTTCCGAGCTAGGTGCGTTTCCCATTTTGCCCCAGAGCTCCGCTGCCAGGAGCCGGGTGCGAGGGGCCGTGCTGCGGGACGCTGCGCCGCATCTCCCGCGCTCCCTTCCCCGCTTCTCGCGGGGCAGCAGCGACGGCAGAGGACGGAGACTTCATCTTCCAAGGGCAGGTGCTTCTGAGGCCTGCGGGGTCCCGCCCTGCTCCTTCCTGCCAGCTGCAGGGATGCATCCCGAGGCACGGCTGCAGCGAGCTCGCCCAGCATCCCGCGAGTGCCGACGCGAGGGAACAGGAGACAGCCGTCAGGCGCTGCCTTCCAAGCTGTTGTTCTTGCGGAGAGTCTGCTGACTTTGGCTCTTGTAAACAAGGAGAAACCTAAATTGCTTCTAAGATAAACATGCAAATCGGAGGCAGACGCATCTATTTGCTTGGTAGCGTGCAGGCTGTGCTAGCCCCTTCCACGGCTCGGCTGTGCTGGGTGCTCTGCTCCTGGGCTTCCCGCGCCAGCCCGCCCGCCCGGCCGGGGACTCGCAGCTCCTGTGCCCGTGTCGTGTCTCTGCCCTCTGCTCAGGCGACAGTCTGAACAGCTCCTCCCTGCACGTGCTCACTGGGAGATATCAGCTGGGAAATGTCTCTTGGAAAATGAGATTTCGAAGAAAGAAATTAATTTAATGGGAATTCATAAAATTACATGGAATCAGAAACTTTCCTGTTGCTCTTCCATAATACCAAGGTGTTCCTGCAAAGTAAGTGAGTGCCCTAATTCAGTTTCCAATGAAATTTATACTAGACACGGCTTTAGCTAAGATTTCATTCTTCATTTCACAAGGCATTGGAAAACCTGTTTCAACATGACTTGATTTTAAAAGGGAAATCTTTGGAATTGCCATTCTCAGACAAATCAACATTTTAGTGCTCTGAATTAAAACAGCTGCTTGAAACATCATAAATTCCCGTGGGTTGCACCAATACCATTAAAGGCACAGTTTTAAATTAGATTAATAGAAGCTAAGCTTAACTAAAATCACTGTCACAGCTTTACCCTGGGCTGGTCTCACGGGTTCTGGACAGTCTCTGCTTCTGAGGTCTGAAGAGAGCTCTAAGGCTGAGAAGAGAACATGGTCTGGCTTCTTGGTGGCATCAGAGGCTGTTGGAGTCCATCCCCTGGGAAGAGTGATTCAGTTTCCCGCTGCTCTGTAACAGCTTTGACAGTCCTGAAGGATCAGCATGGGAGCCAAACTATCCTGGCTTCTGGTCTCTTCCCATCTCACTGAGTCCTCATGAAATCTGTATTTTGGAGGGAGGCTGGAAAGCTGTAGGCAGCTATTGGAGACAGCTTGTGCAGATAGGATTAAATCCAACATCCCTGCCTCTTTGCCTGCTAAAGAGCAAATTCCATCATGCCTGGCAACATTTCACCTCCTCGAGTTCTTTGCATACTTCCCAAGGATGCTGCACCTTCCTTCCTCTGCTCTCCCTGCTGTGGCAGACAATTTACAGCCAACTGCCAAGCACTTTGGGTTGCAAGGTGCTATAAACATCTGAGATATTATTTTAGTATTACAAACCCTGAGTACTTTATTAAGCCCCACTGGGAACAGGGCCATCCTGGCCTGCTGGAATTGTTAACGCCTTTGAGTGATTAATAGTCCTAATTTCCTCACTTACAGCCACTACTCTGCATGTTGAGAGCCTTAGTCTCACTTCAATAATTTTTAATATCATAATGCTGAGCCGCTACCAGTGCCACTCAAGGGACATGTTTTTCATTTTCTGCACCGTTATCTTTCTCTTTATTGTGCATCCCTCTTTTAAAGTTGTCTGCCTTCAGATCCTGGTCGGAGTCCCCTGTCTGTGGTTTTTCTGCACCCCGTGCAGTCATTGGGATGTAGTTTCTGTGAGGAGGACCGAAGCACTGTGGTTCTGGGGAGATGGAGCAGATGGGTGCTGTAGGCTGTCGTCCCCTGGGCAGATGTGGGAGGCTTTGCTGTTGGCATCTTGTATAACAGTAACCTGAAAATTGAGGTCTGAAAACTTTGGTCAGCTCTGAGTGAAAGCTGTTCCTCAGGAACATTGTTGGTGGCGCATGAATACAAAATAATTGCTCATTAAAAATATGCTTTACCCTTAAGAACCAATTTTTTTCTCCCCAAACCTCAAAGTACTTTGCTAAATGATGGGGAGGTAAGACAGCCTCTGGTAATAAAGCTGGATGTACAATTCTCTTTTCCATGGTGCATCTTGTGTGTTGGGTGTGAGCTGCTCCAAGAAGAAGCTGTGTTTCCATGGGCTCTGGCCCAGCACAAATCTCCTCATGGCACTGCTGAAATCACTTTTGGTAATAGTAAAAGCTAATGAGTTTGGAAAGAAGAAGGATTTTTTTTTCATTCTGCATTTCTTTCTAAGAAAGATTTCCCATAGGTGAAAGTGACCCTAATGAAAAATGGACTTAGCAGCACAGTTAGGATTATTACAACGGCGCAGAGTGACTGAGAGAACCCATCTGTTCTATCCATCCTTACCAAGAACACCAGGGCTGCTGCAAAGGCCACGGGGTTCATTCTCCATCAGTCTGACATTACTTTAAAACTTATTTTTCACAGCATGGCTGCCTGGACAGCCGGAGCTGCGGAGCGCCTCAGGATAAAGACTTCCTGGTCACTGACCTCCTGCTTTTATTGCCATGCAAAGTGCTCTGCAACAACAAACTGACGGCCGGGGCGAACACCCGGAGATCTCTGTGTCCCAAGTGCTGCACGTCCTCTCCCCTTCGAGGTGGCAAGTTCTGCTCCTGGAACTTTGTCCCCTGCCCCTGCCCATGGCAGAGGGGCTGGAACTAGATGCTTTAAGGTCCCTTCCAACCCGTTCTGTGATTCTGTATCGTGCCTGCAGCAGTGCCAAGACTGAAAGGGTGATGAGCTGCTCGGCTGCAGAAGCACTGGTGGCGGAGGCAATGGCTCATCCACGGCCCAGGATGGGATCACAGCTATGGACACGCAGCCCTTGGAGCCCCCTCACAGGGACCCTCTATGAGCAAAGCCCTCCGGGGGCTGCTGTGGGTCTGTCCAGCTGAGACTGGCACGGAGGGGAGGAGCGGCACCCCTGCCCCAGAGGGTTACACGGCGGGCTGTGGAGCTCCTCCATGCAGCTGTCTTTCCCTTGGCTTAATTTCAAACATTCCTATTTATGCTATTTTCCCTCCCACACACCTTAGCATGATGCCTGCTTAAATGAGCCTCTCTCTCCTATATCCTATATCCACACATTTGTGTGGCTCCATTTTTTATCACTCCTTGTGCCCATCCACTGTAGCTGGACCACGAACAGCACTAATGTCACAGTGGAAATACATGGCAAATCCTGGAGAAGAACACTAGTGGGAACACAGCCAACAACCCATAAGGGTGGGAATGTCTCCTCCACCTGCAATGGCCAGAGCCATGTCCAGGGGTTGCTCTGGCACAGAGGGAGTCATGGGCACTCCTGCTTCATGATTTGCCCATGGTATGCTTTCCATATCCATAAACAAACTCCTCCCTCTCTGGTCAAGGAAGGGAGCTGGACCATGATGGCTGCCTGACTCTGGACTGGTCATCCCTCTAAATTCCCATATGTGCATCACACCTCAGGATGCAGCAGCTCTCTTGGAGCCCCCATATCCTGACAGCACCATGGGTAGCCCCATGTGGTTGCCAGGCTCCCACACACTCTCCAACCCACACCCAAACTTGCAATTCTCTTCCTTCCACAGATTTGTTTTATCTCTTTGGGAGCCTGATGCCTCCCATCTGTTCCAATGCCAAATGAAATTAAATATTTGTAGTTTCCAAGGGCTGTGGTTAGCAATAAACAAGTTAGCTAACAAGGGTTTGGTGTGCTGGGGAGCTGGGGACGGGGTCTGTGTGGGTTGCAGGAGAGTGGGTATGTGTGAGGGTGGGATGCAGGAGGGTATGCAGGGCTTTGTGTACATTTTTCTTTAACCAAACCTTTAATTTTAGAATGGCTTTCCACACCAGAACAGCTCGCTGGGCTCTCAGTAGTGAGTAAACTCTACTTAGTTATTTACAACAAGTTTGTTTATTGCACAGTTTATGTTTATAAGCAACATTTGTCTAATCTCCCAAATCTTTCCAAAGGAATTTCAGAGGCCACTTTTGGGGCCTGACGGCCTCTGGCGGTGTGGGGCACAGCCCTGCCAGCCGCCATCCCCCAGACGATGCTGTTCTCCCTGCCCGAGTGCACGCAAGTGTAAACGGGATTTAGGGATTTTCCCATTGCATTCCTTCTTAATTTCTGTCTGTGTTTCAGCTGGAATTTTGTTGCTAAGTAACACTTCGGAGTTTGGAAGCATTTATGCAAGGGTGCTGCTCCCCACAGCCACAGCCACCCCGCTGTCACTGTTAGTCACAGCGGCCTCGGAGCCCGGCCACAACCACACAGGCCAAAACCACACTGTCCCCAACCTGTGCCCTCTGCCTGTGCTCTGAGCACGTGCACATGCACACACACCCACCCTCAGCCACTCTTGTGGATGCCAAAGTTCACCAATTCCTGGCGTTTATATGAGACGGTTGGACCATGCCTGACGTCACTGAAAATTAATAATTTGCAGTTGTTTAGAAGAAACATTTGGTTGATATTTCCTTTCCATGTACTGTGATCAGAGGAGACCCAGTTTTTCCTATTAAACTACTTAAAAAGTTGACTCTGAAAATGAGAAGCATTTCCTCTAGTTCCACAAGTTTATTGTGTGTGAATCCCTAGAAGAATTTGGCAATAATAATTAAAATAAGGAAGGATGATGCACCACCAAATGTATTTACTGTAATATCAGTGGTGCTAAAGATGTGCTTGGAAACCTATGCAAATCACTGAATAACTTTTTTCCCAAACCACAGCTGGTTGAAACCATTTTCAGTAAAACACAGCTTCATCTAAACACGCTATTTTATCAGGACTGACACGTCCAGCACAACAGCACTCGGTTCGGTTTAGGCTTTTCTTAGGAATGTTCTGCTTTCCAGACAAGAAAGTTCAATTGAAAGTGTGAATCTTAAGAGTTTAATATATTCAATTTCTAATTGCTTTTCTTTTAAAAGTCATGCATTTAAGGTCCTTGGGACCAATACTGCTTGGTAGAAATGTCCCAAGGCACAGTGCCTGGCTGCACCGTGGCCGGGGGCTGCGTGGGGCTGCCCATCCTCAGACAAGCACAGCTCCCCAGGGCTGCCCTGCTCTCCTCTCCCCTCGAGCTGCCAGCCGGGGATCGGCCTGCAAGCTGAGAGCACAAACTGCTGTGGGAGCTAAATCTAGCTTCCTCCAAACAAGCCACAGCTACTGAGGCTTTAAACGTGGCTGGTTTTCCTCCCACTTGCTGGGAAGCGACACACACTTGGAATGAGGGCAGACCACGGTGGAGCCGTGCTGGGGAGAAGTGGGGTACGACAGCAAGGGAAATAGGTGGTTTTAACACTCCTAAAGAAGGAATTTTTACCCTTCAGGCAGCATCCACGTGTGTTACCAGAACTGCCCATCCCTGGGCAGATGATGGCTCCATTCCTCCTTTTTTTCCCAGCCATGTTATCCCATGCACCCACTCCTCAGCTCTATTTCTCCATCCTCTGCGATAATGGAAATAATCCAACTTCTCTGCTGTCCCTTCCTTCCTTCCTTCCTTCCTTCCTTCCTTCCTTCCTTCCTTCCTTCCTTCCTTCCTTCCTTCCTTCCT